>JAGDYQ010000064.1:2386581-2586988 GCA_021962125.1 Bulinus truncatus
ACTTAGTGCATATAACTGCAAATATACAATAGGCCTATGATTATTCTTAAATGTATAGGCGAACCCCGGTAGCGGCTTCATAAAGTAACAACTATTGACATTATAAAACTTATTTTTTTCTAGCATGACAGGGTGTTGAACGCCTTCCATAGCAGCTTTATTGGCGGCGCAGGCCAGATGTCTGTTGTACCTACAGAGCGGTGGGGTAAGAGTATCAACTACATCTGATCGGCCAGAATGGCAAGGCAAGTGTTTTTCATTGCCACCGCGCGGCAGGCCTGTTCGCAGTAGTAAAATGTGTAAAACTGTCTACAAATACGACCACATTAAAGTAAAGATGTGTTCACCCGAAGAGGACTCGAATGATGTCAGAATACCTTACTTATAGTTCATCAACAGAAAATACCCTTTAAATAGTTCAGTGATGTTAATTAGTTTATCTTTAACATGATTTGCTCAGCTTTTTTTTTTAAGCATAATTTTTTTATTATATGAATTAATCTTGCTTGCATCAACCATATTAAATCCATCTTCATTTCTCGTACTTTTTGTGTATTCAACTAGATTTCTCAGAGATTCAATGTATCTTAATTTTCCTTTTTTTTTTTTAAATTCTGCTCACAACGTTTACCTAGGGTAGAACACATGTCAGCACAATCATACAATATATGTATGTTGCTAGCACACTTATACACATTTATTTGCCCTGTTTTCCTAGTAATTTTTTTCCTAAAAACATCTCATTCGTAAAACCTTTTTTTTTCAATCTTACAACTATCGATTAGATTTCTTTCAACGAGTTTATGAGGTTTTAAGGCTATATAACAAGACGGCATTAGAAATCTAAAAAAAAACGTACATAATTACATGAATTTAGAAAAAATAATTAGAATTTCTTCTTTTTTAAAAAAAAATTTGTTTTAAAAGACACATTTTTACCGCTCCCCTCAGAGGTTGCCTTCGGGTGTTTTGCACCCCTATTTGGGACAATAGACCAAAGAAAACTTGAAAGCCCAAGGTATATATACATTTGGGGGAGGGGGGGCACAGGGGCAAAAATTATGTCAAATTTGTTAGATAGGCCTCTAAAGCCTGCCAGAATGTGAGATTTGCCATATCCTGATGTGGTCCTGACATAGGGACCTATACAAATGGGTCCCAAGGCAGTCGCATAGTATTCCTATCTATAAAAACGGATCTGTCTGTTAGGTTTGTGAAGTCCCTGTAAGGATGAGATATAAACCACTAAAGAGACGGTTTTTATGATGCCCTTCTTTTATCCCCATCATAGCCGATAGTGCGATGGCCATGGAGCAGCCCCGTAGCGTGAAAATTCTACAGCAGTGGCCTGGCATTCTACAGCAGGGGCCAGGCGATAGCAGAGGGGGCCAGGTAATACATTTAACTAAGTAAAACAAATAAGCAGAGGGGGCCAGATAAAACGCAGGGGGGGGGCGGCCACCATGGCCCCCCGCACGCTACGGGCCTGCCATGGAGGCACTACGGTAGATATAGCGGGGACTTAAGCCATGTCCTGAAATATCCATTAGTACTCACATGAGATCGAACCAGGGACACTCAGGGCGATAGTCGAGAGCTTTACCACACGACTAGGTCACTGAAGCCACATTGCCTATGTAGAATTCTTCAAAAAGAAACTGAATAGAACAATTAGAAACTTATAAATCAACGCAAATAATAGTTTATTTTACTCAGAATATATTTAATTAATATTTTTGTTGCTTAAAAGCGGCTGTGTCCAATGTCAGCCACTGAGACTACAACGACAGAAGTTAGCAGGGCTCGATTTACCGCCGGGGATATCCCGGCACTGAGAACTGTCAACCCCGGCTCTGCTTTTGCCAATATACCCCAACCGGGGATGAAATCATAGACATTTATCCCCGGCTCTGCAGAATTTTTTTTTCATCCCCCGGCACTGTTTTTTTTTTAATCGAGCACAGGCAAATTAGTACCGGTAAAAACTTAAATGGATACAAGGGGGCATAGGCAATGAATAATTTATTTTAAAAAAAACTACAATAGAGTATTCCTTTTCAGTTACTGGCTTCTTAAAATTCTTAACTAGGTTGCTATTTTTGATCGAAGACTTTCATAGACATTGTGGGTTAACTCAAACTCAAAAAAAAAAGGTTGATTTCTAAGTATTTTAGCCTAATATTTCGAAACAACTATATAGTAAATAAATAAAATAGCAGCTTTAATTCAGTTCACTACACTAAAAACAATTGAAATGTTTATCTAGACTTAAGTTGCTTGTAAAGTGTATCTGTGAATCTTCTAAATTTACGTGGACATAGTCTTTTAATGAATTGCGTCCACAATTTCGTGTATATAGCATCGGCCTTTACTATTTTGTATGCAAGATGGAATCCTACAGGCGGCAATGTTTGTTACAATGATTGCTGAAGTTTACTTATATCTTTTTAAATAAAAATCATTTCTGCCAAATAATTTAATGTAAGTGTTGATATATGACTTTTATATTTCATACAATATTTCAAAGTTTATAATTATGTTAGTGCATTCCACGCTCTCCAAGTATGCTTCATAAATATGAGAAAAAACAAGAAAATATGAGCAAATAAAACTACTAAGATTAACTATTGAGTTTTAAACTTGGTTATGTACAACGATATCTATTAAATAAATTAGGCTATTCTGGCAGAATCATGTTTTATCTCAAGGAACCCCATTCACTTGGGAAACTTTTAAGGTTCGGATTATCAACCTTTTGTTTTATGTGTTGAAGTGCCTGAAGAAGACTGAGAAACAATAATTAATCAAAAAGAAATGATTAACAAATAGTTATTAGAGTATTTAAAAAAAATTAATATTATTTAAATTTTGAATGTATTTTGCTTCCTTTACACAGACTAAAAACATGAAGCTAGAATTAAAACCGGATAGCTTAGAAGTAAGTCTAAGTCATGGCTTATCAGCAACTCATGCTGGTACTTCAAAAGGTAAAGTATATTAAACGTTTTTATACCTCCTAATTTATTGTCACTGTTGTGTATCTGTTAATAGTGTCTTTCAATGCTTGAATTAATTCTTCCTTAGATTGCCAGATCAGTTGGATTTATAAAGATTCAGTTTTAGAAGTTTTCTCATCTCAAACTAATGAAATTTTAGCCTCATGGAGGTTTGGCAAAATAAGCAGGGATGAGCACACCACTATAACATGCATTAGGGACTTTAAAATTAATGGTGGCTATTTGCTGTTGCTAGCTATATCAACCAGTGCTGATGTGGGTCAGCTTTGTTTATTCAGTGTTGGACTTCGTAAAGTTTTGCAAGTTATTGAAGTTCCCCAAAGAGTAAGCAGCAATTTGTATCTTATTATTTTTATAATTTAAAGGAAGTTTTGGTAATCACTTTTGTTTGTAAACATTATAATTGAAAAATAGCCGTTGAAAGGATTTTTTGTTACTCCTTTATCAGATAACAGCCCTTGAAATTCTGTTCACAAATACTGGAGAAGATATACCGAAATGGATCTTGAGTAAGCATCTACAATTTTTTTGTGGACTAGCTGCTGTTGGAACTGAAGGTGGTTATGTATACCTCCTTGGTAAGTAGCATTTATTGCATGAAGTTTTCAAATCTTTTTTTCTGCTTAACTAGAGATTAAAATTGGAGAAGTAGAACCAATTCAGAGCTGTACGAAGAACCAAATATAACAGCTGAAATTAAAATGAATAGATTAAGGTGGGTAGGGCACATAGAAAGAATGGAAAACAACAGAGGTCCAAAAACGATTTATAAGACAACACCTAATGAGAAAAGGCCTAAAGGCAGGCCAAGAAGCAGATGGTTGGAGGAAGTGGAGAAAGACCTTAAAGCCATAAGAGTGAGAGAGTGGAGGAAGAAGACCATGGATCGGGAAAAGTGGAGAAGTGTAGTATGGCAGGCCAGGGCCCTAAATGGGCTGTAGAGCCAAAGGAAGAAGAAGAAGAGATTAAAATAAAATTTTTTACATTTGACAGTCAATAATTGAAATACCTGCTTTCTTCACTTGACCACCCAACCACTATTGCCAACTAAAATTTTGACATTTTTTTATTTTCTCTATTTTCATTTATAATTGTATCTTAAATGCAGGTCAAACCCAGAACCCTTGTGTCAACAGCTGGGTGTCACTCTCCTCTTTGCTATCCATCACCAAAAAAAATTATTTTATTATATTTTGTTCGAGAATATATACGATTTATGTTATCTCTTTTTTTCTTCAATACTTTTTTTTTACAGGTGGCTCAGGAAAACCGTAAACATTTCTTAGTGGGTCCGAAATAACAAAAGCTTGAGAACCAATTCTTTAATGTGTAGTTTTATTTTCTATATCATAAAGTTATGAAATTAAAAATTAATTAGGCTTTTTATTATTTTTTTTTTAGATCTGTGCTTGGACAGGCTGATGATTCAACTTACCACTGAGGACAGGCCAAGGAAACTAATGATCATTTCACCATGTGTTGTTGATTCTGAAGCCAAACGAATTCAAGCTATCTCTTATGACAAACATTTAGCTGTTTTGCTAGATGGCAAGTCTTTATTATTTTATTTTTTGTATTTGTTTTTTTTTAATTTTTGTTTCTGATAAGTATCATAAAATAAAACTCAACACAACCATAATTGAAAAATAAATAATTTGAAATAACATTTGAATTATAAGCAATATTTTTTTTAAAACATTTGAGCATGTCTTTAATTGAGTATAATTCTACAGTGATATCAAATGTATTTTTTAGTTACATATGAACTTCCAACATTTACAATTATACAATTAAAATTATTCCATATTTTTTTTTGTATGGGCTTTAAAAAAAGTGTATTTTTTAGTGTAAAATATGGTTTTCTCATAGCCAAAACTTTAAACATTTATCTTCAGTTGTTTTTTGTAATAAACCAGAAAATAGGTGTATTTAAATAAACAACCACGGGGGGCCGGGGGGGGGGGGGGGGGGGGGGGGGGGGGGGCCGGCCCCGCCCCTGCGGCCCGGGGGGGGAGGGGGGGGGGGGGAAGGGGGGGGGGGGGGGGGGGAGGGGGGGGGGGGGGGGGGGGGGGGGGGCAGGACTTTGAGTGGACTAATTTTTTGTTGTTTTAACTTTAGAGCAATGCCACAACCAAGGGCAGTATTATTACAGGCGACAAGATGACACGGTGCAGAAAGTTATAGAAGAAGGTTAGTTTTTTCTTATGTAGTAGATTTTCTTTTCATGGTAAATTGGTATTGAATTTCTTCTTCTTATTTTTAAAACCATTTTTTCCCATTGATAGATTTAGTGCAAGTGACTGCTTTAAAATATTTGGAACAAGCAGGAATCCTGGCAGTAGGTTTCAACTTTGGCTGCTTCCAATTATGGAAACTCTACAATCCTGTCTTAGAGTATGTATACTAAAATCTATGATTAATTATGTTCAGTGAAATGTAATATTACATAAATTATCCCGTTTACATCAGAGGTTGGCAGACAGGGTGTAACTGAGCACAAAAAGTATAATAATTTAAATCTTTAGGGTAAAAAGTAATCAATTCATATAACATTATTTTTTTTCCCTGTAAGTACAATTGGTAATGACTCCTTAAAGATAGCCTAAAAGCTGGGTAGAAGTTAAAAATTTTCCATAATTAATTTAGGTTAATATAATTATGTACAATGTAACACCTCATTGTGTCATTATTCATAGAGCTAAACTGATAAAGTTATCCATTTGCTTTTGATAAAACTTTTAATAATATTTATTATCTCATGGTTTCTACTTCTAACATTGTTAAATTTGTCCAAATTTTTCTTAAATAGCTACAGTTCTAGATTTGCTTCTCAGAGCATAGAGGTTTCAAACTTTGTTGTGCAGGAACCTGAAAATGATCCTAGAAATTTTGTATATTTGTGGGTTGTCCACGATGAAGACTCTGAAGAAAAGTATTCAAAGTTTTTTTTTTCCATTAATCTTAGCTTTTTTTTTTTAATTCAGGGAATGAGTTTTAAATAAAGTTTTAATCTTCTCAACAGTGTAGCCAGTGCTTGCTTGTATCAACTTAGCTTTGCTAAAAAAGACGTGTATGCAGGATTTGGATTGTTTTATGATGTAAGTTGTTTTAATACAGCACTACAGCATTATATGTTAAATTTCTAAGATACTTTACCTTTTTCAATTAGTATTTAACATCTGATAACTAGAGATGTAAGCTTTCAAGGGGGAATTTAGAGGATTAGTTTAGCAACAAATTTCTTTTTTTTTTTTTTAATGTTTGATCTAGGAGCTTGAGAGTGTATGTCCAAGAATGGATCACAAATTTACAATAGATCCATACAGCAAAGATACAAGGGGCACATGGAGCAGCAGTTTGGTAACAAGTTTTACCATTCAGAATCCATTCTACACACCCCCATCCACATTATCTGAATCTTTTGAAGAAGGTAAACAGTTTAATGCTTGTCTTTGTGAACAGATTTTAATAGGTTTGAATTTTTTCTATTTGCCTCCGTTGGCAAGTTTTAAAAGGCACACACAAGTTACAGAAAAGCAGACTAAAGAGAGAGATGAGTTTTTTTCGTATGGAAAAAAAATAAGCTTATAAAGATATTATATTACTGGCAGGTTAAAAACAATTTCCTCATTGCAGTCAGGAAAGATAATTGATTCATTCAGCTGTAAAAATTTAATATCTGGCAGTTTAATATCAAGACTAACAAAGAATTATATAGTTTAAGGAGATGATATTGTGTTTTGAAAGCTTAAAAGGGTTTTGGTTGGGTTTTTTACACATTTTTATTACCTGGCAATTTTATACATTTTTTTTAACAGTATTAAACAATTTTGATAGCTAAATAGATGTATGTTTTTGTAATAGTTTTATTTATTTCAATTATAAAGCGTTTTTTGAAAATTGTAAAAAGGTATTGTTGAAATGACTAGGGTTTTACTCTCTTTCCTCTGGTCTTGGCAGGTCTTTACTGCAATGACCTAAGTTTAAGCATCTTTGTTTGGAAGGCAGAGAGCAAGCAAGGAAATAGCGATACCAGATACTGGATGTCTGTGTTTGATTTGAATCGCTGGTACCATGCCCAAATGCCACATTCAATCAGGTGCATCTGCAACTCGCTTCAGGTTTGCTCTTATTGGGCTGTTTACAGCTTAGATGATGTTGTGGCTCAGTCACCCTCTCACTCTCTGTTGGTAAGTTTCAAGATTTTTGTAGCTTATTTGTTAGCTATTAACAGTGTTTGTACACTCTAAGGAAATCTAAGAAATTTAAACATCAAAATTCTAGGCTATGGAAAACCCTATTGAAAATAAATTGGCCTACACCTATGGAATTTGAACAATTATCCTTCTAGCGGGCACTCTTAGCACATTGGAACTATCCTAAAACATATTGATTTCTGATGTGTACAATGAATAAATCATGTTGAATTGTGAGATTTTTTTTCAATGAATGGTTTAATTTTTCCTTAGATTGTCAAGGTTAAACAAAGGGGAACCCATTGTGACCTGATTAAAAAGTAAACAGGGAAGGGGGATAATTGGGGGAAGGATGGCGACCACTATTTTAGCTGAACATGTCACTTTAGGAGAGTTAGCCCATCCCCATTTTATTTCTTCATATTGAGATCATGAACATTAGTGGAATTGCTACCAGAATGTCTTACACCCTGTCCATTGTATAGCAAACATATTTTTTTCTGCTGTCCGAGATTTATTCTTCTCTTCCAGTATTTTTAATTGATTAGTCAGTTATCATCTTTGCAAACTGCAATCTTCAAGATTCCAACTTTTAATCAAGCCTCTAACCAAAACACTAAGATGGCCTTTTACTAAAACTTTTCATTTAGGCTCCAGCATTCATTAAACATATGGCTGCTATATTGTCTTGCTAGTCCTCACCCTCGCCAACTATCTAGTATTTTGTAATCATTATTTATTTTTCGACGGGTGGTCGTGTGGTGTAGAGCGCTCAACTGTGGACCGGAGGGTCCCGGGTTTGAATCTCAGTGAGAACCTTGGGATTTTTTCAGGTTCTGGTGAAAGTCCCCAAGTCCACCCAGCTTTAAATGGGTACCTGACTTCAAATTAGGGAAGTAAAGACAGCTGGGTGTTGTGCTAACCGCATAATCCCTTCATATGCAAAGGTTATAGAAACAGATGAATTCTACACTTCATCTGCCCAGATGGCCCAATGGCTTAATTATATATTTTTATCAGTCTGCTGTTATGTAATACATTGTTAGAAATAACTCAATGTTTAGGCAATCTTTAAGATATTTTTTTACGTGAATATCAAGTGTATCTGGGTTTTTATCTCATTAAATTTATTTTGTCTATAGATATGCTGTACATAATTTAAATTACTGGATATTTGTTTTTTTTCTTTTCCTTGTATCAGAAAATTATTTTGTGTCAATAAATAAAAAATAATAATTTTTATTTGTACTAAAATTTCAGAATGTGGAAGTGAGCGGAGATAAAGTTCTTAGATTTATTAACAACTCCCCCCTTCCCCCGGAAGAACACAGTTTCCCTTCGTCTCTCCAGTTTACAAGTATGTTGTATTTCATGGCTTAGCTTATTCCTCACTGGGTTCCTAGAAATATCAATCATTTGTCATTTCCAGAACTATTGACTAATGTTTGTTGTTTTTTTTATCCATCGCAGGTGTTAAATTCATCACTTCAGACAGTTTTATTCAGGGCAGGTGTGATGGTTGGCAAGGACAGCTGCTTCATGAGTTTGTGCAGAATAGTGTTGAGTATCTCGTTTGTCCCGCTGACTTTTATCATCAGTGTCTGCGAGCCAGGCTACTACCTCAAAGCTACCTGGACGATCAAATTAAAGGCCCTGTTAGTTCTGTACAATAATTTGTGAAATAATTGTGTTACCTAGTTTGAATTTGGCCACCTGGTTCTGAGATATTGCAACTTCCTTTCCTTATTTATTATCTGATAGGTTATAATTATTTATGTTCTGAGATAAATAATTTTATTAGTGAGGAAGTGGAACTTTAGAGAAAAATTTATGTTAATAGTTTTTTTAATGTTATTATTTTAAAAAAAGTTATTTGTGTTTCATTAAGGAATATCAGCGTCAAGTTCTTCTGAACATGGCTCTTGAGCAAGGCTTGGCTTGTACATTGATCTCAGATTGTATTCAACAGTGGGCTGATGGGGAATATACTGAACAGGGTTGTTCACTGACCATGCTCCTAAACTGGGCTTGGCAACGGGTGGTCAGCATCAAAGACTCCTGGCACCTAACATGTTAGTGAGAAATACATTTATATATTTATCAGATTACAATTTTAAGTAAGAATTTAGGAGATTCATTCTGTTGTCTTGTCAAAAAACTCTTGTCACAGTTTAGTAAACTGACATTTTAAAAAGTAATTTAAAGGTGATAAGTTTGTTTGTTTTTTTTTCATTTCTCATAGTGCACGTGGACTATTACTAACAGATGTACTAAAATGTAACTTTGTACATGTATTATTATTTATTTGAATGTAGATTAGTCGCTGGTATCACATAAAAATTTCATTTTCAGGTGAAGTGCTGTTTGATAATTCAGGTCATCAGATTGATGCCAGAACAGATTGGCAGCTGAAGTCTTTAACAAACTCCTTAACTCAGTTGAAGAAAATATTCTCACTTTTATTAGCACAGACTGGCCCAACTACAGAAAAAGGTTGGTAATTTAAGTTGCCTCTTTGAATCATAAAATAATTTATTAATAAATAATAAATGCAAGTTCATTTCACCTGAATGGTTTAATGGTTTGTTGCTAAATCATTCAGGACAGCAAGAGCTGGAAATTCGTCTCGATACAATCAACATCCTATTGATGCACTTTGAGATAGTCAGGTGGTGTGTTTTTGTCAGGCTGTTGCCTGAGATGGAAGGCAATGCAGGTGATATCTCTGATTTGTTCATCTATCCCAAGAGTGACCTAGATGAGATTTACCTAAAAAGACGATCTGAACTAAGCAGTAAGAAAGGGTGAGTCTGTGCTGACATTTGTACTGTTCGATTCACCTGCTTGTCTCTATAATTTAACACCTCATTTAATGATTGAGTTTTTTATGATTGATTCATTTCTCACTAATCAAAATTTAATGTCTGAGGTGTCATTGTTTGCTTAGTCAGTAAGATAATTGTTTGCTTAGCCAGTAAGATAATTATTTTTTATTTAACTTTATTTATTTATTTTTTTAATCCAATTGAAGTTTAGCATGTTGAATAAAATAAATATGGCTGTTATCGCTTGATTAATTTAGCCTTTTTATATGCAAGCGAATCCAATGCATTGTTTTACTATTGGATGGATAATAACACAAAGTTTATCTCTGAAACCAATGTAAAAATCTGTTCTTATTAAACATTTCACACTCTTGATGATTTATTTTTTTCATTTGTATTAGAATCTTAGACAAAATGAGTCTGCTCCTAATAGATGAGCTTGTAGACTGCCAGGGACCAGAGGTTAAAAGGCTATGGGAATCTTTTGGAGGTGATGGATTGTACCCTCCTCCAAATATACAGGTGAATAGAGTTCATTGATGTAATAAGTCATTCTAAATTAATTACAAGTCATTATACATGTATCATCCTTCTGAATGTCAATTTTTTTTTAATGAAAACTATATAACTATAATATAATATAACTATTGTTATCAACTAATTTTTTATGCCCGACTTTTTGTGTGCATTTATTTAAAGTTATTCAAGTTTTAAAAAATTAAGTAACACATCCTTTATTTCACAAGGAAAATATACTGAATGCATCATTTCTGTGGAATTTTTCTCCTTTATAAAAAAAATACCTTTACAGTGCATGCATGTATATAATATATTATTTATAAGTAATATATACAATTGATATTTCAAATTAGTACAGAAATTTAGATTTAAAAAGCAAATTCACAAGAGTATCTGAATTAGAATATTATTCAGTGAAATATTGTTAATATGAGCTCCAGTGTGACGAATTATTCAGTATTGCAGTATCGCTTATATAATGTCTGTTAAAAAATGTCACCTTGAAGAATTTCTTACTTTCAGTTTTGCGGGGAATAAAAAGCCTTTTGTTGATATTTTTTCCAACATTCGAAATGTTTTTAAAATTTCAGCATGCAAGAAATGACACTTTTAGCTTGCTAGGAGTTTGTAATTTACTATTTCTTATTACTAGGAAAAGCCAAACAGGGAGGTCAGTTTAAGATCAGCAGGGAAAAAATGCTATTTATTTACAATATTGATACAGTGGGGTTGATCTTGAGCTATGATAGGCAGCTAACAAAAGGGGGGTGGATTTTCCACATCTACATCGTGAATAGTGAAAAAAATAAATAAAGGAGACATTGACTTATTACGTAACACCTAAATAATGGTACACAGCGTTAAGGAATGGTTCATAGGAAGGGGAGAGGGAATGAAGAAAAAGTGTTGTGTAATAGGTGAATGACCCCCCCCCCCAAACCAGGTACCGAAATTTATCTTAACTAAACTGAGCTGTGTGCAGACTGGTTATGGAGGGGTGAGAGCATTACTATTCAAGTAATGTCGAGGGTTCTTGGTGTTTTACAGTGATAACTAGTGAAACTGTATAGCTTCTGTAAAATGTAGTTATATATATTGACAATTGTATCTTGCAAAGATAGTAATGTACATTAGAGTTTTGTAAATGGCGATATTTTTGTTTGGGTTGGGGAAACCATACATCATTGTCATTTGTGAAATTATCTAAATATTTCCCAGGAAACAAGGATTTAAAATATCAATGATAATGACTTTAATTTACTTATTTATGTAAACATTTATTTATCATAAACTTCATTTTCAAATTAATATTTTAGTTATTAAATTATTATGTATGTAATAATTTGGACTAATTCTTAAAGAAAGCTATATATATATATATATATATGTAAAGAATATTAAAAGTGTTATCTTTTGAATTCCTGCATATTTTGATGATACGTATATTAACAGTGTCTTAAAGCCAAGATTTTAGATTTTTCATTTAGTAATACATCATGTTAAAATTAACAATAAAATTCCACAATGCACATTTAAGATGTCAACATTTCTAATCTCTAAATGAATTTGTATTAAAGGACTTGTTTGGTGAACTCCTGGTTCAGGGCTACAGATTTCTGTAGGTCACAAAAATGATTTTCGACCTACAAACTAACTCACAAACAAACATAGTTTTAATGTATACATATACATGTACTTCCAAAACATGGTTATAATATTCAGCTGTTTTTTTTTTTTGTCATTAGAGCATTGTCAACATGTACCTGATTGATGATATCACGCCAGAACTAAAGCACGCCATCACATTATACTTTCTGCAAGACCTGGCAGCTCTTGATAAGACTGAAGCAGGCAGGAGTTCACTGGGCAGTTTTGTAGAGAGGTTTGGCTTGAGCCATAGCATGGTGCACCAAGTGCAGGGCTTGTGGTTCATAGATCACAAAGACTTTGAGGTAGGCAATGGATACAAACAAAATTTTGCAAGCTTGTGAGAAATACATACAGCAGGATAAAACCAGGGGGCGTTGTTGTGGTTATACATTTTTGCCCAAAGATGTCTCTTTGCTCATTAAACAGATTCTGTTGTTCTTTTCTCACCTACCAATGAATCCCTTTGTCTTTGCTGTCTCGTGGATATATCTGTTGTCCACAATATAAACAGTGGAAGTCATATTTGAGGGGTTAAAATTGGGTAATTTTATGTGGACATAACAAAATTCTTAAATTTACATGCATAAGCTGCAAGTCCACACCTTCTATGATTTGCTAAATTATATAATGTACACCGTAAATTCTCTTAATAACACTGTCATTGATAACAGTTTTTCACCCTGCTTTTAAATGAACTTTTCAACTCCTACTGCCCAGGATAGGTGTAAACTAAAACCTGTCTGTTGCAGTCCTAAGCAAAGTGACCTGTATTTTTGTTCTGTCTCACTAAAACGTTTAAAGACACTATTTTAGTCAGTGCATGTACCAAAAATTTTAATTACTCATATTTTTTTTTTGTTAAAAATATATCTTTTATGTATTTAGGAAGGGGTCCGTCATCTAGTTAACCCAACTGTCCATGACGAGCTGTGTTGTAACTGGAAGCACATTGCCATTGTTAATACCCTGTTTGCCCAGTCCGAAGGCCTGGCAGCTACCCGTTTTCTGCACACAAAATGTGTTCTTAATGGATCAGTTCAAGAGCAGCGTTTGTACATTTCAGTCTTGATAGACAATAAGTAAGATATGGCAGTTTTCATCTTTTTTTTTAAGGATTATTGTACCATCTCATTTTAATGTAATTGTTTTATTAGTTTTTTATGTGTTTCTTTGCAACTTGTATTATTGTATTTTTTTTTTTTCATTTAGGCAGTTAAATCAAGCACTAGAATACATGAGGAATTGTCAGAATAAAAAGAATTTTGCTGACTTAATGTATCACCTTTTAAATGAGTGTCAGAAAAGTAAGTTACAATGAATTAATTTAAACACTTATAATTACACAGCAGTCAACAAAAAAAATTTAATAGTATTGGAAAATTAGATGTCTTTTTTTCCATTTAAAAAGTTAAGTTCCCATAGCCCTAGAGTTCTATCGGGGCAGATGAAGTGTAGAATTCATCGCTTTCTGTAACCACAGCTTATAAAGGATTGTGTGGTTAGCACAATACCCAACCACCTTGTTCCTAAAGTCAGGTACCCATTTAGAGCTGGGTAAACTTGAAGGACCAGCTATTACCAAGAACCCAAGTCAACAGTCAAGTGCTCTATACCACTTAGCCACCAGTACCTCTTTCACTATTCTCTTTCACTAACAATTGACTTCTATAATTTTTCTGTATAAAAACGTGTTATGTTTTATTACATGATTATAAAATTGTTAGTAAATATCTAAAATTGATAAATTATTTTTCCCTCTGTTAGAGTTATGTTTTTTGTTGTTCAGCAGATGTCTTCTTTCTCTTTCCATAGACAAACTTCTAGGTCATCTGTTGCAGCACCATTTGACTGAGGAAGAAGAAACTTTGTTAGAGGAATATCTGAGGAAAAAGGGAGAGTCTTATGCACTGGAGCCTCTGTTTCTGTACTATCTTCATCATTCTAGGTTCTTACAGGCATTCCAACTGAATGAAGACATGAAAAGGATGGATAAGGTTAACTTTTTCACTGACTTTTTTAAGCTTATGGTTTGAGTCAGATGCTAAGATGATTGCTTAAGTAAACATTATCATGGCGTAAAACTGAGTTTGTTTTCTCTCGTCTCTTTTAGATGGATGCCAGTGCTAGCTCTTATGACAGAGCAATAATACGCAACAGACTTATGGATGCTTATCTTCGAGTTTTACCAGAAGCTACGAAAAAATTGCTACTGGAGAATAAAAAGTCTGCTGTGTCTAAAGTCAAAAGATTTGAATGTATGTCATTTAGGATTTGAAGGTTAAGTAGACTTTTATTTTATGTAATGCATTATTTTCATCTATGGTAATTTCTTTTGA
Source organism: Bulinus truncatus (assembly GCA_021962125.1). Classification (NCBI taxonomy): domain Eukaryota; kingdom Metazoa; phylum Mollusca; class Gastropoda; family Planorbidae; genus Bulinus; species Bulinus truncatus. The sequence continues at coordinate 2,401,125 of JAGDYQ010000064.1, forward strand.
TTCTTTCAGATGAAAGGCCTAAACCTCTGTCTACTGTGGTCCATAATGTTGATCACACAGCAATGTCTAGGTCCAACTTCGTCATGGCTCTAATGGAGAAAGTTCAAGAAGCAAAGGAGATGTGTCAAAGTTCTGAAACCCAGCAAGAAGAAACAGAAGAAATTACAAAGTAAGTTTGTGTTCATTTTTAACTATCATTTTGCTAAAAAAAAAATTTGGCTACATTCTTTTCTTTACAAACTTTAAGTATTAACTTATCAACTGTAAGAAAGTGTATAAGAAATGCCAACTACTGGCAGTTAACATCAGTTTTCAAAAAAACTCTTAGTATCTTTAGTAACATTTTTCATCCGTTTTGGATAGAAACAAAAAAAGCTTTCTGTATCCCACCAACTCCAATACTAAAGCTTTGCATAAGAATGGCATCAGCTAAGTAGAAATGTGAACAATTTGGCTGTAATAAAACGATTTATTGTTTAGTTTATTCTTGTACATACTGTTCAATATAACATGCTTAACAATAATTATTCTAAATAGGAAGAAGCATTATAAAATACTGAGTTTGCTGTGATTAGATGCATATTTATTTAGTAAATAAATAATTCTTCTAGTGGAAAATAACGACCTAAAAGTTTCCTTTGAAATTTCATATATTTCTACTATACTTTAAACTCATTAGGTTATTTTTTCTTTTTTTATATATAACCAATAGCCGGTCTATTTTGTTCACCCATACCTAACTTTTTCCCTGTGGGTAAGAAAAACTGGCCGAAACTGTCACATAATTAGGCATCAATTTGAGGTCTCATTCTGTGTGAACATGAAAGATCCAATTTGATTGGTTTATAAGCCTTTGAAATTTATTATAGTTTGAGTAATCTTATAATTTGAACCTACTTAATTTTATTTATTTTTTTTGTGCTTAGAAAAAGAAATATTTGAATGTAAACATTAAAAAAATAATGAATTCATTATTCTGTTAATGATGATCTTACAGAGTCATTCCTAATGAAACTGATGCTCCTTTGCAGAGGACACCAAGGGCAGCAAGATCCACTGCTTTGAGGTTTTTTGATACTTTGAAACTAACTGTTTGTCAATTAATTGTTACGATTTTTCATGTATTTTTTTTAACTATAGTTTTATTACATTTACTGAGTTATAACTGGCCATTGTTTTCTCTTACAGGGCTTCTGATATCATCTACCCTGAATTGAATCAATCTCCCCTGCCAACTAACCCTCTGTCAGTAATAAAACGCAAAGCCTTGATGTTGGAACATGAAAACTTAAATGGCGACATGTATGTATTTTTTGTCGGTTTTTACACCTTCTGACGTTAATCTTATTCTTGTCTTTTTTTTTTCCTCAGTATCTTTCTTGCAGTTCAGTTTACACCTTCTTTCTCCATTAATTAATAATAACTTGAACAGATTCTCTTTTTTGATGCATTTCTGCTGTTTTTTTTTTTTTTTTTTTTTTTTAATCTAATTATATACTTTTAATCTAATTATGCTTTATCCTAAATAACTTTAAAAAAAATTTTTCTTTTACTATTTATTACACTGTCTGAAGTCATTTTCTAACATTTTTTGTCTATGTATATTTAGTCTCAAGGTTTCTACTCCTATTTCATTTTTTATAATTTAACATTTCTCCTGGGGATAAGTATATTTAAACTCAAACTTCCCATTAAAAAAATTGTAAATGCTTTTCTTGAAAAAATGTAGCCATACCAAAAATGAAGACACAGATTATTTAATTTTAGTCCCTTTTTTTTACACACTACTTAATAATTTTCAACTAATTTGTCTTTAGAAGTTTACATCAACTGACCATGGATTGCCTTCAGATCTTGCAAACACCAACCAGGTCTCAACTGAAGAAAAGCCCCAGTGGTCCAAGATGTTCAATGCTTATTAAGACTCCTCAGTCAATACTGAAAGTTCGCAATCTTAGTAAATCCCATCTTCAAAGTTCACATGGTAAGGTCAATAAAGCATTTCCCTCTACTATATTCCGTTAACGTTTTAATGATATTTACTTTGCTTGTCATTATGTCCCCTTCATCATCTTCAAAATCTTATTAGTAACTGGTTTTTTTTTTAGAGCACAGCACATCCAAAAGATTGTCTGGATCTTTCTCTAAGAAATTTGGTTTCTCCAAGCCGAGCCCATCTCTACCAAGTCCATCTCAACTAGAAAAAGATCTATTAGGTACACCAACACTGCATCTAAATACACTTGCGGCCCCAACTCCTAAACAGTTGCGATTTGTGGGTATCTCACCATCACCTACCCCATCTCCAACAATGGTGACAGATAGATTACAAGAGGTATTCCATTCATATAAATATTTTCTTTAAATAGCTGCAGTTTCTTTAATAAAAATAAATCAACATCAAATGATATACATGCACATAATATTTGTATTAGCTAGATATTAAAAATAAAGTTTTAGCTCTGCTTCTGTTTTTTTTTAATTATTATAATAAAGGCAAAAAAAAAAAAATTAAATTTCTAGTCATAGCCTCATAGGTATGCTGGATGTATGGCGTATAATTATTTGGAAATCGCTGAGTGGTGTCATAAGGATGACAATTAGATGATCATGATAAACTGCTGAAAAGTGCCAGTGGAGAAGGATTTCATTCAGACCTGAGGCACAATCCGAGGGTGGGTGTGGTTGAGGGTAAAAATACTTAGAAACAGCTGGTGTAAAAAATTGTCTCACTGCCACATGAAATACTTTGTGTGTAAAACAGATAGGTTAAGATTGACATATCTTTGTTCTGTAACTAGTCCACTCGCCTGAGAGACACATCTGTGACACCACCACTGATCAGAGAGGGTTCCGTGACTCCAACCCCAGAGGATGCACAGGAAGACGGCCAGCAGTTGCCCAGTGAGGTCACCATGTCAGATGGTTCAGCAACTATCGATGTAAATGATCATGATGTTACCAGCTCAATAGATCTACCTTCTGAAATGGGTAAAATCCATGATCACATTTAATAATTTTGAAAATATTCTAAGCTGTCAGATCCTGTTTAAAATCATTTTTATTTTCTATATCATAAAGCATCAGAATTAGCTAGATATTAGAAGGTCATGTATACTTTATTGTATTACCTCTGTTATAAGTAAAGTGAAAAAAAAATCATTTCTTTTTTATTGGGGGTCATAGAAACAAACCAAGAGGAAACCAGCCTTAAAACAGCTGAGGTTTGTGAGGAAGAAAATACCACCAATATATCTTTAACTTCACCAGAACTTTCTGTTGAAACAGAAAACAAGTAAGTTTAAAAGAGATTTATTTTACATTGATTTTTAGTTTAATTTATTTCTTAGCTGTTAAAGTGTAGAACAGTCTGGTTTATGAGTATATTTTTTTTTTTCAAAGTCTTATTGTCTTTGAATTAGAAGGAAGTACAGATTACAATTTTTATAAGCCCATATAAATGTATTTTTACAACGTTTTTCTTAACTTCACTTCTTGTCTGTTTGTTTGGCCGCGAATATTTGCAATCCAATTTTAGATCACTTTCTGATAAGCTATAGCTCTGGTACTTTCAATATAACTCAGAACTCGATGACAATGCAATATTCTTACTATTTCCTTATGATTTGATGAGTTTCTTAATAAATAAAATTAAATATGTATGGCGAATAGGTCACAGCCTTGTCTAAATCAAGGGAAATTACTGGTGCTATACTCTACTGCGCCTGAACATATGTGTGATTAGACCACTTCCAGAACAAACAAAAAAAATTAACGGCCAAAATTGATTTTAAAAGCGAACGCAGCGCAATAAAAACAAATGTGTTGAAAAATTATTTAAAATGAAAGAATTCAAAATTTATATTCTCTGTTTATAAACATGAGTCATGATACTCGAATACGTTTCACTACTTTCTTTGATTTTCTGCGCATGAACACATGTGACGTTAGAGCTCTCCGATATGTTCGAGCAGAACTATATATAGTTTAATCGGGTCTGTCTTACACCAACATTTTTTAACTCCTCGTATTAATTGAAAAAAAAATATTTTAACTAAAAAGTAGAAAATAAAAATTAGTGTTATACAACACTAGAATTAATTTTACATAATCATATGCATTTTGTTATCTATACTAAGTTCTAATAAATGATCTGCAATGTGATATTTCGAAAACCTTCTGTAATAATTCTTTTGGGATTTAATTGTTAACATTTGATGATTCTAATACTGCAATACAAACATTCACATAATATAAGATTCATGCGCCCAAGGTTTTATCTTTTTATAAAAATCAGAAGCTCTTATAAAGTCTATTACTATTACCATGTTACCAATTTATTCAGAAATTATTTTCTGCTTTTTAGTACGCAAGAAAAACATTGTTTTTTATAAAATATTTTTTATAATGTAATTTTTATTAAATGACTAGAGGAAAAGATTTTCTTGGAGCTGGTTTATTTATTTCTAGTATGGCTTACTTCAGGATTATGTTTATTTAGCATTAAGATGTATTTATTTATCTATTTTATTTAATGTCCATTCCAGTGATATTCTTCAACTGATACGTCCAGACCTTCACCCAACTCACCCAGAAACTACTGTAGATGAACTAGTCTCATTTCATGAGAGCTCATCTGTTAACAAAAATTATGGTATGTATCATTAGACAATGGGAGAGGGTGAAATATGAAATAAATCACTCTATGATGCTCGCTAAAATTGTCAAGAATTTAAAAAAAAAACAAAAAACACTTTTTCTCTTAATTCTTATTCATTAGCCAACATGACATCATCTCCCATTGAATCAGTTGAGCTTATAGCACCAGAAACCAGCTGTGTTGCATCTGATGATGAGGAAGAAAATATATCTCAGGTAAATAAATGGATAAATTCATTTTTATTTAATGTCAAATGAAAAGTAGATATCAATGTCTTGTACTGTTTATATGAACAGTTGGACCTATGTCCCTATACAGAACTGATTGCCTCAGGGTTGTCTTTATCAGAGGACAAAATTAATAATGAACATTCTGTTAATCTTAGTCGATATAAATCCATTGACTTTCATTCTGGAAGATTAGGGTTATCTAAAATTGACATCGAAGTAGAGTCACACTGTTAGGAAAAAGAAAAAAATCGCAATTATTAGTATTTGCTTTTAGAATAAATTTTATTGATGAAAATTCTATTTATTTTTTGAGATTTAGCTTACATTACATCTATATTTTGTTCTCATTTAATTCACCCCGCTTGAAGTACATTCGTAATTCAAATAAGATACAGTATTTTGAAAACTTAATTAAGCTGTTGTACATACTGCAGATTTGTCATTGTCTTTTTTCTCCATTTAGATATCTCTTCGTAAATTGGAGTATGAAAAACGATTGCAGAGAGTAGGTCCGTCACTTAAGAAAGCTTTTGCCAAATCTGTCACGGAAATAAAAGTATTGAATAAAACTGCCCAAGAAAAATTAAGAGTTGATACGCATACCAGTGTGGTTGAGCAGGTCACTCAAACCAGTAGTACAACAATACTTGCTCCAACCTTGTCTGTTACTATTGGTTCACCTGATAGAACAAGCGAGCAGTTGAAAATCCAGGACTCGCCTCCTGCTACTCCTCCACTGAGCAAGAAGGCTAAGCTAATGGTTAAAAGAGGTCAAGATGCAGAAGTTGAACAGTACAGTTATCATGCAGTAGAAGAGGAACCTCGAAGAAGAAAAACCCCTGAAAGGAAATCACCTTCTAGAACTCATGAAGATGTTCCTAAAGAATATTCAAGACGTACTTCAGAAAGGAAGTCACCCACCAGAAGAACAAAACTGTCTTCTGATATAGAGATAGCATCTGCTTCTGAAGCTTTAGACTCTAGATCTTCTAAATCACCACCAAGAAACAGAAGAAAGACTCCAGACCGAAAGTCACCATCTAGAAGTGGTCATCTTTTGGCCGAGACAGAAGAGTCAGTACAACGAGTAAAATCTCCATTAAGAAATGTGAGAAAGACTGCCGAGAGAAACTCCCCTGCTCAAGATGATTCAGACCATAAAGAAGCTGACGCAGAAGCTGCTGAACCTGTAGGCCCAACAGAAAGAAAAAGGCGCAAGTCTTCTGCTAATAAGCTATTCCCAGAGCATACTCCAGAAGGATCTCGGGAATCAACGCCAGATAGAACCATTCTCAGGCGCTCTACCAGACTTAAAACCCCAGATTTGTCAGCTAAACCTCAAGATTCTCCACTCAAAGAGATGGAACCAAGGGAAAAAACACACTTGAGAATTTCACAAATCATTCCAGAGGACTCGGCAGGTGAAAACACAAATAAAACAAAATCATTGAGGAAACGAACTCTTATAAAAGAAAAAATTGCTGATTCTACTTCAGAGCTGGAAGATAATACTAAAAAATTGAAAGGTGAAGAAATAATGGATGAAGAGCCAATAATTAGACGCTCAATGAGGAGATCTAAAACACCAGAAAGGATCAGTAAGGAAGATGCAGAACCAGTGACACCTACAAGAAGATCTAAGAGAAAGCTTAATTCTCCAGAACAGCAGAAGGTCTCTGAGGTAGAACCAAGTACAGATGTTGACAAACAAGCAAAACCTGAATTGGAAATAGTCATGCCTTCAACCCCAACAAGAATGTCCAGCCGTAGGCAGAAACCCCTTGAAGAATCCAGTATTATTGAAGAGCCACCAAAAACCAGGCGGTCAACTCGAAGTCAAAAGTTTCTTGATCTTGAAACTGATGAATTATCAGAAGATCCACTGGCCTCTTCAAAAAAATCCTTAAGAAATCAAAAGTCTCCTGGTAAGGTGACAAATTCTAGTGAAGCTATGCTGACCCAGCCTCAAAAGTCCACTCGCAAACTGAAGTCTTCTGATGACCAATATGCCGTAGAATCAGAACATTTGGCTGATACAGCAAAGTCAAACAGCAAGTTAAAATCTACAGAATGGTCAGATACGAGTCAGACTGAACAACTTGTTCCACATTCTGTATGCAGCAGGTCAGTGTTTAGACAATATTTTCCACATTTTTCTGGTAATAAATATGTGTGTAAATAGAACTTGTCAAGAGAGATATCACATAACCTATAAATATATCTTCTTTTCATTAGTGATGCTCAGTCCTCTGAAAGATTGAGTCAACCAATGTTATTTTTCTACAGATTTTTCTCCTTTCAGATCCTCAGTGCACACAACTTCATCCGCTACCCATTTCTTTTTCCTCATTTTTATTTCTTTTTTTCTGCATTTATATTTCTTTTTCCAGCATTTATATTTCCTTTTATTTCCTCAGTTAAAAAATATATTACCAAAATGTCTAACATTGGGTTTTATAGACAGAAATCCTTTTGCCCTTCTTCATAGCATTTAAAATTATTTCCATAAAAATTTATTTTTGCATCAGAACTTGATCTTGTGCTTTGCTTTTCTACCCTTACAGATCTGATGTAACAAGTAGACAAAAAGAACATTTTCCAGATGATTTTGAGGAACTTGAAGATTTTGACGCCCAGCCACAGAGAGATACAGTGAACCGTAGTAGGAGATCCTCCAGTGTAGAGTTTAAGCCACCAAGACATGAATCTTTCAGAAGAGGAAGGTCTGCTGAGCCTGGAATGCCTGCAAAGGAATTGCAAGGTTTGTTGCTTAAAGTTACTTTGCTGTAACTAAAACAAATATTACTTAAGTTTACTAGAGGCTGGGACGGATGGCCGAGTGGTGTAGATACTCGACTGTCGACCTGAGAGTCCTGGGTTCGATCCTCGGTGAGGCCCATGGAATTTTTCCAGGTGAAATTAGGTGCAAAGTCGTCCCACAAGTCCACCCAGCTTTAAATGGGTACCTGACTTTAAGTAAGGGAAGTAAAGGCGGCTGGGCGTTGTGCTAACCACACAATCCCTTCATATGCCGAGGTTATAGAAACAGATGAATTCTACACTTCATCTGCCCCGAAGGCCCGTTAGGGCTAAGAAGGGAACTTTTTTTTTTTTTTTTACTAGAGGCTGATTTTACTACCAACCAAAGTAGTAGTGTGAATAACGATACACTGTAAAGCCAGATGTTTTCTTTTAATTTAAACCAATGAATTAATACAATATTGAAGATTTAATCTTTTTTCATTTGTTGAAATAATTCGTTGAATTATGATGAAAGTGAATCAACCATTTGTAGACTTTCAACACTGGCATCGTCACCCCCTAAAAACAGCACTTGTTAATATATAAAAACTAGTTAAAAATACAAGTGCCTACCACAGATCATTAGGAATAATAGATTGAGATCGCAGCAGAAAAACAACATTTCTTTTCTTAAAACTTTTTTGGGCCTTCTTTTCTGTCTAGATTTAACTTATTAATGTCTGCTTATAATATCACTTATTTACCTTGCATTAAATATTGATTTACTTCTTTTTTCTATTACCATATTCTAGAAAAAAAGATCAATTTAAAATTAGACGCAAAGTCAATCGCTAGATGTTTAAAATCAGGGACAGCACCAGATGATTTGAATGATGAGCAAATGCCTCCTCTGAGGCTAGAAATTGATGAAGAGAGTAGTTCAGATGAAATTGAGCCCGAAGAAGAAAACTTCACCATTGCAAAAGATTTGAAAAAACCAAATGCAACAGAGAGCACAGTTGCTCACAGAGAAAAACATAATATAGATGTTGAAATACCTTTGAGTCACACAGCTATTAAAAGTAAGATCCAATTAATTTTTAAAACATTTGCATTAAGACAAATCCACATAATTTTTTTTAAGACATACATGTTATCTATTCAAATTGGATTAACTTATTGTTCCCTTTTTTTTTTCCTTTTAGCTCCTGTAGGGGCATTGGGTCTTAACAGGGTTACCTCAGTAGGCACGGGTTAGGGCAGTGTCCTGAAGTTGGGCCCATGACATCTTTGCTTTCTTTATCTGTGGGCTATATTCCAGGGGTCTGCCTAGAAACACTGTACGGCTGGTTTCCAAAGAATATGCCCGATGCGTTGCCATTTCCTTTTCTTGATTTCTTGGAGTTTTCTCCCACAACATGATGTTAGGAATCATTTCTGACCTTCTTTCAATAAATGTCTATATTTTGTTTGTCATGTGCTTTTTCACTCTCCATGTTTCAGATTGTATAAGTTCTGAAGACAGAAAATATAGTATAATTTTTACATATTTAACAAATATGTGCATGCAGCTGTATACTTAAGTTGACCGAAATTCGTATTAAATTTGTGATTAGCATTTAGTATATAGTGAATAGCATTTTGTATATAGTGAATAGCATTTAGTATATAGTGAATAGCATTTTGTATATGTTGTAAATAAAATCCTCCTATTTATTTTATGCTTGTGCATGCAATCTAATAATCAATACTATATTTTCTCATCATTATATTGAAGGGCATTACATGTTAAACATAATATAGTGAATGGTCCTAGAAAGTAATTTTTTTTAGCTTCTAGTTAGCTTGAAAGAATCAATATTTTTTGCTGTTGGCATTGTATGTAATCCAATAGAATGATTTTTAGCCTAATTTTTTTTATTCCAAATCAATTCCTGGCATCAATTTGTATACATGATGGAGACATAAACATCGTCTCTTAGCATATTAGTGAAATGTGTGGTGTCGCCTGTGCACATGAAGGTGCACTAACATCATTACATCCTCTAGTTTAGTATGGCATCAATAAATTTATTAACAAACACATCATGACATTAAACAGTACCAAATTCTTCGTCATGAGAAATGAGTACTTTCGAGATGTAGATTCAGCTAATGACATCCCCATTGTGTTTGATGACCAGGATTACCATTGGTGTAAATGTACACTAAGGTGTCACCCACCATATAGTCAAAAAAAAAGTTTACATTTTCACGCTCACTCCCAGTTTTGTTCCTCTCATGAAGTAAATTATTTTATTGAAATAAATTTCTGGTAGATCAACGGCCTTAAAGTAAATATGTTTGTGGTGTCAATTTAATATCAATCAGTGTAAATGTGATTCTCTGTCAATAATCTCGATATAAGTAGTACAAACAATCATAGAGAAATTGAGTGGATATAATTATACATAATTCATATAAGTTTCTTTGCTTTAGTAATAATAAAGGTTATGGTCAGGTGACAGTTGAATCAGATGTTATTGTTACATCATGAAATAGCAGCTAATTAAATTAGCATCAATTGACAGTGTTCTGGCTTGCTTTACTGTCAAAGGATCAAGTTAATTTTCTTTCATTTCATTACATATTTCTTTTATTCTTTGAAACAAAATCTTTACCTATAGCTGAATACTTAAAACAAAATTTATAGTTACAAAGCACTGGTCATTAATGAAAAGAAGAAGTTAGAATTTTTTAGTATGTATTTAGGTGTCTTTTTTCTATCTCTTTTTGTTATTTGTAATATAGTAGACATGAAATTATGAAGTAATAGTGAATCAAAGTTGCCTTTCTAATGCAATGAATATCATAAACAGTACTTTATAAAAAATAATTTAATAACCAATCACAGTGCTTTTTTTCTAAAAAAAAATAGGTGCCGGTACTCAGTGATGGATTAATAATAAACGTTAAAATACAACAAAAGTAACAATTTTTTACCGACATTGAAAAAGGTGCCGGTACGCCGTACCGGTGCGTACTGGCACAAAAAAAAAGCACTGACCAATCATCACTAATAAAAAATAAATTCTTTATTTCTTTGTTAAATAATGTACACATCCAATTATATACTTTTAACTAAAATCAAACGTTTTTTTTTTAAATTCCAGATTTCAGCAAAGAGCTCAGTCCTTCTTTTATTTTCTCACCACCTCTTAAGCAAACTTTAAAAAAAGATGAAGAAAATCTTGATACTGTGCCTAGTAGAGGTAAAGATATTGATCTGGATGATCCGAAACACACTTTTGTTTTCTCACATCCAACACTGGCTGCCGATAATGAAAGTGTCGATGTCAACCAAGAAGAAAAGTCGTCTAGAAACAGAACAGAATATGACCAGCCTGCAAAACCTGAGCCTAAATCGTATGTTTTGATTAATTTTTTTAAAGCTGTGAAAATTTATTCATTAATAAAGCAACATCTGAAACCAAGATGTAAATTTATTTTTAGCTCTATCTTATCCATTTTCTCTTGAAGTCCAATTTTAATTTTTGCTTACATTTTTCTGTCTCATGTACAGTAAAAGAAAGAGGAAGACACTTTTTGATGGAAGTCCTTTACTGTTATCTCCAGTGAGTCCACTTGCTATTCGCATTTCTCAAAGACAGCCCACTGAGTCCCAGCGTCTGTCAGCCAGTATCCTGCGCAGATACAAACCCCGGCCACGTAGTAGAAGACTAGTACCATCCCAGGTACTTACTTCTATCAGCGCCTTTTTATAAGTGTTTCTGATAAACTGTACAATGTGTTTTAAAACATTTTTATAGAAAAAATGGAAATTCTAAATTAAAAAGTATACACAATTAAAAATTTAATTCTAACTGAACTGCTGGAATCAAAATTGTGCATTGTATCAAGTCTACCTTAACTGCTAGAAACAAAATTGTACATTGTGTCATGTCTAACTGAACTGCTAGAAACAAAATCAAGTTATTCCAGGACTCAAAATGATTACCTGAACTTTTTATTCAATCTATGCCAGATTTTTTTGTTTCTTAATTGAGATTCAGATTGTCTCTCGAAATTATTTATGCAAAAATCTCATTCTCTGCTTATTATTTACTCACAGGCTTTTGTGGTGCTATATTTTTATTGCTGAATTTTTTTTTGTTAAATTTTACTATTACAAATAACAAGCTGATATTTTTTATCTTTTCAGACCTCGTCAAGACAGTAAGAAAGTGCTCACCCATAAAAAAGAAAAGTAACTTTCATATCTATATATTGTTATTCCTGGCTTTTTTTTTCCCTATTTTATACATAGGAAGGATAGTGGTTGTTATTTAATTTTGTACATAAAATACTAACTTGGTTTGTATTTTGACATTTCAAGCATTTAAAATATTTTAGCTACACATTATATTATTTTTGATGTACCTTGTACTTAATTTAAAAATGAGAGTACAAAAGTTATGATGAAATTGTTTACTGCTTTTGGATATGGATCAACTTTTTTTTTGTAGTTCAGCTGTAGTGTTTTGTTTTTCAGTTCATGGAAAAATATTTCAATATCAGGCTTGCTTTCTTCTCTCTATTTTTTTTTTTTTTTAAATTTCAGTTATAATTTTTAGTGTAAATACAGAATATTTTTTCTAAGAATGCTAAAGTAGAAATTAAAGAAATATTTTCAGATATACTATAATTGTGTCCTTTTTTATGGTGATTGATAATCAATCTGAGCACAAATTAAATTCTATGGTCAGGATTATACTCAGACATTATGTTTACGATAAAAGTACATTTACAAAGGATGAAAGCTTGTTTGAAAATGCTGTATTTTTTATACAAAATAATTCTGATACTATTTAAATATTGAAATATAATAATGGCATTATTCATCTTAATTCCATAACATTGAACCCTTTTTTGCAGCTACTCCGAGACATATACATGTATAATGACATAAATCCATTTGATTCACATGTATCTTTGATTTCTCAACTACCTTGTCTAGGTATTAAAGTTCTGTTTTTAATAGCTGAGTTTATCCTTGGTCAGGAGCATATTGGCATCATAGAAAGATTTATTTTTTATTTTATTTATTTGTTTCTCCTTAACAAAGCATTTTACCATTGGCATTACATTGTTTTGTTTGTTTTTTTCTTATAAATTCCTGTAATTGCATTTTCTTTTTCTTTAATGTGAAAAGTTTTGATACCACTGTATGTTATTTTAAAATGTCTAATATATGAAGAATAAAAGAATTCAGATTCCTAAACCATTATTTCATGTCCTTTCTGCGTTCAGTAAAAGAAGTCTTGCCTTACTAAATAAACTAAATATGTTATGAAAATAAATGAACATTTTTTTTTTCAATTATTAGCATCTGTCCTTGGCCGGATAAACCGTATGATTTTTGACATATATTGGTTGGTATGAATCAGGCCCATAGCGTGCGGGGGAGGGGGGCTGCGATTTGTCCCCCCCTGCTTATTTGTTCTACTTAGTAAAATGTATTACCTGGCCCCTCCCTCCCCCCATGCTGTAGAATTTTCAAGCTAAGGGGCTGGTATGAATGAAAGTCAGTAAAGTTTACAACATGGATTACAAAGCAAGGGAAGTGAACTTCAAGAGAGAAATTTAAGTATGACTGTTTCACTGACAACCTGTAATAATGATGACATATCTAAAAAAATCTCGGTTTCTGAAAGTATCATTTAAAAAAATTGAAAACTTTTTAATGAAATTACTGAGGATGTTGAAAAGTATCCTGATGGCTCCAATTTCAAACTAATGAGAAACAATTCTGAGACCAATCTGTATTTTTATTTAACGGATAGTTGTTGAAACCAGCTAGATGCCGTTCACTTAATACGTAACGGTTTTGTGATGGGTACGGATGATGCGCTGTGACATGGAAATGGTGACAAGTATTAGGAGATGGGGAGGGTTGCGTTACGGCGCCCAATGCCACTGGTATTCACACTTTCTCATTTTCCCAATCAGAGGTGGATTAAGGTTGTTTGATGCACTGGGAGAGGAAATAAATAAGCCCCCCCCCCTTTAAAAAAATAGAGTGTGAAAATAAATAATCATTCAAAGATCATGTTTTGCGTGGCCCATCCGAGTTAATGGTACAGGGCGTGTTCTCGCCATTAAATCGATCTGTTTGAGGTTTCCGATACATTTTGTTTATTAAAAATATTTTAGTGATGCAATAATTATACACTTTTTCCAAAGTAAGCAGTTAACGGATGAAGCCCATTGGAAGCCCATGTTTGATTTATTCGGGAATATAGTGAGAGAAGTGTACCCCTCTTGAGAAAGAAATGGGAGCAGCTCTTTCTGTTTAGAAAATGTGCAGTCATTTAAGTACGACCCATAACTCCTGCTCAGGTCAGCCACATTCCGGTCTGTTGGCCACACTGCTGTAATGAAAATAAACTTTGACAAAGAAGAGTGATCTTCAACATGTCTCCTTACAGGGAATTCTTTCGCGCAGTTTTTCCACAAATTGATCATGAAATTTCAGATTATGTGAATGGTAAGAATGTCTCGACATGTACATTACATTGCCGGCTTTCGATAATGAGTTTGATAATTTTCTGTTACGTATGTTTCTCACGCATTTCATTTATCGAATCAATCGATTTCATAATCATAGCGAGGGTGATACGCAAAATTGTTGTGCAATAATTACCTCTAAAACAACTAAGCTAACAGTAAAATTTATTTTAATAAAGATTAAATTATTGGCAATTGCATAAAATATGTAACTTAATATGTTATAACACTTATTTTTCGTTTGTTGTTTTTGTAATGACAAAGATGAGGTATGATGACTATGCCAAACTATTTGTTAATAAAATCGCACTAACTTTTTTACCTCTTCCGTCAAGCAAAACTTTGAGGAACTCTTATTTACTGCAGACGTTGATGAATTTACTGTTAAAAATCGGAGATATTCGGGACCATAAATAGATATCCACACCCTGCTATCCCTAATCCTAATATCCCTAACCCTAATCCTGAAAAAAAAAAAAAAATTATGATTTATTAAAAAATGACCATCAATAGATATTGCTCCACACCCTAACCCTATCCCTAACCCTGATCCTGAAAAAAATAAAATTGAACAAAAAAATGTATGTCTCTATTAGGAATCGAACCCGCACATATAGCCAACTGGGTCTCAGCCAAGCGAACAACCTACATTACTAGGCACACACAAACTAACCCTCATTTTAATGTATAATTAGAAAAATTGCGAAAAGACTTCAAATCATACGAGTTCATTCTGTTGACTGGAAGAGGTAAAAAAGATACCGACACCTTCATATGACGGTGCCGGAGCCAGTGCGTAATAAAATTCGGATTTACTCACTCTAACTTACTAGAAATCTTAGACTTAGTGAAACAAGATCTTTATCGTTTTAGGCCTTTCTAATACCCATTAAGGATTATGAAAAATAAAAGAATATGGATGATATAGTATGTATTGATTTGTCAAAATGAAGCTGAAACTTCAGATTTAATCATTTATGGTATATAATCCAATAATTTTAGGCCTTTTAGACTTTAGAGTAATATTTTTTTCCTGGAGGCAGATAATCCAGTGTGACCATGAGTAATGAGAAACTCCTAGCTCATATTGGTAATTGTTTATGACAGTCCGCCCACAAGATAAATGGTTCTTCCATATCTTAAGGGCTTCGTGTGTATCAAACGAAATGGACAGTAAAATTACTCGCTTATAATTTTAAGGTGGTCCATGGGGCATTTAAGGTTTCTGCTATTTGTTTTTTCTATCTTTTTTATTTTTAAGCTACACTAGCCATTTTTGGCACATGCATACAACATACCAATTAATGAACAAAGAAATAAAAAAATATATAAAAAAATTTATTTAAAAATGTATTTTGTGGACATATTTTCAAAAATTTTCAAAGAACCAATTTTTAAAATCTATTGTAGATATCATAAAATAACTTTGCACAAATGTTAATGAGTGTGTTTCAAACAAACGTCCAATTTTTTTTTTGGAAATATTAAATAGAATTTTTTTTATAATTTTTGTTCTAACCCCCCCCCCCCCCCCCCAAATGCTACTTTTTCTCATAAGTCTTAAAATTTCACTTTTTTACCCAAAAAAGTCACAAAATACATTTTTCAATAAATTTTTTTATATATTTTTTTATTTCTTTGTTCATTAATTGGTATGTTGTATGCATGTGCCAAAAATGGCTAGTGTAGCTTAAAAAATAAAAAAGATAGAAAAAACAAGTAGCAGAAACCTTAAATGCCTCATGGTCCACCTTAAGTGACTATAAATAAAAAAATATTTTCTTTATCTATATTTCATAATATATATATATAAATAATTTTTTTTATTTCTAAAACAATCCCAGTCTACACAATTTAAAATTTATTTTAAACTGTACAGCTATCATAATTTACTAAAAAAGTTAAAAAGTAAATGTATTGACTTCGAAGCCACATTTAACATACTTATTAGATAAATTCATCTCTAATAAACTAAAATGGTCTGCACAAGTTTAGAAATGTAAATTCAACAGACTGTCCAATAATTCAATAACAGGTAGATATGTGAATGACATTATTTAAAAGAAAAACAAATTGTTTTCATTGAGACTGATTTTGGTTAATTATCATAAACTTAATAAAAATGCAAATCTACAGGAATGCTAGAAGATGGTGGGGAAGACTTCAAGACGTCTGATGACCTTTATGATGCTATTGGAGCCATGCTCCAACAAGCTGATGATTCAAAGAGTGATGAGGACATAAAAGAAATTTGTGATAGGCTCCATTCTTTATTATCCAGGTAAGGTATCAACGGTTAAATGAACACAGGCAGCATTGGGTGTTAAAGTTGTCAGAAGATAAATCTTCAGAAATAGTTTGGCTAGGCATGAGTTTAATGGTCTGTTCTAATAATTGTTTTAAATTTCAAATTGTCAGCTCAAATGGTGTGGCTGGTAATATTAACGGACTGAACAAAATATTGGAGGCTCCAGTACAAATGTCTCAACAAGTTGAAGAAACAGAGGGGACCAATGATCACAGTATATGGATAATGAAAAAAGATAATTCATCAGTGAGTTTTTTGGTTTATTTTTTTTCTTAGATTTTATCTTTAGGCCTCCATTTATTTAGTATAATTACATTAGTTAAATATATTTTCTGTGATGTTTGTTGAAAATGAAATGTAACCCCAATAATTAGACTTTATTGTGGTTGGCTAATATATATTTATTTGATACTCATTGACAAGTTTTTTTTTTTTTTCTTAAAAGAGGAAATTGAACATAATTAATTGGTTTATTAAAAACTATGTTGTATGTGGAGCAGTTTTAGTTATGTTTTCACATTGCTTCACTTTAGGTTGTAGATCAGAAGAAGCTGGAGAAAGCAGATAAAAAAATCCAGAAGAAATTAGGAAAACGGGAGTCAACAACAATTAAGAAGGTGGAAAGGTACAGCGGATAGATTTAAAAGTTTTTAAGTTTGTCTGGCCTTTATAAATTATCTTGTTTATTACTTTAAAATTTTGTTTAAAAACTTTTGCTTTGTTTTTTTTTTTTTCAAATAATTTCATTTTGACAAATAATAGTGTCATTTTTTTTTAAAATATAATCTACCTATTGCTATAAAAATACTTATTATTATTGTTTCAAATCATTACTTCAAAATTAACCATTTTATTTCTATTAAGACAAAAAATAATTGTTTAAAGGGCTAATTAAAAAATCAACATTATGTTGAAGTGACATTTGTTTGACCTCAGTCACTTAAATTATGTATACTTTTTACTTCTTTTTTTTTTTTTTCAAGTGTTCCGGAGCTGGCCTCGGCTAGTCAACAAATTAATAAGAGAGATGCCAAATTGGATACTTCTGGTATGAATAAATCATATGATATCAAACTGGAGAATATTGATGTATCTTACGGTGATAAGTAAGTAAATGAAAGCAAAGGCAGTAATTTTATTTGCTTTGATGATATAAGGTACTAGTAGATATTGACCCGTTCTTCACAGCGGTTCAGCTCTGGGATGAATAATTATCCTTGCCTTAAATACTCCTTACATTGATTACTCCATATTCATAGTGTTATTCTGATCTCATCTAACAATAAGCACAGAGTAAAGAGAACATATATATCAAATTATTTAGTTTGTAATTTTTGCATATAATGATATATCACATATAACTTACAGTGTCTCAGTGTGAAATGCATCTTATTGAAATATGCATTCACACATTTGAAAATGCATTATAATACAAAGTCATTGAAAACTGAATATTAATTCTTTTCTTTTTTATGAACAGTTTCAAGTGTATTTTTTTTAACATTGAAATCTAATAACATGACCATGCAAACATAGTTTTGATAATATAGGGCATATCTGTTTCACTTTTTCAGATATTATAAATATATTTGTCTTTATTGTATTTTAATTATTTGATTTTGAAACATTCTAGTGAATTCTTTCACTAACTGCTCAGATTTCAATTTCTAATTAAAGCACCCTTCCTTACCTAAATGTCTATAGAGCTTTTTTTCTTGTTGCTCAGTAAATACTTGTAATTCTCTTACAAGTGTCCAGGGCACATTTCTTTCAAATTTTATTTAGATTTTTTTAGTATTTTACTGTAATAGCAAATTTCATTTTTCAACACCGCCAATGAGGGCAATTTTGAAAGCCCCCCGTTGTGCAGAAGCCACCATGCTTGTTTAGACTTATTGAATTTTCTCAGCATTTACTATTAATTATTAATGTGGCCTGTCTGTAACTACATCATTCTCTTAGTCGCAGATCATCTTTTAATTTATTTACATGATAATCAAATCTTTCTCTGTGAAAAACAAAGTCTATGTTTGTACTTTTGTTGTGAAAGTCCCCAAAAGCGCTGTAACGAATTACATTAGTAAGAGCACAATGCTGTAAGTCATATTGTGTTCATGCATACTAAGATGAAAGAATTCAACCAGCTGAATTTTTAAAACAACTTTCCTTTTCAATATAATGTAATCACCAGAAAAGAAGAAATAAACAAAATAACTACAGTTGTGGCAGGAACATAATACTAGTAGTATTTTATAATTTTTTATTATAATGAACTGTTAAATAAACTGTCGATATTCTTCACAGCACTAAATCATCTTTATTCCACAACTCTTTTTATTCAATTTTCCTATAACTACTTTAATGCCAAGTCACTTCTCCCTATAGTCTTTATACTTGCAATTTACAAAATCTTTATCACATTCACAGAAGTAACAATCAGTTTCAAGCCCTTTACTGAATCCTCTGTTTCAAAACACACACCTGTCCCATCTAAACTCCCAAAATTTCCCTTACCTGTACCAAAATCACATCTTTTCTGTTGTATCTTGTAACTAACCTAGTCTCAAACTGTCACTTTCCTGACCTAGTTACACTCAGCGTTCTGCTGTCCTGACAGTTGTATTATTTTGTTATTACGGCTACTGCAGAGTTTATAGACAGCATTTTTATCACAATCAAGTATGAAAGTTTATGTGCTATTTCATACTCTTCAAAATTGTTCTGTCTTTTTTTTTTTTAATTTCAAAGCATTTTAAAAAATAATAATTGTTTTAGCTTTGTTTTTCTCTCAAAAAGTCTTTTGTTTCATTTATTGTTACATTTTCTACAAAAATAAAATGTCATTCATCTGCTATTGGTTCTGATACATTTTCAAACAATCATAAACTGCCCCAAATGTTAAATAATATTTTTTTTTATGTTTAAAAATGTGAAAAAAAATTTCTTAACCCTATGATGGCTTAATAGATTGATTATAAGCGTATAAGTCCTCCGTTATAGCTCCAGTGATGCCATTGCACTATGGTGGGGATGAAAGAAGGCCACCATAAAAACTGTCCCATGAGTGGTTTGTAGGATTTAAGAGATTTTATCTCATCCTTACAGGGATATCTTACACTTTTAATTTAAAGTAGTGAAAAAATCGAGTGCTGTCTATTGGTTATTACTTTATGTGATAAATGTATAGGTTTGAAGCATTTATGTGCTTTAGTTTTCTGAGACTTTTAAAGGTTTTTAAAAAAGAAAAAAATATGACTTTTTACAAGCTCATAACTTTTCTATTTTTTAAGATATACTAATTAATTTAGAATCCACATATTTAAAACAAGTTCTTTTCGATAAAACAAAAATAATGGTGTTGGGATATTGGTTTGGATTACCTACTACCATTTAGCTAGCATATATTCCAACTACTTTTGACTAAAATATCCAAAAAAATGTGTTTTGTGAATACTGTCTTTTAATGTTTTAATATGGTTTGCAAGCATTTTTTACTTATTAGGATTTTTTTTAAGGGTATTGCTGACTGGTGCAGACATACATCTTGTATTTGGACGTCGTTATGGTTTTATTGGTCGCAATGGCTTAGGAAAGACTACATTGTTAAAAATGTTATCTAGGTAATTTTCTTTTGAACAGTTAATTTTTATGAGTTCATCCTTATTGAAAATTAAATGATTTTCTTATTAATTCTTATTCTTAAATTTTTTTTATTATAAAAATACTAAATTTAATTTTTTACATCATGTTTGCTTTACTAAATTTATAGTGGATCACTCAAAATACCTTCCCACATCACATTGCTTCATGTGGAACAGGAAGTTGTGGGAGATGATACTCCAGCTTTGCAGAGTGTTTTGGAATGTGATGAAAGAAGAGAGAATTTACTTAAGGAAGAGAAAACACTGACATCTCAGCTGCAATCCTCTAGGTAATATTGCAGCAATATTCTTTTTTTTTTTTTTTTTAAAAATCCCTAGGTCAGTCTTTATTAGCACTTGCATTTGATGCATGGATTATTATTTTTTATGAACTTTTGAAAATTATAAATATATGTGTAAATATGAATGAAATTTTTATAATATATTTTGTTTATCCATTTATCCACTTGTGCTATGTTTTTTTTTTACTTGTATATTTTATTCCAGTCCTGGCAATGATAAAGATGGTGCATTATCATCACGTTTACAAGAAGTTTACAAGGAGTTGACTGCTATTGATTCTGACAAGGCTCCTGCAAAGGCTGCTATGATTCTTTGTGGCTTGAACTTTTCTAGTAGTGACCAGCAAAGACCCACAAGGTAATTATGTTAAAAATATAAGTCATATTATAACTATGGTGAAATGTCCTCATTACAAACTTGTGTGTGTAATGATGTGATTTTCTTAAATAATTAATGTTAGAAAGATTTGGATAAATAATATTTGAATAGTAAGAATCCGAGGGGATAGTTTTTGTATTACCAGATTTTTTAGCAGAACATTTTTATACTTATAATGGCAGTTCATTTTACATGTATGTAGAGAAATATTATATCGGTAGACATATTAAGTTTCCTTATTTAGATTATAATGTGAACATTTTACAAAGAATGTGTATTAGTAGTTTATCCATTTTTTTCCTATTTTTTCAAAATAAACTGATGAATTAATGTATAAGAGACTTCATGTCAATATATTCTGTGTTAAATGTCTTCATAATCTCGGACCACAATCTACCAAGTGCTACAATATCCTACTAAAAACAGTGTAACTGATAATTCAATAATGCATTGTTGTTTTCTTTCGGTTCCTTTCCCTTTGCTTATGCGTTTGTTAAAAACAAAACATTGACAAATTACTTGCAATCATTATTGTGAAAAAATAAGCCTTTCGTCAGTATTTTTTTCCTTGACTCGACAAGCTTTAAAGTCAAGTCAGATTGTGTTCAGCATGCAAAAAAAAAAGCTTCTACATTCAACAATGGGGTTGTAGGTAGAGAGATTCTAATGAAAGAAATTCATATATAATGAAACTAATTGCACCAGAAGACAGAAAAATAATTTATGCTGCCAATTACTCTCATTCTCCCCAGCACCTTTTCAGTGTAACAAATTTTCAGTAAAAAGAGTTCCTATCAGTTTTGCTAAAGCAAACATTTCACTGTTATTTTATTGAAACAAAATGCAAATTATTTTTTTTTTTCAAGTTGATATCTTCTGTCATATTATAAATAATCTGTTTAATGCATTTATTTTTCATCTGAACTGTCACTAATTATATTTTAAAGTAATTTGATTTAAAAAAAACTAGAAGATAGCAAATTAATGATTTACATAGAAATTCCAAAATAATTCATGAAATCATTATTAGTAAATTTTGAAATATTTTGCATTAATTGTCTGTGCAATTGGTATTTTCCCCTTCGTCCTGTACTTCTAGTGTAAAATTTTGTAAAAAATTTTTGTGGGTATATACTTTAGCCTTATATGAGTGAGTTGTTTTTTTTTACAAGTGATAATGTATCAGATTATATTACCTGACATTGTAGAGATGAAATGCTAGAGTGAAATTCATTTGTAATAGGTATATTTTAAATTAAAATAATTAATACCTGTAGCTTGACATATACACCATTTTTTTTTTACAGAGAATTCTCTGGTGGCTGGAGAATGAGATTAGCTTTAGCAAGAGCATTGTTTACCAAGTAAGTCATTTTTCTGTTAATTTTTTCGGATAACAGCTTTTAGAAAGAAATTATTTCACTTGACAGTTGTGATAAATGATGCTTGTATTCCTTGATGTCGTTTTATTATTATCTTAATATTAATGTCTGATTGTTCTTATATAATTTCAGACCAGATCTGCTGTTACTTGATGGTAGGTTGTTTTTTGTTTTTATTTTAAGAAGATGTGATAATATCAAATTTTATTTACATCCATAGAATACATTTTTTTCTTGTACCATTTTACTTCTAATGACCTAATAGACTACAAATGTTCAGTATTTATCATAGTATTTCTCTAAGTCTTAGTATATGGTGAATTTAATTTCATTATTTCAGAGCCCACTAACATGTTGGACATGAAGGCCATTATTTGGCTAGAGAACTATTTACAGGTATTGAATAGCTAGTTACATTTTAAACATTTTCTTACCTTTTTTTTGTGACTAGTTTTTGGGTATGATTTTTGTATCCATTTGTACATTAATAGTAATGGTAAATTGAACATAAATATCTCATTTCCTTATTTAAACTTAGGTCTTATTTGTTTTGCACCACTAATGGTGACTTAGTTGACACCTTCAGACTCAATGCAAAAAATAATTGTCTAAACTTTTCTTGAATTATTTTTTTTCACTAATGACTAATGTCTTATTATCCGACTAAGAAATAAAAACAAAAATAACATAATACAGGTATATTGCAGTATAAAGCTGATTAATTGCATTTTAATAATATGACCGATTCTGTAGTGCATATAGTGTTATGAGGTGTGGAACCTAAGAAATGCGTTAAACCTATTGATAAGCTTTTATCTAGTTTAAAAAGATAATTTTGAAACAGGTCCACTAAGGGAACGTAAATACGATGTTTGTCAATAAATATTTTACTTTTTGTGTCTCAAAGTAGTTAATTCAAATAAAATGTAATAGCTTTTTTTTTACACTTTTTTCTGTTGTTTTTTTTTTGTAATATAATTAATATATATAATTAACTTTGCTTTAAAAAATTTTTTTAAAATTTATTATTATTTTTTTCAACAGACGTGGCCATCCACCATACTTGTTGTATCCCACGACAGATTGTTTTTGGATTCTGTAGCCACAGATATCATACATTTACATTCTTGTAAGCTGGACAGCTACAGGGGAAACTATGAAGTCTTTCATAAAACCAGAGAAGAGAGGCTGAAGAATCAAAGGAAAGAGTATGAGGCACAGAAGCAGTACAGAGACCATATACAAGTGGGTCTGCATTAAAATATGTGTTTTATTTTGATACTATCGTATTCTCAAAAGTAGAACACCTGGGTATTATGTCACATATTGTTCATTTTTAGTTTTTGACCATTCTCTTGTTTCATTAATATTGAGTTGGATGAACCATCATTCCAGCTGACTTGAATCACTCTCAGTTAATAGCTTTTTAATCAAATGTAGTTAGATTTTAACAATAATGGGGATGAAGGGGGTGAAGATGACCCAGTGGTGGTATGCTTTGAATCACATTTATCATAAAATATCGACAATGTTTTTATCAATAATTTTTTCAGCCTATTTTTGTTGTTTTTTACATGTATCTTTGCCTATTGCTAGGTGTTCATTGATAGATTTCGCTACAATGCCAACAGAGCTGCCCAGGTGCAAAGTAAACTAAAACTCTTGGAAAAACTGTGAGTGAAGTTTAGATATAATCACACAAATAAATTTTAAAATGTTTCATACATTATTGTGTTACATTTTTTTTTTGACATAATTTTTATCCAAATTTTTTTCAGACCAGAATTAGTGCCTCCTGAGAAAGAATCAGAAACTGTTCTTAAGTAAGTTTTATTTTTTTTATAAGTGTCCCATGTACCGTACTATGAAAATCTTGTTTTATTATATTTGTTACCATGGCAATACTGTAAATAATCTTCAATGAAGTTGAGAAGCATTTTTAATTGTTGAGGAAGAAGCTGCTTGCCAATTTATTTGTGTTTGGTAAGTTGTTAAGGGCTGATGTAATATTTTAAGTAAAAAAAACACTTTGATGTATGCAACTTTTGTTAAAAATTAGATCGTAAAAGGATAAGCAAATAACATATTCATGAATTCCATATTTTTTTTCAGAACTAAATAAAAGTTTTAGAAAAAATTATTGAAGATTTTTTTCATTATAATTTAAAAAGATAACTTTCAAAAAAATTTACATTTTGACTAGGTTCCCAGAATGTGAAAACTTATCTCCACCTATTCTGCAACTTGATGATGTTACATTCTATTACAACAAAGAGAAAATACTGTTCAATAAAGTCTGTGTCAATGCCAACATGGAATCTAGAATTTGTATAGTAAGTCCTTCATTGTCATCTCCATTTTTATTACAAATTCATATTGCTTTCCATGTTCCTGGTTGTGATGCTGTATTCATTTTTCCATCTAGGTGGGTGACAATGGTGCTGGTAAAACTACTTTACTTAGACTGTTGATGGCAGACTTGGAACCTTGTAGTGGACATCGTCACGCTCACAGAAATCTGAGGATTGGTTACTTTAGCCAGCATCATGTAGATCAATTGGACATGACTGTGAACTCAGTGCAGATCTTAGCTACTAAGTTCCCTGGTGATTTTCTTTGTCATTTTGATATAATTCAATTGATAGTGCCAATATTTTTTTATCCAGCTTTTGAGAATTAAGATATAAAAATTGTAGTCAGTACATAAATTATGTGAATTTTTTTTTTTTTTTGTTAATTCAAGTTTATGCAGTTTTTGTATTATAAAAAATTTTGTCAAATATATAATCATTAGATCTTTTTTGCAAATCGCATTTAAAGACAAGATTAGGAAAAATAATCTGCTCAATTATAACATAAAATGCAATAGTTGTCATGAATTTTATGAATTGTTCCCAAAATATATGTTACTTGTAATGGCTCAGCATATAATTAGAATACTTTATACAAAAAAAAATAAAAATTTATACCTGATTCATGGTCACAATTTTTTTCATTCATTCAAGTCCTCTACAAACTAAGAGACAATTAACATTTTGAATTTAAATGAACAACTTTATATTATGAAGAGGTGAACATTTTTTGCAAACATTCATGTACAATTTATAATAATTTGTTTATCATAAATTTGTACAGGGTTGCCACAAGAAGTCTATAGAAATCAACTTGGATCTTTTGGGGTGTCCGGCGATTTAGCTCTCAGACCCGTTTCCAGTTTATCTGGAGGACAAAAAAGTCGTGTGGCATTTGCAGTAATGAGTATGGCAAGGTAAGTAGTCCTTGTATGAAGTATATCATTTAAACATTCCTTTTTGGCTTTGGATAATAATGACCCTTTGTTGGCCATGTTTTCTTTATTAGAGAATTTCTATATACCATAGATACTCATGTGTAAGTTGATCTGGTAGATAAGTCGAGTATTTTTAAGCCGTAAATTGCAAAATTTATGACCCCCGCCTAAGTTGATGGTAAAACTTGACAACTATCATATTTTCTAAATTTCATTATTATACCGCTGGACTTTTACCGTAACTTTATGAAAATTTGCATTAGTTAACACGCTTTATTATCATGCACAAGCCCCAACCAATAAGCACGGGGTGACCAGATTCCAACCCTCACGATCGCATTGCAAGCACTCTACCAACTGAACTGTCTGGCCACTTCGCCTCATTTAGATTAGAAGTCTAGATGCTATTAGAAAATTAGATATGCTGTGGGTACAGAAACAATTCTATGCAAATTTAATAAAGACCTGCAAAACGCTGCACCAAATGAATGTTTCTGGTTGCCACCATCGCCCGCGTTGCCTTGCGGTGTTGAGTGTACAATGTCGTTCCCAAATTCTATGGAATATTGTGTTGCCTGCGAAAAAGTTGACCTTTTTTTTTCAGTGAATTCAAAGGCATAAATTTATTGAGTATCTACAGTAATCTCTGTTAAATTCTCCACATCTGGCATCATTTATTTTAATTTTGACATTCTTTACTTTTATAGCCCAAATTTCTTTATTCTTGATGAACCAACCAATCACCTGGACATGGAAACAATAGAAGCCTTGGGAGAAGCTTTGAATAAATTCACGGTAATGGTCTAAGACTTACTCTTAGTTAGAAAAGTATCATGTCCTTTTTTAATTATTGTGAAATTTTGTTGGTTATTATTGAAAATTTGCAGTGAATCATGACACTTTTGTACTGGCTTTAAGTTACTAGATTAAGTATGGCCCAAAAATATTTTTTTTATTTTTCAACATTTAAAGCCTATACTGAGGTCTATGAAAGCAAAAAGTGTTTCCTTCAAAAATAAATACAATCTTTCAATATTTAGGGTTGGTACAAGTCCAATTAAATTTTAGAAGGTACTTATTAGTAATTTAATTTTTGTTTATTGTCAACAATTTTTTCACATATATTTCGGTTATAACATTAAGCTTAAATATGTTAAAAAAACAACTAATTTCATTTTTTCTTGGTAACTGCTGCCATCTTAAATATTAGCTATAAAGCAATACATACTTTATACACATAGATGTTTACCATCTTTTTTTGTACATAGTTAAGCCAATTTAATGAAAATATGCAGAAACAAAATACTTTTTTAGTAACAATGTCTGTTTTGAATTTTGTAGATACATGTATTTTAATTGATACTTTGCTAAAAAAAAAGTTTTATTTAGCAAATTACTGACAGTTATTAATTTATATAATCAATAATACTAATATACATGTATATTAACATTATTTAAATTATTACCATATTTATTAAATTTTTTTTTCTTCATTGCTTTAGGGTGGTGTCATTTTAGTCTCCCACGATGAACGTCTCATAAGGAGTATTTGTAAAGAACTTTGGGTTGTACAATCAGGCATAGTCACTTCTTTAGAAGGCGGGATTGATGAATATAAACGTCTAGTCCAGATTGAACTAGAATCCCATTGATGAAAACAGACTTTTACGATGAATTATGTGAATAGATAAATTATTTATATAAAATGTAAATTTTTTTTTAAAATTCACTGTTACAAAGAAACATTAAATGTGTACATATCTTCCTGAGTTATGTGATAAATGATATTAGTTAACCATCAAACTATGATTTTGTGGTGTCAGCATTTATTTTAGTGCATCCAGACTCATGATTATATAGACATTTTCTGTTTGAAAGTGAATGGGTCTAGTATTCATTATTTCTTGACAAACAAGATGGCCTCATTTTTTATTAAGAGGAAGGAGGGAGAATAATTGTATCACACCCATCTAAAAAAAATTCTAAATTCGCTTGGGGTTAACTACTTGCTTACAAATAGAGAAAACAAAACAATCTTATAGTACAGCCATTTTATTTATTGAGACTGCAACAATGATTTTATAAAAAAAAAAAAAATCTGGAAACAAGTGGGACACGTGATAGTAATGTTTGTGAAGGTATTAAATAGGTAAAGCTTTTACTACATATTTTGTTCAATTTATTCAGTTGTGTTTTGTTTGTACCATCACACTCATTTGAAATAAACCAGTCCAAAATGATCTCCCTTTTCAATATCAGTATTATTCCCTTATTGATATTGCTTTATTGGAAATACTTTGTTCTAAGGATGTAGTCCTAAATTATTCTTTTAATCAAATGTCCCTTATTAGTATGCAATCTGAGAAACTACAAAACATAAATTTCAAATTTACATGAAACTAACGCATGCATTACATTTTGTCCAATGTGCCCTAAAGAAGACAAAACTCACTAGAAATAGCTATGTATACAAATTCACAAGAACGAATTGAATCAACTACATACTTCTTAATAGAGAAGGATGGAATCATGACCAATGGGAAATTTCTGATGTAATATGTGTTTGAAAAGTAAAAATATTTAACATATTTTATTCTATGTGGAACAAAGTCATCTACCAGAACACATAAGAGCCATCACAAATCTTTAGTTATGACATTCACACACCTTGATCTGGTTTTTGTATTATTCCCCTTTGGTTGTATGCTGATGGGTGTGACTTGTTGTTTGGTAAGGTCAATCATGCTTTGGCGATGGGTCTAACTGTAGAGCATGTTAGTGATTAGTCAAGGAACACATGACACCTTGCGGAGGGTACATATCAATGTATTAGGAAAGTCTATTTATTATATGTATATAAGGACTTAGTTGTGTTATTCTTCTGGAACTGAAAATGGGATATGACAGTAGCTTTAAAATGGAAAGTTAATTATTGCACCTTGACATTTAAGGCAAACTAATGCATACATTTTGATACTTCTAAGTACAGCCACATGACTTAAATGTTTGAATCTAACATTTATCTTTAATATAATTTGATCATGTCTCTTACTGGATTATTATAAGGTATTATCTTTCCAAGAGCAAAATCACCATCACTTCACTGTTTCATCATTATTTGTGAGCAGCCTATTTTCAAACTTAAAAAAGATTTACAGCGTTAAGTTAATGTTGAACAAGTGCACTATGAACGTAATGAGAATTGAAACTGGTTTCAACTAGTGTCACATCATTTTTGTCTTGATCTTGCTGTCTATTACCTTCACAGTACAGTGTGGCATTCAAATTTTAATATATAGCAGACTCACCAGGTAATTTAAACTTAATCACCGAATATTCAACTGTAACTCTTAACTGGTATAGATGCTAATGTATAAATAACACAACTCAGAGGAGCGTACACTACAACACTTATTTAATACATTATGATACAACTTTGACAAACACTTGATAGGTTTTTATACGACTAGCTACTTAAGTCTACTCTAAATACTATCTACAGATTCTCTAAGTCTACTAGACTAACTGCTCTAAGTATGCGGGGGGCCGACTCCCCACTCTGACCGTCGAGACACATTCTGCGTCGACTTTATGAAGGCTGGAAGGGGAGGGGGGGGGGTAAATTCTAGACTTAACATTTCTGACCATGACATTGGGTTGTGTTCCATGGTCAACTGATGAGTCACTCGCTTGGGCGGTGTGTGGGCAAGTTCAACCTTTACGGTGTGGGAAGGTGGAGGGGTGGGGGGTAAATTCTAAACGTAACAGGAAGTAATAATTTCTGTTGGACCAAAAGGAGGACACACCGATTGAAGACAATTTGAAAAAAAAAATTCCATTCATAAAGCTAAGTATTTTATTATCTATCATAAATGATAACCCAGTAATAAACACCATATATTGTATACTTATGTGCCCATTAGTTATGATTCACCTCAGGGGTGGGCAAACTTTTTGAGTTGCTGGCTACATAATTTTGACCAACGGGCTGGACCAAGAGCATATGGATGAGGGTGTTGAGATTTTAATGAACATTTAAGGTAAAAGTAATGATATGCTAATAGGTTGGTGTTGTGCTTCAATTTGAAACGTGTGATGGGTCGCTGGTCTGATTTGGCCTGCTGGCCACTGCTGATCTAATTGCTTTGCCCTGAATGAACATAGTCAATGCATCTTCCAAATAAGTGTCTGAAAAAAATATCCTTATGGAATTCTATGGCTAGTGTTGAAACATTCTATCTTATCTTTTACTTGTTCATAAATCATTAGCAATTGAAAAACCTCCTTACTTGGTGCATTTGTTTGAAGTCAGAACATGATATATTGAACAAGAATCAATAGAACTTAAAAGGGAGATTTTCAACCCTACAAAAGGACCTTTGGTCACATTGAGTATCTGAAGGACCTACAAGATCCAGACCTCCTTCAGAGTTCCGCAAAAGATGTGGGTATATTTCTGTTCCACAAATTTTTTTATTTCTGCATATGCGATGGTTAGCTTGATTTTTAGCGGCAAATAATCTTTTTGAATAACAGCATACAGAATTAAAATCTCAGCCATATAGCACACAGTAAGTAAAAAAAAACAACTACATAACAGAAATAGCTTTTAAAAGCAATATTAATTTAATAACAAAAATGCAAGTGTTTTTTTTTATAGCTTTAAATTGAAATCTATGTTAAAGTGTCTTCTTCTCTTATGTACTGTCCTGTATCAGCCTGGTGGAATACTACAATTGTCATTGGATCACAATTTCTGCAGGCGAGTGTTGACTTGGCAGCCACACCAAAACCCTGATTGATGTAATACATGAATATTTTAGTTAATTACATTTTGTTTTTACAAATGCAGAAGAAAATTTACTTCTATCTCTTCATCAACAACATTGGTCTTAAAAACAGTTCCTGATTTATCACTGGGGAGAATTAAAGCTGCCTACGGACAAAAATTAAAAACAAAATGAATAAGTAAATAGGCTTCTCATAAAGCTGGATCTAGCACCAGTTGATAGTATTTTCGTCTCCAGAAAATTCATGCAATATGATGGTAATGTTAAACCAAATCTAATGACTAGACAGTCAGTAATTTCAATTGAACTAAATTATTGAAACTGTAGTCACTTACTAAGGGGAGATCATTCATGTTATACAAAATTACACCCTGGTACTGCTCTGTGCTCTCAGTGATACGACCCAGGCCTGACTTCATTATGTGGTGTCCATATAGAAACTGTTGTTCAGCACTGCTCTTTAGCCAGACTTTATGCTGTTGAACAAAATGAATTCGTGATAGGATAAATAAATGATTTTTTTTTTAATTAACAAATCTGCTTGAAGTTAGCTGACATGATGTTATTTGGGAAGTGACACATCCCTTATTTGGGCTTTTTGGGGTAAATAAAATGATGAATTCACCCATCTAATGTCTTTGAAAGTGTGTGTGTAGCTGTTATTGAATATGATTGCATTGGCTGAATTCTGTTATATTGCGTAGCCAATATTACTGCCTGAAATCCACAGTTCAATGCAACACATTTGGTGCTACTTATTAAGACGTGTAATTATGTTAAATGGGAGTGTGTGTGGTGAAATATTTGTGTCATCAGGATAGGATGTTCATTGTTTATTGGTGTGTTAAAGTTTCTGTCCCTTAGCTATAAATTGCAGAGCTGTACAGTATGATCGTATTATTATTATTTTATCTAACTATTCTTATCTATGGATTATTGACAACACTTACACCTCAAAATTACTTAATTTTTCATAAGGGAATGGAATGGTAAGAAAAAATTATTTGTGATAAGCAGACTAATAGGATCAAAGTTTATATTGCAAATTCTGATGCAAGGTGAGCATTGAGCAAATTTACAAGTCGAGAGAAAGACAGAAGCTCATATTTATATATAGAGAGACCAATTCTTGTATTAGGAGGAAACCAATGTGAATTATCAACAGTGATAATGTAGCATTAAAAATAAGTTAATAAATTATTATGGATTTTTCAGTCTCAACTATGTTTAAGTTTTTGTTAAACATGTTTCTCAATAAAAGATTTCTTTGTAAAAAAAAATGTGTACAACACTGAATTAAACTTTGTGTTATGTATAGGAAAAAACTCAAATATTAAAATAAATATCAACAATATTTGCTGTTATAGCTTCCAGCTAGTAAATATTTAAAAAATTAAAGACTATGCTTATCCAAACATCCAAGTTTTGAACTAAATTGTACATGTCACAAATATCAGTCATAATACACTGTACATGAAAAAATGTTTGCCAAACTTTGAACAAGTGATTTTTATTACAATGAGAATGTTCTTAGTTTATTAGTTTTCCTTAGAATTATCAGGATTAAGCTAATTTAGCTTGAATGTACAGCCTCTAAAACATGTATTTAAGAGATGACCTTTGGACTGTAGTCAACTTAACTGCACATTCATGAATATAGTTGTAAGGAGAATTAATAACAATATAATCTATTTTTAATTTTGCTGAGACAAGAATGAATTTTAAAATGTGCAAATTAATATTTTACTAAATATAAATTTTAAAACCTATATCTCCAAGACGAAATGTGTATCATCTATACAGGGATCACAAACTTTACACTCTTAACATTCTTTACAAATACATTTTTTTAACATATTTGTTATAATTCACCTGTCAGCATTTTTCACTAAAAGGAGTAAAATATGACAGTCGTATCATAAAGAAAATTAAGATGGCACTCTGCAGGGTCACATATTATCCATTCAAACTCTCTCTTAAAGAGACATGAGCATGTCAAACTTTTTAGGGATGGCATGAAAATTAGATTTGAGTTTACAAAACGATACCTATTTAGTTAAAAATACATTTGAAAATATAAATATTTATCTTAAAAATAGATTAAAGAATTAATGTTATGTTAATTTTCTTTAAATTATAATTTTTATTTTCAAAGGTGCGAATGTATATTTCAATTATATGAATGTCTTTATAAAAATGTGTACAAACTTAATCCCTGAGGCAATGTCAGCTTTATATATTTAATATGACATATAATATGCAGAAATCACAAACCTTACACTATATAACTAGTGAACTGATTTATTTCTCTAGACTCATCAGCTAGGTTAGATTGTTTCAGTGTACCACAAAGAAATATGAAGTAATCTTTGTAAGAATATTTAAGACAAGAATTCGTTTAAAGAATTGGCCCCTATTTACAATTGTAAATATTAGAATACCACAGTTTAAAGCTGCATTCTGGTTGTCCATATAGTAAAAATATACTGTGGTCAATTAAACAAGATTAAAAAATGAAATAATAAAAAAAAAACATTCAATATGAACTACACTGGGCTCAACAAAGTGATGCATTTATTAACTATTGGTATAGAGCAGTGATTCCCAAAGTGGTCCCTACGGACCCCCAGGGGTCCGCGGTATCATTCAGGGGGTCCGTGGAAAATTAAAATTCATCTGGGGGTCCCTGAACATCTCCAGGGGGTCCGTGAAAGGTTTAATGTAAAATAGTAAAATTATGATCCATTTATGTTGCGAGGTTCTTTTATAAACTTGCATTAGTTGTTCCAACAACAGTGAACAACACTAAAATATACTAAGTCGACGGACGTTGAGAGTAACAATAGTAATATTTAATTCTTTAGTATAACTGCATTAACATGAACTGACAAATAATGGTGAACTCATGAATACAATAACTACTGTCTAGCTTTGGGCATCGTAGTATGCGGAAATTGTGTCATCAAACTCTGACTATATTGTTTCCCCACAATCTGTCGGCACGGCATAGAAAACGGTTATTTAGACATGCCTAGACTGCCCGGCCAGCACAGTATGTACTGCTAATTGGCCAGAATGACAATGCAACGGTCTTTTTCCCTGCCAGAAATGGCAGGCTGCGACGGTGTGCTTGAGTGGGACAGAGTGGAAGGGTGTGAATACCATTGTCTCAGATTGTCCTCATTGACCACATTACCACCACCTTTGCTAAAAGTTTTGTTCCTGGCCAGGAGAACCCAAATGATCTTTTAACCACAGACTATGGTATGCCTTCTAGACCAGGTTAACCAAATGGCTAAGATCCATTATAGTGCAGATACTACACTTTAATATTAGCCAAATACCGAGAAGCGTCACTGCAACAATTCATTGGGACAACATCTAAGCAAGATGATGATGACTGCATGCTTCTTATTGATTGCAAAGTCCAGAAAGCTGTATATTATTGATGAAGACCTTATTTTACCAGCTGTAAGTGAGGTAATACACACAGTTTTGCACAAACCACATTTCGACATTATAAAAATAATTCCACTGAGTTACAATACAGTACAAAGAAAAATTGACGAAATGGCTCAGTCCGTTGAAAATTCTTTATGTGATTACTTAAAAACACTTCAGAAGCGAAGCGAGGGGTGAGCAAGGGTGCACCATGCCCCGGACGCTACTCACAAAGGAGAGCCAAATGGTATATTTTACATATATTATATGGTTTTCGAATAGAAGGGGCGCTAAAAAGTTATTGTGCCCCGGGCGCAAGTTGAGCTCGTTACGGCATTGGTTCACTTGACCAGGAACCAAGGCTTTACTTTTTAAGCTTATGTAAGATTTGTAAAGAAGAAAAATGTTGCTAAATGTTCGCGAACCGGTACAAAAGGTGAAGTGTTATTTAATGAATTAAAAGATTTTTCAATGTAAAAGCTATACCCTCGAATAATATCATTTCTGTTGCTACTGATGGTGCTCCGGCAATGTTAGGAAAATTCCGAGGCTTTCTGGCATACTTAAAACAAGCTGTACCAAATGTATTTTCAGTACATTGTGTCATTCATCGACATCATTTGGTCGCAAAAAACCTTAGTGAACGTTTGTATGGATCACCAGATAAAGTCATTCAAGCCGTTAATAAAATCAAAATGAATGCCTTAAATGAGAGATTATTTGCTCAACTTTGTTTGAAAAATGACGAAGACTATAACCGTTTACTACTTCACACAGAAGTACGTTGGTTATCTAAAGGTGCATGTTTAAATCAAATTTCATGCGCTCTTTGATTCAGTGTTGATATTTAAGAAAGCAAAGACAATGATTTGCGACATTGCGACACAAATATCTATTAATTAAAGAAAAAAATTATCCTGTGCATTTTTGTAGCTTTTTCGCTTGGTGGGGGGGGGGGGGGGGGGAGGTCCGTAGGCAAGTTTTGATTATAAAAGGGGTCCATGGGTCAAAAAAGTTTGGGAACCACTGGTATAGAGGATTCATGTTGCAAAAAGTATATTAAATGTTACCTTTGCATATGGTGCTAAATAATCAAGTGCAGTTATATGAAGATGGAATTTTCCAGATTTTGTGAACTTGCCAAAACATGAGCCAATACTTAATAAAGCATCTTTTCCTGCAGAACTGCCAATTTTCAACTGCTCTTCACTAGAAAACAAAACATAAAAACTATGAAGTGATCAAGACAGTTAAATAAACCTGCTATATGGTTGAGTGAGACTGTTAAATCTGCCATATAGTTGAGTAATACTTAAATAAACCATTTTATATGGTGGAGTGAGACTATTAAATAAGCCCACCATATGGTGGAGTGAGACTCACTGGCGGCGGAGCAGGGGGGTTGCCCCCCCCCCATTATTGGGGGGGGGGCCCCTTGAATTTCCAGTCTGCCCCCCCTAAAATTTTAACTTTGTTTAACTTTTTTAACTTTGTAATTCATTCTAGTTTATATGTTTCATTTTCATAACTCATTTCATTTATTTCTTAAATTTAATATTTGTAAGAAATTATAATTAATCAACATTTTACAGTAATCACATTATTGAGAGTTGTGGCATATTTTAAAAAGTGTTGCCATCTTACTAATGACGGCAAATGTAAATACGTTCCTATTTATTATCTTTTCATAAATTACTGTTTGTTTATTGAGTTTCCCGTTTCAGTTTCATGTTCATCATCATTCATGATAATTATCAGTAATTTTCTGATCTAATTTCACTATTAAATTTGTAAACAAACTGATATTACGATACAAAAAAGATTAAAAAGCAAGGTATGTGTCAACATTTTATGTATATCATTCATAAACTTAATAAAAATAGAATAATATTTATTTCAAAATTTGATTACAAGTGTACACTCTTTGTTATCAATGCTGACGAGTCAGCAGTGCTGACCACATTGAGGCTTAGGCTGCGTTTTGTCTGGCCCCCACTGCTTATTGTTTCTACTTAGTAAAATGTATTACCTGCCCCCCTGTTATTGCCTGGTCCCTGCTTTAGAAATGTCATGCTATGGGGCTGTTTCTTCCCCTACTTATAGGTAATTCACCCCCGCATATTATGTCATTTTTCCCTCCAAGACCAGAGGTCAAATGTGTGGGCGATTCGCGTCAAACCCAGTGTGTGGGTGAATGACACTATTTCATCATACATGGTTGACCTTACAAGCACTTGACATACCAAATAAAGAAATAACACAGTAATTAAACAATGCGTGGTCACAAGGGAAAGAACAATACCAAATAAGGCAATAACACAATAAGTAAACAAGTGCGTAATCATGAGGGATAGGACAATTACTATATTCTATTATTGAATTAAGGGGGTAAAATTTGTCTTTCGGTCATATTTGTCTTGCCCCCCCCCTTAAATTTTAAAGGGGGGGGCGGCCCCCCCCCCTTGAATTTTGGCTTGCCCCCCCCCCTAAAATATTTCGTTCCGCCGCTGATGGTGAGACTGTTAAATAAACCCTCCATGTGGTGGAAACAGTGTTAAACATGTGTAGTGATGGAGTGAGACTGTTAAATAAACCTGCAAATAAGAGAGATAAGTCACTAATCTAAAACTTTTTATAAATGTAACTCACGAATTCTTATATTTCAAAGAAATATAATGAAAGTAAATATATATTCCACTTCTCAATGATAAATATCAACTAATAATTCAAATTATCTTTTGATAAAGTTATGAAAGAAGCAACATCATAATCTGTAGCTTACATTATTACACAAATTTTACAAATCTTGAGTTGCTAGTAGGGGTTATACAAAAACCGACTTTTGAAAAAAACGGTTGTCGAAGGTCAATTTCTCAAAAAACCGGCGAAAACCGGTTTTCGGTTTTACTATAAAATAAGTGAAATAACGGATATTTTAAGAATTCCAGCAATAATTATTTTCAATGTATGTAGTATTTAATTAACGTGTATGAGAAAGAATGAAGGATAATGTAATTAAGTCAACCAATTTTTACGTAAAACAATAAATACAAGAAAAAAATTATTAATATGACAGTAAAAATACTACTACTGTCTACTGGGTACCTATATATTCATTTAAACTACTTTATAACTAAACCCATTTCTATCATGACCTTTCTTTCTTATGTTTCATTTATATTATATTGTCAAAGACAAGAGGTTTGGTTTGCCGCACACAGACCAGTTCTGAAATCAGCCGTTGTGATGTAGACCTCAGTATCGAGCTTATTTATGTATATAGTCTATAGATATTACGGTTCTATTTCTACTCATGGTATTCACTTTCTGCCTTTCCTCTCTCTCTCTCATCCTCTGTATAAGTTTCTAACGTTATCTATAAATGTGACACAGTACACAAACACTTTTGCACCTCTCCATGGACTCACATCGAGTGCCCGTTTAAAACATTCCTCCACTGTTGAACTCCTCGCCCCTCCCTTCCTACACTTGTCTCCCCACCTACCCCCTCTCATCCCTGAGATGTATTAGTTACACTATTCATTACAACGGCTGTACGACGGTCCTGCCAAGTGAATGCCTTGTTTAGGTTAGACGGGTTGGTGGTGGTGGAGGTGTTGGATGGCGAACATAATTTAGTCAACTTGAAAAAAAAAATAGCCCCGTTCTGTCTTTTGTTTAGTAATGAGCTAGGGAGGCGCCGATTATATACCCCCCACCCCCCGTTTCAAGTTGTATACTTCCCGCAAGTCAACACTAAATTCGTGCGCTAAAAAAAACATCGGTTGTTTTGTGGAATTAGTTAACGACTTGAATTTAGCCCTCTTTCCAGGTCGAGGAAACGAATGCAATAAATCTCTCAATGTGTATATACCGTCCCTCCACCTTCATCGAATCCTCAAGTTACCCCTAAACCACTTGGGCACGCCTACTCTTTTGTATCGTTCAACAGTTACTTTCTATCAATGCCAATGTACACAGGTCGGACTGAGTAGGGAGTTCATTGGAAAGTCACAGTTTCCCAAATTTCTCTGTAATATCGTGGAATGTATCAACATGTTTTGCTATTTGTTAAGTTCTAAGCTAAAACCGACTTTTAAAGCCAAAAAAAAAACGGTTGTCGAATGCTTCGACTTTCGTAAAAAAAACGGTTTTTCGCCGCCGGTTTTTAAGAACCGACAACCCCTAGTTGCTAGGAACCAAATAATATTTTTTGAAAACAAAGTATTAATGACCACTTTTTGCTCTCATTTGCAGATTAAGGCCTAAAGGTCTAAAGAATTCTAATTGGAAAATAGAAAATTTAAAAGCAGCAAACAAGTATTTTATACACAAGTTATTAGTCATATTAATTTAGTGATATCACCATAAAAGAAACAATATATTTGAGGCTAATCTTATTTGAAGAATATACATTTTGTAAGCAACTATTTGTTTAACACACAGATGTTCATTGCAAAAAAAATTCAGAAAGTGCAATTTCAAGTTAATTGTGGCCAAAAATATGAGATTTAGGATAGCTAAATATGAATAGTTTACTATTCCAAAACCTTACCTCATGTAATACACTCTGTCTCTATGTAATCTGAAGCAGTATGTGCCATCTTGTCTGTCAATCAGGAGCTTGATATTTTCACCAATACTAAACATTCATAAGAGCAACTAATTAATAAAAGGTCATTTATACACCAAAAAAAAGTTATCATGGAAAACTGATTTGAAGTATGTCTTTAAAATAGTTGGAATGGTAGACCCGGATGTGTAATTGTGGCAGTGGTTGTAGATCTCTCATGAAGTGGGTACATAATTTATATTTGTATACTTTGTAAACCTTGAAAAATGTAGCGTAAAAAATGAGGATAACAAAGGCTGTGTGTCTTTTTTTATTATCAACTGATCATTGTGATAATTTTTTTTTTATCTTTGTGGAAGTGTTGTTAGACAGTGAAACTTGAAATATTCAAGGTTAAAACATTGAGTGTATCTGCAGCATCTATGGCAACCAGTTTTTTTTTAGTTACACGCAAAGTTAAACAAAGTGAAAAAAAAAAGATCAGTTAAAAGTGTGCTGTAACTAAAAATGTTGAGTTACTTTCAGAATGCGGAATATTATACATATTCATTACATATTGAAATGCAACTCCAGCTGGCCCAAATTCGTCAAGTACCTGTTTATGTCTGTGGCCCAAATTCGTCAAGTACCTGTTTATGTCTGCCTTCCCAACCTTCATAAAGAAACTATCCACAACAAATTTATTACAATATTTCAGAATTACTTCCCCACCTTACCTTCAGTAGTGTAGTTTTGTTAAGTATTCAACACATTTTGTGAATGAGCAACTCTATTTAAACGTCTCCTTTTATTTTTAAATTAGCCAAACCCACCAGGTGAATAGAATAGAAGAAAAACAAACAAGAAGTAGTTTTATCCTGTAAATGGTATTTATTGAAGCTTTAAAAAAGTGAGTGTGTGTTTATCTGAGAGTATGTACAATTATAAAGCCTGAATTTCCATTGTTGAATAGAAAGTGATAAAAACAATAATGAAATAATGGTCCTCATAGTTTTGAATAGGGAATGGGTAGTCGTGCAGTGAAGAGCACTTGACTGTTGACCAGAGTCCTGACTCTTGGGTTTGAGCCTCAGTCCACCCAGCTTTAAATGGGTACCTGACTTAAGTTGGAGGAGTAAAGGCAAATGGGCTTTATGCTAACCAGCCACACAATCCCTTCATATGCAGAGGTCACTGAAACAGGTGGATTCTACACTTTGTCTGCCCGGATGAGTGCTTAGCCTTCTTAGGCTTAGGCGGCTTAGCCGCCTTCTTAGGAACTGATCTTACTGGAACTTTTAGTTTTACATACTGACAGATAATCTATGATTTAATTTAATTTATCAGGGTCCAGCTATAGATATTGCTCCTATTCCTAACCCTAATCCTATTCCTAGCCCTTATTTCTAACCCTAACCCTAGCCCCGAAAACAAAAAATTAAAAAAAATACGGAGTACAGTTGGCTGTATCCGTAGCCACTGCGTTAATTAATTAATTATTATTATTGCGCAGTTGCTACAGTTTGGTCCGACCGAACCTGTATTTTTTTTTCGGGTACCAGCCATACTTATTATTGCATATTTTTTTTTTTGTTTTCGGGGCTAGGGTTAGGATTAGGGTCCAGCTATAGATATCTAAATATAGCGGCCGAGCCGCTGCACTGAGCTATATAACAACATATTAATATAAGTCACTGCACTAACCCTATCCCTAACCCTAGCCCAGAAAACAAAAATATGCCCGAAAACAAAAAAAATATGCAATAATAAGTATGGCTGGTACCCGAAAAAAAAATACCGTAGCCACAGCGTTATTATTACGCACTTGTTAGAAGACCAAACGTAACTATTGGTCATGTAACAAGTGCCTTTAAAAACCGATCGCACTTGTTAGAAGACCAAACGTGACCATTATATTAGGGTATAAAGAACATGACATATATAAATTTTTTTTTTTTTTCAGGATTAGGGATAGGGTTAGGGATAGAGATAGGGTTAGGGTGTGGAGCAATATTATCTACGACTGGAACACGAAGTAAAAAAAATACGAAGACCAAACGTTTGGTCATGTAACAAGTGCCTTATTATTATTATAAAATCGTACTGTATTTTGGTCAGTTTATTATTAAAAGTAAAACATCATTATTATTTGACTAAGTACTAAAACAGACATGACATGGGTAGTAAATAAGAAATAGACTTAGTCTAAAATATGAAGATTATACAGTCATTGTATTAGAAATAGTTACAATTGAAAGTGACAATAAATGAATATTTACAGAGTAGACAAGCTAGAGTCCTAGTCTAGCGCCTACTAGAGGCAGACGATAATTCTTCGACACAAGCATAAGTTGTATGAAAAAAAACAACATTAAAACAATAAAATAATGAACAACGAAAAAACAATTTAAAAAAAAAACAAATTTTTTTGCTTACTATTTAGACAACTTATCAAAGAAAGTATTCGTCTCTTCTTGTGTTAAAGGCCGCATGGTAATCCAAAACAGATGACACAATAAGGGAAGATTACCAACGTTTACACTTTATGTTTAAAGCAGAGCTATGTCCCTTTTCTTGATAATCTCATTTTCCGTTGTTATGGATAACAAACAAAATGGGCCTTCCGGGCTCAAATTATTTAAAATGTAGACTAATAAAATTTGCTTAATGCAACAAGATTAACTCGTATCAGAGTTAATAGTAATGAACTGAAACGACAGAACTTTCAGGATTATGATGGTGTATGCTACAAAATGCCAACGCTAAGTCACAAGTCAGATCCAGTGGCTGTTGTCGATATGAATGAAGTTCAAGTCACAAGCCTTGGTAAACTTAGACAAACTGAATCTCATTTGAATTCGCTGTTTCAGACAAACGAATTGTCTTTTATCAAACGCTTAGATGGCTCAAATTTTGTTTCCCACCAACCTATTTTGCTGCGTGGCTTCAACAATCCAGCTTCCCAAGACAATGGCTATTACACTGATAAAGCAGTCCTGAATACTCAAGTTAAGAACTTAAGATCTACAGACAGTTCTGGATTTATGCAGCATCAAGGTTCAAATGTAAAAACTGCCACTGCACAAAAAAGGGAAATAGAAAGAAAAGGTAGTTGTAAGTGTTAATTAAAAGATTTTTTATTACCCGTTTTCTTTAAAAAATATGCTTTAAAATGAGACTAAAGGTCACATAATGAATTTAATTAGCCTATAGTATATTAGGTAATCTCTTATTTTACCTACCAAAATAATTTTGATAAATTATGTATATTTAGCAAAAATATTTACAATCGAGAGGATATAGGCCACAGAAAAATGCTTTTGATTTGTTCTGTCCTGGTCTAATTTGTAAGTATAATCATTGCACCCTCTTTTAAAGTGGGGATGAAAAAGGGCACTAAATTTGACTAATATGCTAATACCACTATAAAAAATTCCCCATTAGTGGCTTAAGATTCAAGAGATAAATATCTCATCCTTACAGGGATTTTAATGATAATCACATTAAGTCTTTTCTCAGGGTGCCCCCTGCATAGATCTCTCAAAACTGCCATGGCCTCTTCTGGGCTGGTCACATATTTATTTAATTTTGAGTCAACTGTTCATTGGTCTTAAGAGGCATATCTAATTATATTGCTATAAAACTTTTCCGTTCCCACAAAAGTTTATCTGCCCAATAAGTGTTTTAAAAACTAATACATTCTGTATAAAAAATGATATGTTGAACCTCATAAATGTATTATATTTTAAAATACTATTTCTTAATTTAAATTTTTCTTGAATCAGATTCATTTAGTTAATTGTTCATTAATATTTTTAAAGTATTAAAACTCTTTTTTTTTTTTGCTTTTATTTTTTAGCCTCTAAAAAGACACTCAGAACTAAAAAGCTTAATTCCATGGATAGTAGCCCATACTATGCAGACAAGATTCATACAATTAAAAGCTTAGAAACAAACAAATTAAACAAAAGAAACTTTGAGATGTCAAACAAAGAAAAACTAGATGCATTTTCAGCACTGTGCAAAGGAATAAACCTAAAAGAAAAGAGCATGAATAAAATCTATACAGAATATGGGAAAAGTTTTCCAATACGTCATCCATCAAAAACATCTTTATCAAAGCAGTCTCAGGTTAATTCAAACAATATGGTAGATGTTGAAAACTACAATTCGTTAGAGATGATTAATTATACTCAGAGAAGGAAATTTGGGCTGAAAGAGGAAGGAGTAAAAACAACCAAGATCTTTCTCTCTGAAAAGCAGTCAGGACTCATATCAGATTGCGGCATGAAAGTTCCATGTGCTCCTCCCACCACACCAACACCAGGTGAACAGATTATTTTTTTTAACAGTGAAAGCTTCAATATATTTATAAAGAAGACAATTGAATGCTTTGATCGGTCCACTCAATAAGAGAATATTACCAGAGTCCTATCATTTTTGGTATTTAATAGTCCTGGCTAACTCTCCAAACTCTCATCTACTTGATGAAGCACTTTCTCTCCCCACACTCACTTGTATCACACTTTCTAAGTGATACCACATATTGTGTATAGGGGGGAAAAATTTCAGATTCAGCCTAGTGGGGGAGGAGGGAGAGATTAGCATAGCAGGACATTTTTGCTTTTCCAAACATTAATAAAAAAAAACATGACATGAAATTAGAAATTACTTGCTACATTTTTAAATATAGAGACATAGATTTTAGCTGAGTATATTATATGTCAACCGTTAAATGGATTAATTTTTCTTTTTAATAGATCAGTTGAAGAAAACAGAATATGTGCCATCACTTCAAGATATTAAGGTAAAACAAAAAGTCTGAATATTTTGAAGTAAAATTTGAGGTTTTTTATTTTAATTACCTGTACACTTATTTTATGCTAGAAAATAAATTCTATAAAAAATCATTCTGAGAATAGTTAAGGAGCAATTTTGAAAAACATCCTGAATATTTTCAAAAAGTATTTTGATATACCAGTTGATGTAGCTTTTTAAAAAAAAAATTTGAATAAAAAGCAGAAAAATTACACAGGGCAACAAAAAAATATTTTTTCAAAAAAGTCCAGGGTTTTTCAACTAATTTATACTAATGTAGATGCTCTGAGTCCGAAAATGACCTTGGTTTTGTTCAATCAGGTCAGGATTTTTTCCAACAGAAATTTCTAAAAAATCGATTTTTTGTAAAAAACCACATTTTTGCGGATCATCAGCTGATAAACCCGTGACGATTTTTTCCGTTTTACTCAAGAAATAAAAGTCAACGTGTTCAAATTCATTCAGTTTTTGTTTATCCACCAAATTTTATAAGCATAATTATCATAATATTGGTATAACAATGAGCGTTACGTGAAACAAAAGTTCAGAGTTCAAGGCATAAATCGGCGTTTCTTTGATTCCCGTGTGTGATCAGCTGCTGGGTTGTCTTTCTTCAGCGACCAGCAGTAGTCCGCTAGCATGACTGCATCCCACCTCCCCTGGTACCTTTCCTCCATTTGGTGGATGTCCTGATGGAACCTTTCTCCCTGCTCATCGCCCCATGGTTTTCAGGAAACTTCTCCATGTGTGAGAAGAGGAAGTGCATCTTTATACTCATCAAACACCCGAGTTTTTGGAAGTCCTCTATCATGTTGCTGATGAGTCTGGCGTGGTTAGCTGCCTTCGTGTTCCCAGGCGGCACACTCAAGCGTGTTCATGGAGTTTTGGAACTCTGTGTCCTTTATGAGCTGCTGTATCTGTGGACCGTCGAAAATGCCGGCCTTCAGCTTCTCAATGGTCAGTTAAGGAAATGCTCGGCACATTTAGTTGAAGCACCTCCC
The DNA here is from genome assembly GCA_021962125.1 of Bulinus truncatus. Lineage (NCBI taxonomy): Eukaryota > Metazoa > Mollusca > Gastropoda > Planorbidae > Bulinus > Bulinus truncatus. The sequence goes on from JAGDYQ010000064.1 coordinate 2,445,206, forward strand.
ATCCATGTCCAGAGTGCCCGTAAACTGTTTCATTAATCCAAGCTTCATGTGCAGCGGTGGGATCAATATCTGCTCCCGGTCAACAAGAGGTTCGTTTATGTTTCTCGCCCCAGGTACTAACTGCTCTCGCGCCGGCCACTCTTTCTTTACATAGTGCTGGGCTCTGTCGTGACTGTCCCACATACATATAAAGCATGGGTACTTCGTGAGTTGTGGAGTGCGCAAGAGGGATTGAGGCGAACTGGTTCCTGTTGTAGAGAAGTACACAGTTCAAAGAGCGCTTGCAGCTGTCAATCTCTTGGATCGTATTGAGGACCGCCGAGTTTATCAAGAAGACCGGCAACATCCTGGCAGAAGTAGCCCATGCAGTCCTCATGCCTTCTACGGAAGAAAGTGATACGCACGTCCTTGCCAAGTAGATTTTTCTCTTTGAGTCTGGAGGCCAACAGCTCGGAGGAATTATTCGACAGGCTTAGATCCCGAACCAGATCATTAAGTTCACATTGTGAGAACGGCTGCGGACCATCTTGTGATTCATACTCCTCTTCTGTATCTCCTCCCTCGTCTAAAGTGGTGGCCTCATCGTCGCTGTCAGGAAGATCTCTGAACGCTGGTACAGGAATTTTTTCGCAGTGAGTAGCTGGACGACTGGCAGATGGAAGGTCGGAGTACTGGAGGCTGTGCCCAATCAAGTGCTGCATTAAATAATCAAGTGAAAATCCAGATTGATGATTTATAAATACAATATTATTATCTCCATTTTTATAATTGTGATTATTTTTCTGCTAATTTTTATGCAGCTAATTTAGAGAAATGATTGAACTCAAAACCCCTGATATTAGAATACGTATAGCTCGTCCGGTAGGTCTATGGCTGTATCTCAAAAAGTTGACCTGACCGAGCAAAATCAATGTGATTTTCGGACTCAGAACACCAAAATTATTCTAAATCAGTTGAAAAACCCCTGACTTTTTTTTGGCTGTTGCCCAGTGTTATCATTTAGAAAAAACCAGGGTAAGGGTGAATAACATAACATCAAAATTTAATCCTAACTTAATCATTATGAATAATATTCAAACTTTATAACCTATGGAATTAATTATAACGAATAATAAAAAAATAAACTAATTGCTTCATAGGCTCAAAGGCTGGTTCGCCAAAGACTTCAGGTTATTGAAGAAAAAGAAATTCAAAAGGAAAAGAAAAAAAAAGAGACCCAAGATATTGGTTGTCAAAAGTCCTTGAGAGAAATCAGACAGGATTTGAAAAAAATGCAAAGACGAGAGGTAACTCTATCACTATTTTTAATGGACAGATATGAAAAAAAAAAAGTTAAAAAAAAAACATTTTGGCTAATTCCTTTCCTTTACATGTTCAGAATTTTAAAAAATTAAAATTTGATGCCAATAAAACCAAGGTTAAAATTATATCAACATAAATTTTGACATGCATGCGCTTTAATGAAAAAATTTCAAAAAGACCAAATGTTTCAAGGCCTGTGTGACTCAAAATCTTTTTAATTAAAAAAATATTTCCCAGTATTTAGTTTTTATGCCAAAGTTAGTATTTTCAAGTCTTTTTTTTGTCCTCATTTTATCAGTTTCACATTTTCATACTAAATTGATCACTATTCTGAAGAAATCTTATTTGATTAATTCTGTATTAAAGAATGAGAAATATCTAAGATAACATTTACACAAGTTATTTATACAATTTTTATGCCAAAAAGTGCAAAATTGAAACAAATTTTTAAATCTCTTCATTAGATAATATAACGGAAAGTCTTATTCAAATTCCTTTTCTTTTCACTAGGATAAACAATTTTATTCAAAGATGGCCATAAAAAATGGTGTCCATTATCCCATTTTATATCCGTTATATCTTTTTTCATTCATTGGGAGCCAAAATAATTTTAACACTGAAAATAGATTTTTAGTCCCTTAGAAGGAATACATTTTTTTCAATTCTAGTTTTCTGTAATAATGCTGATTAATATTTTTTTATACAGATTTATGCTCTGAATAAGGTTATGACTGACTTAGAGTATCAAAACTTTTGTCAATATATGGAAAGCATGAATGCTGATGATTATTACTGATGTCTTTTGTTGTAGCTGAACCTTCTACAGATGATTACTTACAGTAAAATATATAGCTTGTTGAAATAAAAGTATTATTACAAGTTTATAACTTGTAACAGAATTTATCATAATGGAGTTAATTTCGTTTCACTGCAGAACTTTTACACAGCATGTTCTTTATTATACATTTTAATGCACCATTTTAGTTGTAATTCTTTTATGCCATGATACTGAAGAATTATATTCATAGAATTTAAGCTTAATATACCAGCATTTTATGTGGATAAAATGTTAAAAGATCAACTTAATTTTTTTTACCGATATTAAAATGAAAAAAATAAACTCCTCAAAAGTGATATCAATACATGTATTAAGTTGAATGTTTTGATTCCTCTAGTACAGTGGTTCTCAAACTGTAGTTTCACAAGTTTATTTTTCACAAAACACTATGTTGACAGTTTTGCCATTGCAACCCATGAGAAGAAAAACTAGATAAAAGATGAATTATAACAATTGCATACATCCACTTTTTTCTTTTACTTTGCATATTCACGTTTAGTTGTTTACATCTAATAATTGTAATAATGCATTAATAGATTATTGCTCCTCAATATGAATTAAAAAATTAAAATTTTGTTGCGACCCACCTCAGTTTCGTCAGACTCACACTTTAGGTACCAGTGCCAAACACAAGTTTGGTGAATACAATGGAGAAAGGGTAAAATGTTTTAAAATAGGTACATGTATATTTGTTAAAAAAAGATGCTACATCAACATTCAAGATTGCCTTACAGAATGCTAATGATTATTGGATTTTATCTTTTTTATTAATGTTAGAGTATAAAAAAAATGACAGCTTCTTGCTATACTTTAAAAGTGCCACATGAAAAACGGGCTACATTATTGCTTTAAAGCACCATTACAGAAGGTGACATTTGAAACATTAAAAAAACTAAGATAACCACCAAGATGTTTCAATTTTTAATGATGTATTTGGGATAGCTACTAATTGAATAAGCAAATCTAATTATGTCACTAGACCAATATGACATCTAAACAAGTTTATATTATCACAATTACTGAATGTTGTACTATTTCTGTTCTGTTAGTTATTAAAAAGAATCAATCAATACTGAAATTCTTTAATCATAGAAAAAAAAATCACATCCAGCTAAAAAAATTAATTTTCAGCTAAAGATTTTTTTGTATTAGGCTGATTATTTCCAAGAAGGAAAATTTATTGCTGACACATAGTTATAACATTGATAAATGGTCATATTTCTTTAATTACAAATGATAATAAAACCAACAATATGTAAAAGAAATAATTTATTACAGAATATTCCAATAAGATTTTTTAGTGAAAGGCGGTTAGTTTCTTGCAGTTAGTGTAACAGTAGCAAGAGAGCGAATCTGCTGATTAGTGTAGCAATATGAAGATCAATATTTTTCCGGGTAGTAATTGTAGAAAGAGCGCATCTGCTGGGTAGTGTAGCAATATGAAGATCAATATTGTAGAGAGCTTCAGCAGAGTATGGAGAACAATATTCTTCAGGGTAAAATCTGTAGATAGAACAAGAGTATGAAACGTCTATTTTTTCCAATAAATAAACATCACTATAAAAATACTAAGAAAAATGGAGGAATTTGATAGTGGATATAAAATAATTAACATTTAAATTTAACAAAAGCTTAATGTAAAAACTAAAATGTCTTAAAATTACATTTCAAAATGTTAATTACCTTGTTTAACAAGAGCAAGCTTTGAACAGCTTTTACCAAGTCACTAATTACTTGATAGAGCATATTTAATTCTTCCAGCAATAATTCTAAATAAATAAAAAAAAAATAATTTGATTTACTGGCAGAAATGGTATCTCTAATTAGAAAAGACAGACAAATAATTAGTTTCACTGTTGCATAGAGATATTTAATCAAAACAAAATTGATGCTTTGGTGTTCATGTTTTAATCTATGTATTTTACTTTTACCACCTTGCGGCACTCCATTTAAATTGGAAAAATGGAGGAATTTGATAGTGGTCATATAACAATTAACATTTAAAAGGAAAAGTTTGATAAGGATTATGTAAAAAGATTAAAAATTAGTTCAAATCAAGTTTAATGTCAATACATAGCTATAAAATTACTGTAAAAGCACATTCCATTAAATAAACCGCCTATAATTAAGCCTTGTATGAGCAAGCTTTAAAACATACAACTTGACTTTTAATTTGAGTATGTGGACATGTGTTATATTAGTTTAACATTACTAAGTTCCTGCCCCTTTTTCTCTGCCACTTGAACCATACCCCACCCTTTACCCTTGTGCCACCATTGATCCTGTACCCTAGCCTCCTGAATAAAAATATGAGAATCATTAATTTCAACAAATAAGTAATGCCCACATTTTTCTTACTTTTATTGTCTGAAGTAAAGTAATACCAAGGAAAGAAATAAGATATCTACATATTCTTGTAGAGAAATCATTTCTACACAAATTCATAACTTTCTAGACATTTCTTTTTTTATTACGTATTTTGTAGGAACAGCTTGAAATGACACGTTTTCTCCTGTTGAAAAGTCTGCAGAAATTGCCGCTTTTGATGTACAGTTCAAACCACCATTCTAGCATAAGATTACACACTTGTGGTATCAATGTGAAGTTCTATTCGAATTGCAGGGTATCTCTATACTTTTTCCCCTCCCAGTGGGTTAATTAATAAACAATAATCAAGCAAAATAAATGTCTGTATGACAAAAGAAAAAATAACATTCTGGATTCAAAATAAATGTTATGTATAGCTATTGAATGGATACATTACATATGTTATGATAAAATGAGTGAGTCGAAACCTAACTAAATTCAATTTACAGTCATTGGACTCATTGACATTGGTCTCAGTGATAACTGACATGAAAGAACCATTTATCTTGTGGGAGGATTGTCTTTAACAATGACCGATGCAATTGGTATATGGTAGATTTTATAAACGCTTCTAGTGACTTTCATCCCCACTATAATCAATATTTCAATGGCCTTGGAGGCCCCACGAGAGACTAAAATTCAAAGGTATGTGACTACTCACCAGGAGTTAAATCTGTAACCCACAGTCCGTCCATTAAGTTACCATTATAACTGTATGTATTATACTGCGTTGCCACATATACTTGCCAAATAAATGATAGGACGATGGTATAACAACTGGGACGCAAAGAACTTTTGCTCAGTCATTATGATAATCATAATGATTATAAGTCGCAGCTAGCGTGACTAAAATCTGAAGCTAAAAATGCAACCGGGGTTGCCGGTATTTTTACTATTTTAACCATATATATGATTTTAACAAGAAAACAACACGAGCCGTTAAAATTAAATTAATCAAAAGTACTTTTAATAATAGTTACGTTTAATGTGTCTCTACAAGTGCGATTAATTATCATGAACATTTCAAACGTGTGTACCTTTCAAAGACTGTAAAATAAAAGCAATGATAATTTGTAAAAAGGAATTGGCTACATATTTTTTATAATATTCTAAAATACTAAAAATGAATATAAACATGAAACTTTTGTTGGCAGCTTTCCAGCCGAAATTAAATAAATATGTACAGTACAAATATTACTTCTTAAAAATTCAGAATTAACAGCATTTAACTTTAGGTATAATACACTATTTCAGCCCAATTAGGCAATATCCGGGGGGGGGGTGGAGAGACGCTAAATCACTTATGGGTCATCCAAAAATGACTTTACCTTATAATGCTGTGCAATTGGAACCAGATGTAAATAAGAAGAGCAGCAGCTGTGAATAAACAGTGCATCTTGAAATAACTTAAAATTTAATCTGTAGCATCCAATTTAGTACCTTTAAATGTGTATGCTGGGATGTCGGTCAAGATTGTTGTCAATGATTGACTAAGTCAGCAAGTGATTCCAATGTAAAAAAAATACAGCATTAATGCTTAGAAGTTTATAAGTGGTCATTCAGAGTGAGCAAAATAATGGAATGAAATCATGATTCAGACAATTATATAAGATGGATGTTCCAGAACTATTCTTAGAAGAGAGAAAGACGTGTAAGAACACCACATATTTTATAGAACAGGCGATATATGAAGGAAGTGATATTACATACTAATTAAACATTAAATGTGTGGTTTAAAGATCTTATACTTCGTTAAGAGTTCTACATTTTTCAGAACGGTGTACAGGAGAGGGGGGCCAAAAAATACTGACACAGGGCACAACAATAGGGGCTGTCCATTAATTACACTGGTAAACAGTGATTTCATTGCCAGTGATATTTGAATCATTTTATACAAAGTCAACTATGCTGATTTAAAATATGTAAGTGCTTTTGCTAGATTGGCTCTATTTTACGAGATAATTAAAATTAATTAAATAATGTATGTCAAGAATTGCATGAAGTAAAATAGTATACTAACAAATACTAGTGAAAATGTTAATAGTCATGCAGAATTTGGTTTAAAAAGATATGTAATAGTGCTATAGAAGAAAACATTTTCATTTGAAAAACTAATTATGTCTAATTAATTAATTAATTAATATGTTAATTGTCTATGGTAATGCATTAGCAAATCGCTGTTTGCTCGACTTCCTTTTGTGTGTGTCGTTGGGGCAATTGCGCTGGAGGCTCCAACAGTAGTCAGCCATCATATTATGTCCCATCTTCCTTGATATCTCTCCTCCATCACCCTCATATCCTGATGGAACCTCTCGCCTTGTTCCTCACTGAAGTCCCCAAGGTTACCTGGAAATTTGTCTAAATGACTGTGCAGGTAATGTACCTTGATGCTTATATTTGCTCCAATGTTTCTGAAGTTAGCAAGCATATCTTGTACCAGTTTTTCGTAATTCTCTGCTTTGTTATTACCTAAGAAGTTCCTGACAACTGAAACAAAACTGTTCCATGAAGAAGCTTCAAGGTGATCCGTGAAATCTGTAAAATTTTTATCGTTGATGAGTTTTCGAATCTGAGGACCGTCAAAAATCCCAAAGCCTTAACAAATTGTTTCATTAAACCTAATTTGATATGAAGCGGTGGGAGAATGATCTTATTTTGTCAACCAGTGGCTTGTTGATGATATTTTCTTTACCTACAGTCATGGTTTCCCATGCAGGCCATGTCACTCTTGTCCAATGATCTTGCCTTGCCCTGCTATCCCAAAGGCACATGAAGCACGGGTATTTTGTGTATCCTGACTGCTACCCAAGCAAGAAGTTTACCATTTTTAGATCAACACAAATTGACCACTGATGCTCATAATAACAGACTTTCTGCAATACTGTTTTGATATTCTCATACTCTTCTTTAGGTGTTGTTGAGTGAGCAATAGGAAGAGATGCGTAACGGTTACCATTGTGTATCAGAACACATTTCAAGCTTCTGATGGAACTGTCTATAAAAAGACGCCAGTCTTCGGAATGGTAGTCTTGTAGTCCCATTTGGAGCAGAAATCCAAGGATGTCATTACAGTAAACAAGATCTTCCTCTTGGCTGAAATATGGAAGAAGAAACTCTTCTCTTTTCCGATAAGAAATTTTTAAAATTCTTGTTTGAGAAAATTTCTTTCATTGAGTCTGGACGCTAAAAGCTCAGATGTTTGCTTGGGCATATTTAGGTATCGTATCAGGTCATTGAGTTCTTCTTGACTAAATGGTTGAGGTGTTGAAGAACTTCCTTCATAATCGCTTCCACTTTTTTCACCTGCCAAAAACTCCAGATCTTGCCCCTCGTCAGAGTCTGATGGTGAAAGCTCTAATAATCCACTAAACACTGGTATAGGAACTTCACTGCTATGTGGAATTGGTCTCCTTGCAGATTCAAGATCAGGATAATCTCACTTAGATTTCTTGTGGCGATTGAAGCCTTTAACATTCACAATACAAAAATAGCAATCACCAAAATGGTCTTTCGGCTTCGCCATACCATTGGTACACCGAAACTTAGACTTTTCTTCTCATCATTTGTCCACTGCCGTAGGCTCTCCACACAGTTTTTGCAGACCTTATGGGGAGCCCAAGACTTGAATTTCCAGTCTGCCCCCCCCCCTAAAATTTTAACTTTTTTAACTTTGTAATTCATTTTAGTTTATCATTTTCATTTTCATAATTCATTTGATTTATTTCTTAAATTTAATATTTGAAAGAAATTATATTAATTTTACAGTAATCACATTATTGAGAGTTGTTGTGGCATATTTTAAAATTAGTTGCAAGTACCCGGCTTTGCCCGGGTTTAAAATAATGTTTTCTGTTTATTTAAGAAGCGTAATTTGACGTTTAATTAAGATTTAAAATAAGACGCGTAAAAAAGGGTTTATTTGCATGCAAATTGCAATAAAAGGGTACATTTATCTTAAAGCAATGGGATACACAACATTTTTGGCAGTTCCTCTCCCTCTCTCTCCCTCTTTCCCTCCCTCCCTCCCTCTCCCTCTCTCTCCCTCCCTCCCTCTTTCCCTCCCTCCCTCTTTCCCTCCCTCTCTCCCTCTCTCTCTCTCTTAGGCATGACTGTATCAAAAGATGACATTTCCTATGGATGAAGGAATGGAATGTAATAATGTAGTAAGTAATGTGATATTTGGTTCCCCGTACCGATCATATTTATAGTAAGTTAGCTATATGGGAGAGAAGCTCATAAAACCTGAAATCGGGGTAAAAGTTTGCCAATTTTAATGTCTTTGATATCCAAAATAATTGATTACAATTAAAGTACCCATTGAGATGGAACGAAACCTGTTTAAGAACATTTCCCATGTAATTTTGTGTACGTGTACCCAATGGCGCAACCAGCAAAAAATGCTGGGGGGGGGCTCACATATTGAAAAAAGACAGTTTGACAGTCTTTTTTGTAACTTTATAACGTAAATTATGTATTGATGATTTGGCCTGGGGGTGGCTCAAGCCCCCTCTACCCCCCTGCCCCCCCCCCCCCCCCGGTTGCGCCACTGCGTGTATCAAATTTCACGTTATTTGTTTGTCTGGATCTTGAGTTTTAAGGGAACAGACAGACAGATAGCAAATGCGTCTTATAAGTATAGAGAAGTATTGCCATCTACCGAATGACGGCAAATGTAATTTTTAAAGAAAATACAATTATTTATTATCTTTTTATAAATTACATTTTGTTTATTGAGTTTCCCGTTTCCGGTTTCATATTCATCATCATTCATGATAATTATCAGTAATATTCTGATCTAATTTCACTATTAAATTTGTAAACAAACTGACATTACGAATCAGTTGACCACAGAAGTGCTCAATGTTCATTTTTATCGTTTTTAATATATTATTTTTTAATAATATCGATTAAATTCTATTATAGAATTAAGGGGGTAAAATTTGTCTTTCGGTCATATTTTGTCTTGCCTCTCCTTAAATTTTCAAGGGGGGGGGGCGCCCCCCCTTGAATTTTGGCTTGCCCCCCCCCTTAAAATATTTCGTTCCGCTGCCGGTGGGTGCTTGTAGTATTTGACTGGACCCAGGCATACATTAATGTTGGTGCTGTTGAACGTGCTTCTTTAACGTGGCTTGCGAAGCAACGAAAAAGGTGACAGATTTTGCAGATAGTAACTGAATAGATGAACAATATATATCATATGGAAGAATTTTGAATACTTTGCCGATCGAGGTAGTATATTTTCAACTTTCACAGACGGATTGAAGAAAAGAGATGGAAATCTGTGTGAGTTTATATCAGATACATCTGGTGCTATAAGGCCCTTATTAGTTTGGCAGACTGGAATTGGTGTCGTGGGGGGGGGTAAATCTATCAATATAATTTCAAAGTACGAGTTTCTAATCGGTTGGCAAGACTTTAAATCACATTTGACAATTTGTAGAAAGTACTGACTTGTTCTCACATGGTTTTGGCACCAAACGTGATCTTTAATTATTACATTTTCAACTTCAAGCTCAGACTTTTCAGGCACAATATACTCTGCCTCTGTTGGAAAATTTTCTATGCTTACTTGCTTCCATATTTCTGTGAATGTTTCGCCAGCATATTTGAAGTTTAATTTTTCCAACTCTTCATCAATTCTTCGACCTTGTGTATCAAGGTGGCTTCCAAAATGTTTATGTGGCAAAATTAGTCCCGACATTTCTCGACTTCTACCAGGCGCTTCCGTTGCTACAAACAATGCATCAATGTTCTGCTTTACAAAATGATTGATGGCCACATCTTTTTGTTACCTTGGATTTTTATCAGGTCCTCCAACCATAGACATAATAAGAATCGGTTTGAACAACTTGTTGCTTGGATTCTTTGTAACAATGTCAAACTCTAATTCAAGTAGCCTTTCATAGTCCAGTCCAGGGCTATAATCTTATGACGGGCTATGCTTGCGTGATCTGATGGCTATGTAAATTGATCCTGCATATGTTACAGCTTTGGGTTTACCTAAACCGTCTTTTTGGATTTCAATGCAAGCATAAACAGATGGAATGAGTTTGTGTCTAGATGCTACTACCCAGTCGTGATAGTGTAACGCGGTATTCGACATGCATTAAAAGTGGGGTTTGCTTGTTATTAAAGTTACCTTAAGCCCCTAAGACAGGCCCGTAGCCAGGTCAAAGTAAGCAGGGGGGCACCAATACCCAGCAAGGAGGTACTTTCTCATTTTAGTTACTTTTTCTTTATTTTTTCCTCTTTTCCTTCTTTTTAAGCGGGGGTGGGGGGCACTCCACGACTCCACCCCCCTTGGCCACGGGGCTGCCCTAAGAGCTCATTGGGGCAGATGAGGTGTAGAAATCTTCTGTTTCAATAACCTCGGCATTGTGTGGTTAGCACAACGCCCAGCCGCCTTTACTCCCCCAACTTAAAGTCAGGTATCCATTTAAAGCTGTGTGGACTTGGGGACTTACACCAGGACCTTTAAAAATCTCAAGGTTCTTACTGAGGTTCGAACCCAGGACTTTTACCTTTTTTTCTGTGTTTGAGTGTGTTTTCCTAACCCGTTATGCCTATAACAAACAGAAAATAACTATTGTGTCTGAAGGATAATGATATTTTGCAATTTGTGTTTTCTTGAAAATTCTGTATTTGCATTCAATACTGAGTAGTCTTCTAGAATATTCTTTCAAGACACTTTTAGAACTTCCTAAAACTGCCCAATAGTAGTCATGCCAGTATAAAAGCACAGGTGACTCGAACCAACATTTCGGTTAATGTTATTGCTGAGTAAGAGAATAACACACCGTAGTTAAAGAGCAATTATTGATTTAGACGGCATCAATAGCAGTGCCAAACCTAGGGATTTGGGGGCCCGGGTGGCTTGGCCTCTTTGGGGTTCCTACATTTTGACATTCGACACCAAGACATGAGATAATGTACTTAATATTTAATGTAAAAACATTCCCCCCCCTCAAGCTGGGGCCCGGGGGGAGTTTCGAATTTTGCCCCCCTCCCCCACCCTAGGTAGGCATCTGATGAAGAGGTTGTTTGCACCCAGCAGATGAATTTTGCTACGTGTGGACAATTCATAAAGAAAAGAGCCAGAAAGTATTTTGTGAAAGCATGGCGTAAGATGTGCGAGGCCTATAAATCAGAGGGCCCATCTTAGCACCAGTTTTAATAGAAAGTAATACTGGAAGGGCTCTCGGGTGACTGTCTTGTTCGCCTGTCTTTAAAAACGACTCTGAATACAAAGTTATGAAAATTAACTACAAGGCATTAAACAATGGGATAAGTTAACATATAACAATGTATTCAAGATTGTGTCACGTGCTTCTTGGCTCTGCGATAGGCAGTGCCGTAACGAGCTTAACTCGCGCCCGGGGCACAATACCTTTTTAATACATTTTTAGCGCCACCCCCATTCGAAAATCATATAATATTATATGTAAAATATAAATCTGGCGCCCCATTGGGAGTAGCGCCCGGGGACATATGTACCCCCGCCCCCCCAGCTACGCCTCTGGCGATAGGTCAATGCGTTAAAGTATTGTGGCTTGTTTGACTTGCGGTTTTATTTGGGTCAAACTGTCCATATAATCCAGCCTGTAAGCGTTAAAGTCGTAGTTAACGGGATAACATTAGGGTTCAAACGTTGTCCAATAAATTGTGTCAGACTTTCCAGTAACAGGGTCAGGTAGTCCAGGGGTAAAAAACATTCAGGATCGAAACGTTCGTTAAAATATTCTCCAAAACCTAACGTTACAACAAATCAAGCACCAAGTAACACCGCTCTACACCAAATACTACAGCTTAATATTCGATCTTAATATTTTGGGGGTTTTGTCCGCTTGGGGTTATGTCCGTCGTGGGGGCGGGGGGTGTCCGCCACTCACTTTCACCATGACCTGAAAATTCCCTTGGTTCTCACCTGATAATCGTGCGTTGCAGAAGAAAATATATCACTTACAATATTGCTTTTCATTTGATTTTACAGTAATATTCATTAAATTATTTTTACTATGATTTCCCGTTAAGCCAAAAAAAAAACTTTATTTTTCACATTTCTTGCCGGCTTGATGTTATACGTAGGCCTACCCGTCATGCAATGAAATTTTCAATTATCATGTTTCACCCACATAGCTCATATATTAGCTCTGGATCCATGGATATTTCGTCATAATTTAGTATGAAAACAAATGATAATCTGGCGTCATCTAATACCACAGTAAAAGGGGGAAATGGGGGCGGTAGTTGAGCAAAATTTTGGGAACCATTACTCTTGGTTAATGTTCTATTTCTATAGGCCAATGTTTCCAAGAGTGTTTGTTGGGGGTACGCGCAGACACCGGGCTGAGAACATTGAGTAAACATGCACGCTAGAATGAAATAAGGGGAAACTATGACCATAAAAAACAATATATTCAAGTTTTTTTTCTTTGTTTTTTTAATAGGGATGCTCAGTGTGACGCAAAAAGGGGGTACACATTTAACACAGATGTCAAAATTTTGGAAAACACTGCTGTGTAACTGTAGGCATGCAATCATAACAATGTCAATGGACTATGATTAGTGATTAGATACTCAGCTACTGTCTGTAGATGCGGCATTACGTGAGGGGGGGGCGTAAAAATTGTGGGAGGAGGGCCTAGGAGAGTATTATATGCGATAGATTTTTTGCGGGGCAAAATTCTAACTTTTTTACATCTAGGCGACTATCACGGAACCCTTCCAAGATAGGCGGCTGAGTGTCACATATATGCGGCTATTCGATGAATTTCATGCGTGACCTCACTGGTCTTACTGTCTAGCTGTATTGTATATAATATTGACCAAATAATTGCGTCTATATTTACATACTTAAAAACCATAATACACACATTTTTTTACATTTAAACACTATTCGGTAAATGTGAATTTGTGAACAAAATAAAAAATTATATAGATCAGGTGCATGGGTTTTTAACAACTTCCGGATGTCGACAGTGTTATAGGATCATAAAGGAACAACATTATCCAGTAATTGAATTTATAAAATATTGGTTTACTTGGTCTTGTAGATAGTGAGTAAATTTAATTGAGCTTTTAAATAGTATTAAAAAAAATGAGTGGTTTACATATCATACATTTCATATAATAATGAAACTAAAACTCCAGATGTTGAATAATTACCGTATTTAAGATTGATTTGTTAGTTTACTTTCTTTACTGTAGAATACAAACAAAGTTACTTTCGTTATTATTAAATTATAATATGCTTTCTATTTTTTAAACATATTACTACATGATAGACATCATCATTTAATTAAAAAAACATTAATAGACATCGGCAATTAAAGACAATCCGCCCAAGAGATACATGGTTCTTCCATGACCATATTAATATATCATAGTATTCATAGGCGTCATAGCCTAATTACTAATTATACTATACTAATTCATCTAATTCTTATGGCTAATCAGGCTAATGAAAGGCAAAATGTCTCAATAACTGAATTATGAATACTCTTATTAATGTGAATCAAATGAAATGGGCTGAAAAAATACTCGTTACTAACTCTAAGTAACTTATAAAAATTTTTTTTTACCTATATTTCATTGTTATGACTTATGTCAGGCATAACAAAATGATGGTGTTTACTTTTGAATTATCATTTAGTATATTGTCACTAACTAGCCTAGTGTTATTGTTAATATAAATAGGGAAAAATGTATTAAAATTTTAGTATGATTTAATTTGTTAAGTATAGCAAAATATAAAGTTCCCTTAGCCCTACTGGGCCATCTGGGCAGATGAAGTGTAGAATTCATCTGTTTCTATAACCTCAGCATATGTAGGGATTATGTGGTTAGCTCAACACCCAGCCGCCTTTACTTCCCCAACTTAAGTCAGATACCCATTGAAAGCTGGGTGGACTTGTGGGACCTTCTTTGCACCAAATAACACCTGGAAAAATTCCATGATTCTCACTGAGGATCCAATCCATGACTCTCAGGTTGACAGTCGATTATCTTCACCACTCTGCCATCCGTCCCACTTGGCAAAATAGAGAAATTTAAAGGAATTGCTAGGGAAAATTTGGAAGATCTTTCCACCTTTTGCTGGGTGGATAATATATCATTATATGATATCTATACTACTATACATGTCTGTTTTTTTTTCTTCAAAGAAATGGCAATATAACAGGTTGAGAGTAATGCACAGTTTAGTTTACAAACATATTTTTAAGCTTATGTGATGAAATGTTTTTGTGATTTACTTAAATACCTTTGTTTCTGATTTTGATGTTTTTGGGTACATATTTTCTTATATTGTCATTTCATCTTCATAACCAAAGAAAGAAATAGCAGACAAAATATTTTTCTGTAAACATTCTTAATAACAAAATTGAAATAGCTGAAAAATATACACCTTTGTAACTTGAAAATGAAATTGTCTCAAAGGCCAAAAAAAATTGAATTATTACAAGGACGGTCGTTTATGAGGTCAGTGAGAGACACACTAAATTTTTAACTGTAGTAAAAATACTTTCAAAGAGGCAGGACTTGTTGTATATTATGTATTGATAAGACAAATAAAACACTCATTGTGTTAAGACAAAAGTGCAATATGGTAAAAAAAATAGCATAAGAATAAAATAGATTACATGTAAATTCAAGCACTACTCAATAGGGCTTATTTTGAAATCAGAGCTCTGTTTGCTTATTTAGATTAATAACATTTTATCATAATTTGTAATTTAATGAAAACATCATGTGAAACGGTACATAAGAGATCTTAAAACAAGCAGTGTACATAGTGTTGTGCGGGAAGTCAGACTGCCACAAAACACTAGAAACATTTCTAATCCCAGGGTAAATAAATTGGTTCCAATTCATGCCACCTACCATATCATCCCTATGTTTAGAAAAAATGTACATTTCATGCATCACATTCTACATTTTACCCACCTGCATAAAATGGTATCCCTGTAATCGTTTTTCTCATTGTTAAAATCAAAACCGTTCTTTATGAAGACTATATTCTAAAAAAAAGTATGTTGATATCCACTTTTAATGCTCTCATTCACTGAAGTGTTTTTTGTTTTTTAGTACTATGATTTTTCAAGAAATAAAAAATTGTTTTTTTTTAATACTACAACACACAGACATACAGATGTTTATAAATAAAAAGATTATAATTTATCCAGCTTAATAAGTAGTAACATTTGTACCAATCATGCATAAACTAAAACTAAACTCAAAACGCTAATGTTACTCAACCAGCCAACTGGAATAATAATTTTTTTCCCCGCTGACCAGCAATAGATGTGCGCATGCGCGACTTGTCGGACTCTGACTGCATATTATTGCATATTTTTTGTTGTCGGGGCTAGGGTTAGGCGCAATATCTATAGGCCGGATCCCGAAAAAAAATAATACGGAGTCCGTCTAGTCGTGGATGCGCAATATCTATAGCTGGATCCTGAAAAAAAATAGTACGGAGTCCATCTAGTCGCGCATGCGCACATGTATTGCTGGTCGGCGGAAAAAAAAAATATTCCAGTTTGCTGGTTTAGTAACAACTGCAAACTCAAAAATAGATTCAATAAATATGCCACTAATAACAATCCATTAATGGTGAAGGTGTGTTAAAATGTTAAAAATTATGTAGCATAAAGTATAATATTAATATAACGTTTTAGTATTATTAAGAATTATATCGACACAGCATTTTGGGTATTGCTGAGTCACATATGGGTCTTATTTTCAGATGTCATCAAAGAAAGTTAATTCAACCGCCACTGCTCGGCTAAAACAAGATTACCTGAGGATAATGAAAGATCCAGTACCCTATATACAGGCAGCACCTTTACCATCTAATATTTTAGAATGGTAAACATATTCTTATATATGCAACCATTTTATATCTTTTGTAGAAAAAAAACAGCACATTTCAAATTATGTGGATGAACCCTGACACAAGATCTTTTTTCTCTTTCAGGCATTACATAGTTGAAGGCCCAGAAAATTCACCATATGAAGGTCAGCTTGGTTTGAAAGAAATTATATTAGAAAGTGTTTGTTTTTCTTCCCTCAATTATGTTAAGAAATAAAATGATTTTCGTGAAATCTTTTTTTAAAAATACACTTTCATTTAAATTTACAAAATCCTAAGGTGATACAAATGATTATAGAAATTTAGATTACTAAAAAATGTAAAGCATAGGTGCCAAACTGCCTTTTTAAATTTGGCAATATATTAACCAGTGACATGTACAGGATTATTACTTAAGTATACTTTTTAAATTTGGCAATATATTAACCAGTGGCATGTACAGGATTATTACTTAAGTATACTTTTAAATTTTTACAATGAATCAATTTAGGAGACACACTTAGTCCTGAATATTTTGAAGCTTTAATTTTGTCTTGTCAAAAATTATATATCCCTATGATGCCCTTGATGTAATTGTTTATGAACAATATGTTTTTGTCAGCACAATGTTTACACCTTTTGTACATTTGACATACCCATAGCTTTCTATCATATTGCACTTCCATATTCATAATGTTAAAATTACTATGTAGAGTGCACACTTCACCTAACATAATGTTAAAACTACAATGTAGTGTGCACACTTCACCTAAAACTACAATGTAGTGTGCACACTTCACCTAAATCTTTTTTGCTACCAAAGTGTACTCCTCATCCTTTTTTTTTACTTAAATCAGCACCCATTTGGTTGAAACCTAACTCATTAAAATTGTACATCCACCTAAACCTACACAATCTTAAAATTGTTCCATATTTACACATTCAAAATAATGAAGGAGACAAGTATTAGTTAATGTAAGCCTTTCTTTGACAACTTTATTGCTCATCCCTGAAAGGGGAGCTTATATATATTTGCCCTAACACATGGGGGTGTGTGTGTGGGGGTTTAATGAAAAAAAGAAGAGTTAAAGACAAAACTGAGAAATGAAATAGAGATGCTATGCTATTTTTTTTTAAAGAAAAGAATTAGAAAAATATGTTCTCACTTTTAACATATTAGGTTGGGTATATATGGCAAATACATTTTTTAAATGTAAACCATGTTCTATTTCTTTGTTAGGTGGAATATATCATGGCAAGTTGATTTTCCCAAGAGAGTTTCCATTCAAACCTCCAAGCATATACATGTTAACTCCTAATGGCAGATTTAAGTGTAACATGAGGTATATTAGAAGAAATATTTGAATGTCTTACTTCTGGGAGAAATGGGATGTGAACGATATTTTTTAAGTGCCAAATATTTAAAATCTCACATATAAATATTCTGAAAGTGACTAAATATTTTTTTTTTATTATTGTTGGGTCATTAGCAGTTCTATTTGAGTTTTTTTTTTCCCCCAGACTGTGTTTGTCCATAAGTGATTTTCATCCTGACACGTGGAATCCAGCTTGGTCAGTGTCCACTATTTTAACTGGTCTTCTGAGCTTTATGGTCAGTTGAATATTGCATTTTCTTTAAACATTGTTTGCAGCTTCTCAATATATATATCGATAATTGTTCATGTTTGGTAAGAAAGTCTAACCTTTCTTATTTTAATGTATTTTAGCTTGAGAAGAGCCCCACGTTGGGAAGCATTGAAACAAGTTTATATACAGTAAGTGATGCAGTTATTATTACCTTGTTTACATACAATAAGTGATGCAGTTATTATCTTGCTTAAATCCTACATTGAAACAAGTTTATATACAGTAAGTGATTCAGTTATTATTACCTTGCATACATACAGCAAGTGACGCAGTCATTATTATCTTGTTTAAATCCTACGCATCAAGAATTATCTTACTGTATGAAATGCTACACTGTGTCACTGCTCAATTAAATGCTGTTTACTGCCACTTACACATTGACAATGTTTGTTTTTTTATTGTTTTTTTTGTAAGAAAGAGCCATTAATTCTGGTTTGAGTACATGTTTGTAATTGAGTCTTATGACATCAAGTCACCTGATACTATTAACTGAGCTTTTTTTATAATTTAAATGTAGAACAACTTTACAGTGCAATTAGTTGACATGCTGTTAAAATTTATTAAAGTGTTTTGCTAATATCCCAGCATAGCTTTAGTTTTAACAAACAAGAACATTTTAACTGTTTAACTTACTACTTTAAAATTTAGTAGTTCAAATTACACTATTACATGTAGTATTGTTAACAAAATAATATTTGTTTATTACTTCTTAAACCAATTTATATTACAAAATGCAGTATTAAATTCTACACATACATGTCTTTATGATTATTTTTTTTCTAATCTAGAAAAGGCAACTGGCAACCCAGAGTGGATCTTTTAATCTTTACAACAAAACATTTTGTGAATTGTTTCCTGAGGTAGCAGAGGTTAGTCATAGTCAAGTCTCAATTTCTATGTATTTTTAAGCTTATTCAAATAAAAGTTTTCTTGCAGTTTGTATCTCATTCAAAAAATGTTGTGCTACGCCCAAAACTAACTCTTATTTGCTACACTGTCACTTATTAATGCAACGATCATCTTCCTAAATATTTGTCAATTATATACATTTCAATACTTTCCATTCTTAGAATATTGAAGTGTATCTATTGTAAAAAAACAAGAATAAAATAATAATAATATATTGTTATATAAAATGATATGTCAAATAGTCTTTCTGAGTATAACATTGTTAAAAAACTATGTTTAAATACAAATATTTATTTAATGTTTTATTTAAAACTGGCCAAATAGTGTGCACAACAGGCCAAAAAGTCTAGACTTTGGGTGTAAAATTGTCGTATTTTGTTTATTTTTCTAAAAGTCTAAACATAAAGTTTAATGAAATTTTTTTTTTAATATGTAATAACCATATGCATAGGACCTGGAATTTGTGTTTTTTTTAATCAAATAAAGAAACACAGTTGTGGGATTAAGCTTTTATTTATATAAATGAAAGGAATATATCAAGTAATCCAACTTGTTAATATCTGTTCATTTTTTAATGGGGTTTAATTTCTAATTGTTTTTTTATATGCTTAATCTGGCAGTTCTAGTGTGTGTAGGTTTTTTTCGGAAATTGAAAATCAATCATCACTACCCCCTTAAGTTCAATCGATTTGAAATTTTGAATACTTAAGTATTCTCTATGACAATGCACTATTTTAAAATATTTTAGTCAATTAAATGAAAATCTTGTAGACAACAAAGGTAATTTCATTTTTTGAAATGTTAATTTAAGAAGATAATATGGCTTCAGACACAGGCCTATCTGGTATCAGGCAAGAGAAATGATGAAAGTAAAAAAAAAAGTCTATGGAGTACAATTTGTCAGTGGAGAAGGTTTAGATGAAGTATGCAGTCGATATAAAAAAAAATGATACTGTTGGTTTTCTATATGTGTATGTGCATTGTAGACGAACTGTAAACATTATGGTGGTAACAAGAATAATGATAAATGCCCCGACATTACATAAATGTAGCATATGTGAGGTTAGTGACTAATGCGAGAGAGGGGTTCATTTCAAAACACTGATGTGTTTTAAAAAAATCTTTATTTTTTAAATACGCTTTATTAATACATGTATGTACTAAATCTGAAGGTGAGACAAATGTTTATAGGAATTTAACCGACTAATAACAAATAAAGTGTGCGCATCATTAGGAAATTTATGACATGACAAAATTAATTCTTCTAAAAAATTCAGGGTAAAAAGTGTTTCCAAACTCGTTTCATTGGCAAAATAAAAAAAAAGTTTCCTAAAAGTAATATTCCTTTCGTTGAGATCTACAGCAACCCTTAACTTTTGTTAGCCTAATAAAAAATGTTAATTAAAGTATATGTTTTTATATTACACAACCTTAATTTTACAAGGCAAATTAAGTCACTTTTTATGCATCATTTTTGTGGAATGTATTAATGAAGACCTAGCTGTCTTGTCTTTTTAGAGCATTTTCGAAAAAAAAATGCTCTATTGTCCCCGTTTTGTCTGTCTGTCTGTCTGTCATCACCCTAGATCTCAACAACCATAAGTCCTAGACCCATGATGTATATGTCATTTTGTAGGTCTTGGCCTGCCAAGAAATGACTTTTTTCCATTTCGCGATCTGACCTCTCAGGGCCGTAAAAGGGGCCTTAGTACCGTTTTTTACTATATAAGCTATATTAATAAAGGAGCGCTATATCTCAGCAACTATAAGTCCTAGACCCATGATGTATATATCATTTTGTAGGTCTTGGCCTGCCATGTGTACATCAAAAGTTCATTTCGCGATAGGACCTCTGAGGGCCGGGCTTCAGGGCTCCTAAGGGGCTTATATATTATATATACACCTTGTACGTTCAATAACCCATTCATTTGGTGCGACAGCACGTAGTTTCACCAAGATTTATTAAGAAACTCATCAAATGAAATAGTAAGCTTGTGTTCTGAGTTTAATTGAAAGTATCAGAGCTATGCAACAATTGACGGAGTTTTCGGACGATTAAATGACTACAATTTCGAATGTTTTCAATTATGAGTCCTATTTCAGTAACCACAAACCACTTGTAGTTAGATTTAAGAGAAAATAATTTTTTTTTTCAAATATAAAGAAACGTCTTTATAATATTTTTTTTACAGATATATGCATTACACAATTGAATTTATAAACATTTCCAAAATTTACAAATATTTACTGAAAGCTAACAAACGTACTGATACATAACATGAAAATGCGCTAACACGTCCTGTGTCCAGAATGGAACAGGCTTAATTGCTTGTTTTAATTGATTGCTATTTTAAAAACAAAAAAGTTGTCATAATTAATTCTTGAGTTTCTTATTGAGGAAAAATCTGACATTTATATCTCTTTAATAATCAACAGCGAATCAAAGAAAACATTAGAAAGCAAGCTGAGGAGTTAAAGAAATCGACAGAGCTCACTAACACATCCAACAATGGAAACAGTCATCTGGACAACGGTCTTCAGTTGCCAGCAGACAATGTTGTCCACAGAGGGGGCCCACGATGGTACCTTAGGGGCACGATGACTAACATGCTGGTCATAGTTGGTTTTGCAGCCTTCGCTTTCATGGTGAAACATGTGCTGACTAATGTAGTGGACACCTTATAGCCTTTGTTCTTAAGAAATGTAGGGGGGAAGAGATGAATAATGAGTAGATAATGAAAGGCATCACTTAAGAACATAATTAATTTTTAAAGAAAAGCACTATCCTTTCAAGATATTTAAATCAGTTTCATTTAATATGTTGCATCTCAGAATGCCTTCTTCCAGGCTATTTTATGCTTGAAGGTTTTGTACTCTGTTGCCTAGTCAATTGACTATATTGACATTACTTTACATAAGCTGTAAAATACTTAGGAATAATTTAAGTGCAGAATTCATGCCAGTTTTTTTCCAGTTTCACATAGATGAAAATCATGTATACATGTAGTAGTTCTTGGACATCAGAGTTCTATTTATGATTTTTTTTATCTTACTAAAAAAAAAAACCAAAGTGGCACAACATTTTTACTTTCAGGTCTAAACCTTTTTTTTCTCTAAATTAATACAATTTTCCCTGATTATAAAACTGAAGTATTTATATTCTAAGACAGGTTAAAAACAGCTTAAAATGCAAAGTTTAACTATCACAATGATAAAAATGTCCATCTCTTTCTCTCTAAAATATTTCCCTGAGCTGATAAAATGATATTGTGTGTTATAAACTCAGTGCTGTGATGAGATTCTATCTGAATTTTCCAAGATGATAGATTTGTTTTTTTTTCTTCAATCTTTTAAAATGATTATTTTTACTGTTTGTTTGAGAAAAAAAAAATGTCCTTTGTTCACTAAGATATTTATATTAACACAGGTTTATCTCATTTTTGTGACATGCCCTGCATAATGTGACACTGTGGTGTGACATTCCCTTTTTCATGTGACACTGTTGTGATGGAAAAGAATTTTTTTTTTTTAAAGAAATTTATATTGGCACTCGTTTAAGAAAATATTCTCGACATGTCCATAGCATTGTGACGCCATATGGTGAGACATTAACTGTCTGGTGTGACACTCTCCCGACAATGTGGTACTCTACCTATGAGGTCTGACGATGAGTAACTGGGGATCTACCGGTTATTTTTTTTTTAACCCAAGCATTTTATGTGTGTTTTTTTTTTTAAGTGTTGAGATAACAAACTTCAGCTGTAAGAGTTTCTTAGTCATAGATTTTTTTTTGTACATTTTTCTTTCAACAGAAATTACATAAATACATTACTACATGTAATTGTTTGTATAAACTTATGTTATATGATGATCATGTTTTTTTATTTTATGAAACTGTCCTAATTTGATGTTTATGATTGGCCTCTTAAAATGAGTAAATTTAAATATAATAGATTAACACACTCCCACTTGGCATCAATGTCAATAATTTCTTTAAAAAAAATAAAACGTTATATTATTTTAATTTAACTGGCGGGTAATATAAGTATTACTCTTTAAATGTAGTGATTTCTATATAATTACACAATTTATGTAATTCAAAATCATCTCTTAGAATTTTTTTTATAAGCCTACAACAAACGTCACTAAATTTTTTTATAGTTGAAAATGTTATTCTTAATAAATAATAGTAGATATTAGCTTCCTAAATTGGATCTATCATTGCTGTGCAGTGATTGGTTGGATTTTCTTTTTTTTTCACTCTCATGCGGGGGAATGTGTTAAATGTTATGATAAAAATTGTTTTGTTGTATATAGCCTGTACATATAAAATACAAGGGTATTAAAGCTCAATAATTATGTCTTTGTGCTGTTATTTTTTCTAATTAACTTTTTTTTCCTTGATCAATGCACATTTAGTTTCTTTGAAAATTTTTTTTATTGATTTCTGGTTGATCTTACTGATTAATCTATGGGGACGGATATCTGTGCGGTAAACCGTTTGGCTGTCGTCCCTGGTTCGATCTCTGGTGAAGACCAATGGACATTCCAGGTCATGGTGAAAGTTCTTGCTATATCTCCCTTGGTGCCTGAAAGAAGGGCATCATAAAAACCGTCCCATCATTGGTTTAGATTTCATCTCATCCTTAACAGTGACTTCACACACAGTTTAATCTTTCTTTTGTGAAAAATTTGGTAATATGAACAGATTAGCTGTTACCTCATTATCATAGATTCAAGAATTGAGAGGGGCTTGGTTGGAGTAAAATTAGTTGGCTTCATTACTTTAAACCAGAAGCAATTAGTATAGATTTTCCATGCCAATGATGACTGCATGCTAAAAAGTGGTTTATTCCTAATGGAGTAATAATTGGTTGTAAAAAAAGCTTAACCGATGAATTCCCCTAACCAGATATGGTAATGCGATTTGATTATTTTACAATATAATATAACTATTTTTATAGTCTTGGATTACAAAACACACATTTTAAATTCAAACAGAAGAAAACAAGTTAACATTATTTTCTTTTTAATGATCCAATAAATTTCAAATCGCACACAAAAACAAATTTTGAAGAAAAACACTCAAAATAAAGAACTGCTTTTTAATACCACCAAAAATTCTAGCTGCCTGATATGTGAACATTTTTGTTTCCAAAAAAAAATAATTATTTTTTGCTGAAACTTATAACACAATAAATACACATGATTCAAAAGAAAAAAAAACACAGCATATTTTCTTTCAAATCTAATTACAGTTGAGAGAAAAAAAAATGAGCCTGCATACATTTTCTTTCTTTTTATAATTACATTATAACACATTAAACCGACCATAACCTAGCTAAAAAAAAACATTAATACACCTTTGTAGATTAAAAGTTGTTCACAAAATATATTCAAATTACTGCTTTTAATACATAAATCACATTAAAAATTACATTAAATCAATCTGCAAAAAAAGCCCTTTATTTACACAAACTTGACTGAAATTCTGATTATTTAATGTGGTCTTCTTTATAAATTTCGCCAAAACATGTTAATTTCACACATTTTTTGACTTTCACAGACACCAGCAGCTTAGAGTAAAAATCCACATATAGACTGAATTGGGTAAAGAAATAGAAAACTATTGAAAGTTACACAGCAGCAATCACAGATTTAAAAAAAAAAAAAGACTTGATAATACCAAATCAAAATTATGTCTTCATTTTTTTTATGTTCTAATAATATGAGATTTAAAATTAACCATTGTGCATTACTCAATAAATTAGGCCAGCAGAAATAATTTCAAACTAAGATCAGTTGTAAAAACATTTAGTCAATTGCAAATTGCATCAGAATCAGGTATTTTGGCTGTAAAGATTTTTAGCGTTTCTTCATGTTATTTATTTCGAGAAATATTTAATTGTGGTAGTTTCAAATTTTTTTTTACTATGAAACAGAAATAGAGTTTTATTCATGTTTTTAATCGGTGAAAATTTTCCATTTGGTCTTAGATTTTCAGCTATGCTACCAATTCAGCTGTACTGCAATATATGCGATAGTGATATAAGATTACATACCAGATTTATAAAAAAAATTGTGCCAAAAAGTTTTAGCAGCATATATGAAAAATGTTGAATTTTAAAGATCAACTTTATATTATTAACTGATTATTCACAATGAGATTTAAGAAGGAAATGGAAGGCTGAACCACCATTTTGGTGAAATCCAATCAGTTTGATAATTTTACACTGTGTCAAACATTTTTTTCAGTGGAGGATTTAGATGGGAAACTATTAATATAAGATATAAACAAGAGCTAAATGATTCTTTTAATGCTATACAATTTTCAGAATCAGAGTAATACACAATGCAGCATCTCCAAAAAAAAGGGCATTACATAATTAATAACACAGACAGCTTTTTTTATGCCATTTCAAAAAAGATACACACAAGCAAGTTCATCAGTTTTAACCATTAATCTAAAAAAAAAATATTGGCAAATTTCAGCAGCTTACAGAACCCTTTTGTGCATGAATTCTAATTTGTGAAGTCCCTGTAAGGATGAGATGGAATCTCTTAGATCCTATAAACCACAAATGGGACCCTTTTCAGATCTTTCATCCCCGCCATAGCGGACGGATGGCAGATGGTGCATAGCCATTGACTGCAGTCCTGAGAGTCCCGGGTTTATTCCGCGGTGAAAACCAACGTAAATTTTTCTGGTAAAATTTTATTATTAAGTCCCTCCAGCTTAAAATGGGTACCTGACACTAGTAAGGGAAGTAAAGGCAGCTGGGCGTTGTGCTAACCACACAATCCCTTCATATGAAGTGGTTACAGAAACAAGTGAATGTACACTTCATCTGCCCTGATGGCTTTTTAGGTTAAGGAAACTGTACTCACTACATAACCAACAGTGCGATGGCCATGACGGCACCACAGGCTTTGATGACCTGAAATATCTATTGGTCTCACGTGAGATCGAACCAGGGAACCTCAGGTCAACGGTCGAGCGTTCACCAAGACCCACCAATTATTTTTTGTAGAGCTTTAGAGTTAGTGAAGGGTCTAAAATAGAGCTAAAAAAAATTCTCTTCAAACAACAATCAAAATAGATGTCTTCAGTGTTTTACAATTTTATTTTCAGTTTGAAAACAATGAAAAATAATACTGTTGAATTACACACCTTTCATTTAAAGCATTCAGACTCAAAATCTACCTTTCAGACTCTTCTATTTATCACTAATAAGAATCAGGAGCATTCAACAACAATAACAATTCTGGGATAAAACTAAACAAGAACTCCATATTGTATTCAATACAAGAAATTCTATGAAAATGGTAACATCAAACAGGGAACTAGGAAGAAAAAAACAAATACAGGACTAAATATGAACTGTTTAGATACTGGGTTCAGATCAAACTCAGAAGATGAGCATCACCTAGGCACTAACACCTACACATACATTAACGAACAATAAAAATAAACAAGTCCCTGGGACGATCAGGCCGTCACGTTTGTAAAATAAAGGAGTGGGTCCAGCGCAGTATATTATAACAGTTTTTATACATGTATTTGTTTGTTTTGTATTTAAAACAAAGTTGAGTGCAGTGAAGTCTACTCCCACTCGGTTGTGCCTGGAGGTTTAGCTGTGAGATCAAAGAGAACTCTTGAGATACCAGGAACCTGAGATATATTTTCTACCATTTTATCAAGGACCTGAAAAAAATATAAAAATAACAGTCAATGCATGTGATAAGTGAGGAGTCCAGGGGGAGAACGGGTTTAGTCACAAAATAAAAATAAATCTGGCCACTTTGTTCGTCCCTCACAGGGGTCCCTGTTCCTGCTTTCTACAAAACAATACTTTTAGTAAATAACATAACTAAATTAGTGCTTTACAGCAAATGGCATTCCAGGCGATATATGAATTTCAGTCAATAAAAATGTAATTAAAATTCAATGACCGAACTAACCTTAATAGGTATATGCTTTCCTGGTGTGGCTGGGATGCCAGTCATAAAATCATTGGTGATGAATGTTCGAATTACTATGGATCTCTGACAAGATGGCAGGTGCATGCTAGGATCTCTATCAAAATGAATAGGGATAAGGACAATGGGCATCTGTAGAAAAAAAACAACAACAAATAATTAAGTATATATTAGCTATGATAATAAGGTACAATCTAAAAGGTGCCAGATCCAAGCCATAGTGAACGGCAGGAATATATGTTTGATGACTTTGAGGTTTTAATGCTTGGGTAAAAACAAACGACAGTACATTCCCATGCTCTCATTGAGGTTGATATAGGTAATGTCAGACCTCATAGGTAGCGCCACATTGTATGGAGAGTGTCACACAAGTTAGTTAATGTCTCACCATATGGTGTCACAATACAATGGACATGTCGAGAACATTATCTTAACAAGTGCCAATATAAATTTCTTTGAACGAAAAAACCTTTTCCATCAGAGGAAAAAGGTAATGTCACACCAGAGTGTCACATAATGTAGGGCTTGTCAGAAAAAAAGATCTAAACCAGTGTTAATATAAACATCTTAGTAAATATCTAGTGAAATATTTATCTACTCTGCTGGTCCACCTAATATTGCTCTTTGATGCTTTGGCTGTGAGCCTCATCAGCATGGTGCAGGATGCTGTTTGAGCCAAAGCAATTCTAGCAGCCTGTGCCTGCCTCTATGGCCATTGCTGTCTAATGGTGAGGATTTCAAAAGGCACTGCAAAAAATGTCCCCTACTGGCTTATGGCATCAAGTTTTTATTTACGTTATAAAAGTCAGAATGTAATTGCAACCAATTTACTCTGAGAAATAAAGTCTGAACAGAATAAATGAAATATGAGTTTTGTTATGTTATTTGTTCCTTTAGAATTTTAGAGGTTAAGGAAATAATACTTGGATACTCATTAAATAAACAATGAATCATTTTCACGTTACAATTAATCATAACTTTCATAAACTTGTTTGAATACAAATAAATTAAATATCTTGTGCTGATAAGATATATATTAGTTTTAAATCGAACTGCAGCTCTAATTATAATTATGAAGATAAATAGCCAAGAAGAAAATACATGTACATGTACAGTAAAAATCCTATAACAGGTAAAGAAACACAATGACAGACAGCTTGCAGAGCAGACCAACAGTCCAAGGTAATTAAAATAGATCACCTGAGATATTGATCCTGAAATACCAGCCTCAGCCAATGTTCTGGTAGCATTATAATCAGCTTGCCTCAGTGTGGCCAGTACCCCAGTGGTCAGGAAGGTAGGCGTGATGTCTTCAACTGGGTGTACCACAGGTCCACCAAACACGTACACCACCCTAGATCAAGGCATGGAAAAAAAAATGCATGACTATATTTGAATTAGGTGGTATCATCACTAATTTCTTACAGCAAACAGATTTAAAAAAAAAAATTAGAGTATTTCAAACAAACACATGATCACTTTACACTTTTAAAAAAAAAAATTAGTGCGTACGTTATCATACCTATTAATACTGTGACAAATTCTTGGGATTATCTTTGCAAGATGCATGAGTTCTTCCCATTTTGGCTCATCCTCTGTTGATAAAGCAGCCACGTAACTGTACGTTCTGCAGTCTCCCTGTAGTTTAAAAAAAAACAAACATGATAATTGGTTCGATACTTATATCCTACCTGTTGCAAATAATTTGTTCAATTTACCTGAACTCCGACTGTTTTGATGGGCAACAGCAAAGATGTCAGTGAAGTCTGGGATGTTATTTTCATTAGCTGTTCTAGTTCTTCAGCTGAGGAGCTGGATTTAATTCTGTTCAGCAATGAGTGGGGCTGTTAAAATATTATAATTGTTTTTAAATGCAAGTTATGCAATACAAATACATGTATCTAAATTAAATACATACATATAGAAATCTTTTCTTTATAGTAATGGTTAATAAATATTTTTAAGACATCATGATACAAGTATTTTACATTTAATGAAATACTATTTAAAGAGCATTTATATTAATAATGGTAAGTTTATAAATAAAAAGGACATATATATGTAGTTGAAATATTTTCAATAAAGTAATAGATAATACATTTTTTTTAAGTCATCATGATATTTTCAATTTCTACATCTGTCATTAAAATTAACCAATTCACTTTGTTCATTCCTACTTTTTAAACTATTTAAATGTTCAATAATTAAGCAAAACACATTCCAATTAGGTAATACAGCTATAAATATTCACCCACATCAGGCTAATAAAAAAAATGAAAAAATAAGAAACAAACCCAAAAAAAAAGTAACAAATGAGTTACCCAGAAGTACTCGGTTATCACATTATGTATGTTAGTGACAATAGAAACACATAGAGACTCACAGTTTTGGAGGATGTTGAAAAACTTGTGATTATTCTCAACATAACAGAGTTTTCTGCAAAATCTTTACAAATGTAAGGCTCGTCAGCACATATGACCCTGATGGCTAATCCAGGACCTAATCACATTATGGCAGATGACAGCAACTTTATTAATTAATACACATTATAAATACCCATTAATATATCATTACATTATAAATACCCATTAATATATCATTACATTATAAATACCCATTAATATATCATTACATTATAAATACCCATTAATATATCATAAATACCCAATCACCATGAGGCAAATAATACATCTTAACATTTAATGAAACAGCTTCTACAACAAATAAATAAATAGTTTATCGAAATTCTGACCTGGGAAAGGATGTCTGTGAATTAACTCTTCGGGAAGACCAAGATCTTTGCCGATTTCCCTGACTTCATCTTTGTGAAAATCTTTCAGCGGTTCAACAACCCTACCCTAGATAAAATATTTTTAAAAATTTCATTAATACTGTATGTATTTATATTACAACCTAAAAGTATACATGCAAAAAATTAAAAAAAAAGTCTGGGAAATTCAAGCTTTGATGTCTGGATATGAGGAAAAAAACAAACAATAACAACTATGTACTTGTTTATGGAAGCGTAGAGACAGTGAAAAGATTGTGAGGAACAGATTGATGCTCTGAGTGCGCTGCAGATCAAAAGTACTAATAAGTCATTAGTAACAGACATCTTCAGTTTGTACAATAAAATATTAAACCAGTATAAATCAACTGACCTGATTTCTCAGCTCTCTAACCAAGTCTGTGTCATTGTGATGGGTTTTGATGGCATCAGCATTACCACTGGCCAGGGCTGAAGCACTTTCAATCAGGTCAGGTCTCAAAGTCCCTTCAACAGCCAAAATAAATACAGTTAATTTAAAAAAAAAAAAGCAAAACTGGCCTATGGTGACAGCACATGCAGCTAGAGCCACAACATTTGACTATCCCTGACCTAGACATTTCTAAAGCAATAGTCTTTTTAAAGTTAGATATCAAATTGAGATGGTTGGACTCGTGTTTCCCAAACCAATTATGTATAGAACAAAATATACATTCACAAAAAATTCCAGGACTGCTTAGTTAGGTAAAATTGGAAGAACAACTGACTATTTATAGAACAGAACGCACATTCACTATATTAAAGAGTTATCCAACCACCTTAAGAAACCCCATGTTAAATATGTATGCCCTTAGATGTATCCAGGGACATTTTTCAATATTTAAGCACCAAACAGCAAAATCTCAATAAAAAGGAAATCAATTTGCTTTTAAAGTATTAAAAATCCAAAATATATCTTAAAAATCACAATTTCCTATAATGAGGACGTTTTTTTTTTAAGAATTATATCTTTGGATAAAATTTTTTTTTAGATTTTGTAACTCATAGCAGAACACAAATATTGACACTCTTGCATTAAAAAAAAATCAATACCTCAAGACCAAGAAAAGAAATAAGGTATTTACATAATAATATCGCGACAAAGTGATTTACCTTGTCCTAAATAAATTTCGTCTGACTTTAAGTTCAGCTCTTCAACTACTTCATTAGCAACCTGATGCCAGAAAAAGTCAATATGAATGAAAAACCACATCAATGATATCTTCCATAATATCAAATAACTATGATAGAGAGAAAAAGGCACACTTTGTATCCCTATAGTTACTAGGGAGCGACCGATATGCCTTTTTACAGATAGTCCGATATTTTCCCCCATCATTTTTGCAGATACCGATATTTTGCTATTAATGAAAGGGTGTCTTGCAGATGAAGAAGATTAGAAGAACAAAAGATTTGAAAAGACAGACTGGACGACCGAAGTCAGAAACACAAATCATGCCTGCATAGGTCTAATCTCAGAAATCTGCATGTTTATTGTTTAAAATTAAACTTATAACAAACAATTTGTTGTTTTTACTTTTTACTTGTACACAAACATAAAAGTAAGATCAAGTTGTAAATAATTAATGTTAAACTAAAAAAGTAAAAATGTATTAATTTTTAATTGTAACTTCACTAACTTGTGAAAGTTGTGATGAAATTAAAATAATTTTCTTCGTTAATCTTTGTAATTTTTACTGAATTTACTTGTAGCAGATTTTTTAAAAAGTTTGAAAAATTAAAAACACTTAATGATATTAGTAGATCACTTCACTCAGGTGAACAGTTAACTGGAAGTCTGTAAGTAAACTTTAACTCTGTAAACCAAAACCAGTTTAGAGTTACTAGATTTGTGGGGGAAAAAAAAAAAAAGATGTATCGGCAGCCAAAAAACGGCCGATCCGATAGTTAACCCTTAGTGCCAATATCGGTCAGACTATCGGTCGCTCCCAACAAAAATCGACCGATCCAATATTAACCGATAGTGCCAATATCGGTCCGATTATCGTTCGCTCCCTAATAGTTACCCTTTTTTAACTTTATCCCCATGACCAACAATAGCATTACATGATATGTCTTATTTCAATACCAAATAAAATAAAAATAGCCATAGAATATTAAAGAAAATTACGTGATTATGGAATGAAATACATGTATTAACAGTAACAAGACTACATAGTTGAAATTTATGATAATAAAGTAAATAGTTTAGAAGGCAGAGAAAAGATATGAGCAGGTTTTTCTTTTTAATACCTTCATAAAAGTGTCGCCAATAATTTTGCGTTTATCTTCTGGGTGGGTGGTTGTGTTCAATGTGTTAGTTTTTCTTTTACGGGAACTAGTATCATTTTTGTCTAAAGGGATTGACGTTGTAGCATTGTAGAAAGTGTGAGAAGCTCGAATCACTGGAGATATTGGAAAAAAAAAAAGTTAAAATTTTATTTTAAACAGACAATAGTAAATCAACCGAAAAATTCTTATTCTGACATGTGTGTAACAAACCTCTGACTTTCAATCCTATTTTATTCAGTGACTCTTCCACCTGGTCACTTTCATTTTTCCGCATGAAGCCATTGTCAATGTGAACAGCGATCACCTGATCTTCATTCAGAGCTTTGTGCAAAAGTGCAGCACACACTGTTGAGTCTACACCACCACTCAGCAACATCTGAGAAAGAAAAAAATTTGTATTTAGCTAATTCCAAAGTGACTTTCTAACAAAGATGTTTTATTTGTATACAGCAAAATTAGTGAGCCCATTAAGATAGTCAATAGTCAAGTGATCTACACCGTCCGGTCATCCATCCCTCTACCCCGAGAGAACCGCTTCAATCCTCAGTGACAGCCAATGGTGAAAGTAGTCAATTGTACCTGCAGTCCATCCAGTTCTAAAATAGGGGTACCTGACTTTAGTTAAGACGGCTGGAGCTAACCACAAAACCCCTTTTATATGGCGTGGTCACAGAAACATATGTACTCTACACCTCATCTGCCCCAATGACACTTTAGGGCAAAATCTGAATTAAGATGGGGTAAATTTGTGCTTTATTTCTATTTCAAATTAATTTCAGTTTTATAGATCTTTCATTAAATTTTACTATAAAGTCCCTGTTAGGGACCATTATTGGGAGTTCTTGCATTGCCCTTTCTACATACCAAACCAGGAGCTGCAATGGCAATGAAGGCACCACTAAGGATATGGGTAACTGGAACAGCTAGGGTCTGAGCTCGTAACATTATCACACAGATAGAGGGCTTACTACCACAATTCTGTGTCACTGATGAATGTCTAAAAACTTAACCTGTGCCAATAAAATACAAAAAAGTCATTTTGCGCTAGAATTTGTTAGATAAAGCAAGTCAAACACTGTACAGGTACAGATCAACTCACCAATACTTTGTGATCTTTGACTGTGTCCTTGACGTATTTTATGCATGCCTCCTCCCTGCAGTTCAAGGTGTAGTCCCCACTAAGCTGGGACACTTCAAAGAGGAAGTTGCTCAACATCTTTTTACCATTTTCTGTTAGGTCAACTTCAGGGTGAAACTGGACACCGTAGAGTTTACTTTTTTCATTGGCTATAGCTGGAGACCATTAAGATTAATGACAGGATTGCTCAAACAACAACGGGACACATGAATATAATAATAAATAAAAATAACAATGAAAAAAAAACAAAAGGCTAATTTAATAACCATTGAACACCTAATTACTGTATATTCCCTGCTCTCAATAAAACTAATGCTACTGAAAAATGATAAATGCAATATTACCAGCCACTATACCACTGGAATGTGCAACTGCTTTGAAACCATCAGCAACCTGTGTAATACTGTCACCATGCGTCAAAAGAACCTGCTGTTTTTCATCCAGTTTCCTAGCCAAAAGAGAGAACAAAAGTATTTTTAATACACCAATAAAATCCTGTTAACATCAAACTAGATTTTAAAAAATTCAACCTAAAACTAATGCAGTGAAAAAAAAAATTGTATAAAAAGGAACTTATCGAACTTTAAAATGATAAGTCACGTGGTGAGAACATGGTATAAGTCAGCATAAACAAATTCCTACCTTATTTGTATAGTGTTATGAGATCAAAGAATAAAATTTTTTTTATATTTAATAAATCATTCAGAAGATTTGTCTATAACTTTGAAAAGATAAAGCCATCAGTGATATATGGTACTTACTTAAAAAGAGTGCAAGTGACATCAACAGATATGTCAAACTGCCCATCTTCTCTTGTTGTTGTTTTTTGAACCTTGCCATTAAATTCTTTGTTCATCATCTACAAAACACAATTTTATAGAGAAAATAAAAAGGAATAAAACGTGCAACACGATCACAGTAACTTAAGATGACAAATATAAAAAGATAGAGAGACCTATGGATAAGTCCCAAGAACTATATATTAAACATAAGCCTTTTAACCTGCATTCCATAACATATGCCTAAAACTGGAAGACCACATTTGAATATATCAGGGTCATACTGAGGAGCCGAGGGGTCATTGACTGAGCTAGGACCTCCTGAGATGATTACTGCCCTACACAAGAATAGTAATGACAAGTATGTAATATAAGTTTACACTTAAGGGATGTGGTTGGTGGCACAGAGTCATCCACAATTTATAATATAATATTCATAATACAACTACATGTAGTAGTTTTCAGGATACCAACATATATTAGGTTACTGATATAAAAGTTAATACTGTTTTATTTTATTACATAAGTTTAATATTTCAAGACATCTCCTTTAGAATGTAAAAATGTATTTTTTCAATTCACATTTAAAAAATTATAAAAGTAAATTGTTTTAATCCTTATCCACTTGAAATTTAAAAAATTCATAGAAGATAGAAAAATATGGTACCATAAAGTTGTAACAAAACTAGAACACTTGTAAAACTTTTAGCTCTTTTCTTTGATTAAAATACAAAAAATTCTAAAAACTTACAAATATCCTTTTTCTTTAATGACATAGGCTGGAGTGTCTAAGGGCATAATATCACAATCAACATTGAGTTCCCTCACCTTTCTATCAATAACCTATAGGAAAATAAATAGAAAGGTAAAAAAATTGAGTTAGTACAATGCCAGTTTATCAACCTTCACATTTTTTTACATCTTTATGACAACCCACCCTCCTAGGCATTTTCTTATTTCTGAAAAATAAGTAATGGGGAAGTTGTTAGGACCCTCAGCATAGAAAAAACTATATCACTATGTCAAAGTAAATTCCAATCAAAATCCTTAGACCTTTTGGCTGTGACTTGTAAGTACTCAGAAACTGGTAAAAGAAATTTTCATTGACAAAAATTAACAAATTACATTTCTTGACTGAAATACCTTCACAATCATAAATAAATATAATCCAAGCAACACAGCTGAAAAAAAAGGGGTTTTTTAGGTTTAAAAAAATACACTAATACATGTCCTAAAAAAAGTCACTGACTTTCAATACTTTTATGAACATTCTGGAAGCTATTAGAATCTACTGCACCATATACAATAACAAGTAAAACAAGAATCAGAAATAAACATACCATCGTGTATTTAAAAAGGCTGTCCTAGAAATGAACATTTAATGAATTCTTTACACGTTAGAGGCAGATCAGAATGAGAATTAAAAAAAAAAAATAATATATGTAGAAAGCGTGCAATTCACCTTTCCATATTGTGCTCCGGCATCCAGAATGACAACTTTCTCATGTGGTAAGTCATTGCCATTAACATGGCCATCTACTTTACCATTCATAGCTAAAACAGAAGAAACAATGAGCATTAAATAATTAATATAAATAGCATTGTTCATACTAAATTTAAAGTACAAACTATTTTAAAAATATGCATATATATGAATATATAAAATTGGCATAGATTTTTAATTAGTGTATAATAAAAAACTAAAAACATAAAGCACTTAGGGGAGAGAGACAAGAAAATAGGCCCTTTGGCATTTGCTTTAAAATTTGTTTGTGTCACCCTTTCTAATTGTACATATAAAAAAATGAGCTGTATATTTATTTTTCAGCTGGAGTTAATTTACTGCATTTCAATAAATTTAAATTGGGGGATAAGTGTATAGTAAAATGAGCTTGCTTATTGCCTGAGCTTAGTGTTGTTCATTTCGGAGCAAATTTTAATTGAACATATTTAAAAGAGATTTTAGCCATTCCATCAGTCATCGAATAACTATCCTTTTTGAAATATTAACCAATAATGTATGTAACTAAATTTATTTGTTCATCATAATATGATGAGAGCATGAGTGAGGGAGGTCAGAAGGTAATGTCACTTCTTGACAATGTAAATTGTAATCACTGCTGACTTTTACTACTATAGATTTTTAGTTGGATGTTAATGCTAACTGTAAAATATTAGATTCATAACGAATTAAAAAAATTCAATATATCAATCAAAAGAAAATCGGCAATATCTGGAGGTCGACGATTTTAACAGTGTATAGTATTGGTAAGTCATTATGCCCTATAATGGCTTACATTGTGGTTTGATACGGTACGGACAGTAATTTTTGAGTTATTGCAATGCAAAATTTAACTATATGATATGGAACTAGATAATAATAGTGTTCTCTGTTTAAACAAGTCTTTGTGCATTGAATAAATAAAAATAGATCTTAATACCTGTTACAACTTTTCCCGCAGGTGCAGTTTTTTTTTTATTATAACAGTAGGCAACAGAGATGTACTGAATTACTAAAAGGGCACATGAGCTTCCGCAGAATTTTTTTTTTTGTTGGCAATGTTTGTGGTACAAATAAATTTAATCCAAACTTTTTGACCCAAGATATAGCTATCCAAACATTTTCCAAGAGAAAAAAAAAATGAATTGTATAGATCTATAATTTCTAATTTTTAAATCAATATACATTTAAAAATAAATTCTCTATCATTTAAAGATATTAATGTAAGTTTCATTATTTTAAAAAAAATGAGTAAAATAACCCGATTAAAAAAAAATAAAGTCTTGATTCAAGAACTAAATAGTTTAAAAAATTGTAATAGCACCATTAATTTACAAAAAGCATCGCCGAAAGCATCAACAATGTTGCATATCTGAATGTATCTGTAAATATTCTGATTGTTTAAATTCCTTCGTCTTTGATTTTGTTATCCTGAGCAAGTGATGAGCATGAAGAAAAAGAAAGTATACTGTACATCAGTGGTCCCCAACCTTTTTCTCGTCACGGACCTGTCAACGTTTGATAATTTCACCGCGGCCCACTGAAAAGGGGGCGTTGATTATTTCTCGTAAATGGAAAGTCGCAAAATTACGAGATAAAAAAATAAAAAAAGAAATGATTTAATGTTTCTTGGGCGGCCCAGTAACATTCGTTTCACGGTACCGGTCCGCGGCCCGGGTGTTGGGGTACCACTGCTGTACATGACACTAAATAGGGCTACACATCGCATATTACAAAAAACAACAATACATGTATCAGTATCATAAGCCACGCTAACGTGGTACTGCACTGTTGGGAGCATAAAAAGATAACGCTCAGACATCAACCACCGATAAAGAAGCGATGTTGTCAACAAACACTGATAAACGATAAATATAGTAAGGAGCGATGTTGTCAACAAACACTGATAAACGATAAATATAGTCGTTGTTTTTCTTTCATGTATGATATACATTATTTTAAAAATAAAAACATGTTCAATACAGTTTTTTTTTTTTACAAATGTTTAGTGGGAATGTTTGTTGGGGCGCGGCCACTTATGTATCTATATTTAGATGCTACCATCGATAAAAAGTTCTTTAAATGCTATCTATGAGTGCTACATGATTGAAAAGGAAAATTACACAAATGGGGGCATTTTTTAAACTCATTATTAGAAGACCTTTCGATTATTAGAACGCAGTGGCTACGGTTCGGTCCGACCGAACCCGTATTTTTTTTACTTCGGGTACCAGCCATAGATAATATTGCTCCACACCCTAACCCTATCCCTAACCCTATCCCTAACCCTAATCCTGAAAAAAAAATTCTGAAAAAAAAATTATATATGCCATGTTCCTTATACCCTAATATAATGGTTTTGGTTAGAAATGCGCTTTATATAAGATATATATTCTGTGGGCTTGGCCGTACAGTATGAAGTACAGGAGCCATTCAAAACTCCAGATTCTAGAAAAGGATGATCCTGCCCAAGCAGGATGAGAGCCATATTCAGATTCTTTCACTGGCGGCGGAGCAGGGGGGGGGGGGCAGCACCCCCCCCCTAAAATTTTAACTTTGTAATTCATTTTAGTTTATATGTATTATTTTCATTTTCATAATTCCTTTGATTTGTTTCTTAAATTTAATATTTGAAAGAAATTATAATTAATTTACATTTTACAGTAATCACATTATTGAGAGTTGTTGTGGCATATTTTAAAATTAGTTGCCAGTACCCGGCTTTGCCCGGGTTTAAAATAATGTTTTCTGTTTATTTAAGAAGCGTAATTTGACGTTTAATTAAGATTTAAAATAAGACGCGTAAAAAAGGGTTTATTTGCATGCAAATTGCAATAAAAGGGTACATTTATCTTAAAGCAATGTGATACACAACATTTTTGGCAGTTCCTCTCTCTCTCCCTCCTTTCCCTCCCTCTTTCCCTCCCTCTCTCTCCTCCCTCTCTCCCTCCCCCTCTCTCTCCCTCCCTCCCTCTTTCCCTCCTTCTCTCCCTCTCTCTCTCTCTTAGGCATGACTGTATCAAAAGATGACAATTCCTATGGATGAAGGAATGGAATGTAATAATGTAGTAAGTAATGTGATATTTGGTTTCCCGTACCGATCATATTTATAGTAACTTAGCTATGTGGGAGAGAAGCTCGTAAAACCTGAAATCGGGGTAAAAGTTTACCAATTTTCATATCTTTGATATCCAAAATAATTAATTACAATTAAAGTACTCATTGAGAAGAAACGAAACCTGTTTAAGAACATTCCCCATGTAATTTTGTGTACGTGTACCCAGTGGCGCTACCAGCTAAAAATGCTGGGGGGGGGGGGGCTCACATATTGAAAAAAGACAGTTTGACAGTCTTTTTTGTAACTTTATAACGTAAATTATGTATTGATGATTTGGCCTGGGGGGTGGCTCAAGCCCCACCCTGCCCCCCCCCCGGTTGCGCCACTGCGTGTATCAAATTTCACGTTATTTGGTTGTCTGGATCTTGAGTTTTAAGGGAACAGACAGACAGATAGCAAATGCGTCTTATAAGTATATAGAAGTATTGCCATCTACCGAATGACGGCAAATGTAATTTTTAAAGAAAATACAATTATTTATTATCTTTTCATAAATTACTTTTTGTTTATTGAGTTTCCCGTTTCCGGTTTCATATTCATCATCATTCATGATAATTATCAGTAATATTCTGATCTAATTTCACTATTAAATTTGTAAACAAACTGACATTACGAATCAGTTGACGACAGAAGTGCTCAATGTTCATTTTAATTTTTTGTAATATATTATTTTTTAATAATATCGATTAAATTCTTGCTACAGAATTACTATATTCTATTATAGAATTAAGGGGGTAAAATTTGTCTTTCGGTCATATTTTGTCTTGCCCCTCCTTAAATTTTCAAGGGGGGGGGGGCGGCGCCCCCCCTTGAATTGTGGCTTGCCCCCCCCCCCCCCCTTAAAATATTTCGTTCCGCCGCCGGTGGATTCTTTATTTAGTAAATTAACCATACAGAGCCTCAATATTGTCAATTTAACAAGCATTACCAGTGAATCATAGAAAAAAATAATAATAATTTAGGGCCTTTATTGCCAAACATTATCTAATTATTGAGATCGCATTCCCCCATCTTACCGACGTTGACTCCACGAGAGCCTTTTGGAATGAAAAAAAAAATACTAATAATATGTGTCACAGGGAATTCCCTGTGACAGCGCACCACATGTATTTATCATTGAAAAGAATGTTCGAGAAAATTGTGACGCACATACTTTTGATTAAAAAAAGGAATACATTATTATACCCCATAATTATTGTTTATATTGTGATAATATGTCTTAAAAAGGTGTTTTTTATGCACCTTACGTGTATTTTACACCGAAAATATATTAATTTCATCATGCTTAATGAATTCGAAAAAGCGAACTTCCATCCATGCTGCAGTTTAGACCGTCACACCCAGGCCCACCGACAGAAATTCCGGGCCCCTGGGCAGGGCAGTCACGGGCTGATAATAATATTTTCAAAAGTTGATTGGCCAGCTCAGTCCGGGCCCCTAAAACTCGCCGGGTCCCTGGACATTTGCCCCCCTGCCACCCCCTCTCGGCGGCACTGGTCACACCTGGTGATTTTGTTAGCCTGATTGGTTGGACGGAGAAGGCTGCTAGTTTAAATCTCAAAGAAGTATGTAACCTATGATCTCTGTGTAAGGATTTAGATAAGACACAATCAAATTATCCCCGTAAGGTATCGCTGGTTTCAAGTGACCTCATTGTACGGATGTAGATAGGACAGAATAAAATTATCGCCCCCCCCCTGCGAAAAAAGCCCCTTCCAGTATAAAGTCCTATCATATTGTTTGCTTTTAGGCCCCTCTCATGGCGGGGCAGTTATACCTAGGGCCCTACCAAAATATCGTAAAACGGCCTTGGGTACTTAGTCTATTTCTTCTGAATTTATCCTGCTCAATGTTTAAATTAAAAAAAAAAAGACTAATTATCTCCCTTCGACAATGATTTTCTCTCCCCCCCCCTTCCACCCCCACCTTTTTTTTTAAATGTGTGTATTTATTTACCGTTGTCGAAGGTTGTTACCTACCATGCTGTTTCTCTTTATTTTCACTTCTAATTCATTTTAACCCATTCAGGACAGCATGTACTTCCTGTTGTTATATCTAACTGAATTTTGGTATACAGCCTCCATTTAGGACCAGAATAAGATTGCCAATAAATTAAAAAAAAAATAGTTGGGGGGGTAGGGGTTGGGGGCCGGTACTTATAAGTACCAGGAAGGATTTACAGCACCGGTACTTTTAAAGTACCACTTATTTTTTTTTAATTAAAAAAAGCCTATTATATCCATCTATTAATGAAGACTAAGAATATAAATACAAGTTAACAACAGCTTTAATTATAAACTCACTTAAGATTCACCAAAACCAAAGTATATATTTATTGTCTGTTTTTAACTACAAGTAAAGAGAGTTAGCAAAAAGTGGAATAACGCTTTAGTTTATCTATTTACATCACGAATGAATCAGCAATATACTAGCACTTTAAACTATAATTTCAAATTTAATATGGGATAGATAAATACATAAACTGACAGGTGAGAACCACGGGACTTCCCCCCCCCCCCATGCACCTCCTCTTGGCTCCTCCATGACCATTGCACCATCGGTTATGGTGGGGATGAAAAAAAAGGGCACTACAAAAAAAAAACAGTTCTATTAGTAGTATAAATATATGGTCTAAGACAGTGTTTCCCAAACTATCGACATCTGTGTACCCCGTTTTTTTTTTATTTTTGTACTACCAAGTACCCCTAGTAAAATAACCAAAAAAAAACAACAACAAAACTTGCATATTTGTTCTTACGGTCATTTCATTGTTTTCCTTTTAGCCATGCATTTTTACCCGATGATCTCAGCCCGATGCAGAGCGTATCCTCGCAGAGGCATAACTTCGGTAGGGGGAGGGGGGAGGAGTCCAAATTCAAAAGTCCCCCGGGCACCAGCTTGAGGGAGGGGCAAATTTTTTTTTTTACATCAAATATTAAGTAGGCCTACATTGCCTCATGTCATGGTGTCGAATGTCAAAATGCAGGGGCACCCAAAGAGGCCAAGCCCCCCCCCGGGCCACCAAAATCCCTAGGTTCGGCACTGCATCCTCGCTAAACTCTTCACGTACCCCAGGTGCATGCATACTACACTTTGGGAAACACTGATCTAAGAGAATAACATTTCATCTTTTAGTAGTAGTAGGCATCCGTCCATCTCGGAAGATGATGGTAGTCATCAGTCGTGTTTTTGAGGGCAGGATTTGGAATGGCTCAGCAGACCGATCCTGGATCGACAGACTCTACCGCAGTGACCACAGTTGAAGTTGGATGTAGGGTTGAGGGCCTGTTTCTGCTGTGTAATCTTCCTTTTTTGTCTTTTTATTTCCAGCTGTTGGTTGCGTAGTTATTCTCCATTTAGGGTGCCGTTGTGAACAGCGAACAGCCTGTCACCACCCGCTCCGGTCGTCGGCGAGCTGTTCCCAATTGTCGAGGCTGATGCCAGTCAATTTGAGGTCACGTTTGCAAACATCATTGAAGCGCAATTGCTGCTTTTACAGGAGCTTTTAAATTATATACATATTGTCTGTTGCCTCAGTAGTAAATAAAACGAAATGACCAAAAAAAAATAAGTAGATGTCGACCTAACATTCCAGGGGCGGCCTTAGGCCGATTTGACCGACTGCTCCTAATTGGGCCCCGCGCCTGGCAGGGGCCCCGCGATTTACATTTAGCATATTACTATCAGTCAAGGCTATTGTCACAGGCATGTAAAAAAAATTAGAAGAGATGGCTTGGAAGTATCCGTTGATTTGGGCCCCGCAATTCGAAAGGTCGGACCTGTATCATTATCCCCACAAACAAATTAAGTGATCTTGAGCGGGTGGGTGTACGAATAGAGTAAAAGCAGCCCCATAGCGTGAAAATTCTACAGCAGGGGCCAGGCAATGGCGGGGGGGGGGCAGGTAATACATTTTACTAAGTAGAACAAATAAGCAGAGGGGGCCAGACAAAACGCAGGGGGCCCGGACTCCTGGCCCCCCACACGCTACGGGCCTGAAAGTAAGTGTAAGTTAAAATAATATGGCTTTAAAAAAATAATTAAAAAAGGTCCCTAAGAGACTAATAGGCCATCGGGGCAGATAAAGTGTAGAATCCATTTGTTTCCCTAACTTATGTCAGGTCCTATTTAAAGCTAGGAAAATTCCCTTGGTTCTCACAGATTAAAAATGTTTATGTCTGACCTCAGGAGTATGAATAATTTATTTCTGCATAACCTCAGGAGTATGAATAATTTGTTTCTGCATAACCTCAGGAGTATGAAAAATTTGTTTCTGTTTGACCTCAGGAGCATGAATAATTTGATTCTGGAGGACGTCACTCATTTTCCCATCATCTTTTAAAACTTTAAAATGTTTTTACATTTTGTACTGTTTTGGCTCAAACGACCCCACCCCATGTAAGTATAGCGGTACACGTGTGAAACCACCGCTGAATCCCCATTCCTTCCCCAGTATGCCACTGGCTCTGGACTCTGGACCCCTGTCCAGAGGCGTCAGCCCCGTAGCGTGAACATTCTACAGCATGGGCCAGGCATTCTACAGCAGAGGCCAGTCATTCTACAGCAGGGGCCAGGCCAATAGCAAGGGGGGCAGGAAAAAAATGTTACTAAGTAGAGCAAACAAGCAGAGGGTGGCCAGACAAAACGCAGAGGGCCAGGCCCCGCAGCCCCCCACACGCTACGGGCCTTAGAGGCGTACCTAGGGTGGGGGAGGTCCTAATTTGAAAGTTACCCCGGGCCCCAGCGCGAGAGGGGCCCCCAAATTTTTTACATTAAATTTTAAGTACTTTATCTCATGTCATGGTGTCGAATGTCGAAATGCAGTGGCCCCCAAATAGGCCAAGCCCCCCCCCGGGCCATCAAATCCCTAGGTTCGGCACTGCCCATGTCTGCCTTTCTGTCAGCTATATATACATATATATATATATATATATACATATATATATACATACATATATATATATATATATTTATATATATATATATATATATATATATATATATATATATATATATATATATATATATATATATAGGATAGTTTCGTGCCAATGGTATAAAAAAAATTCATGAGAAAAACCAGAGCTTGAAGACAAAAAAGTATTATTCAAGGGAAAAATCAATAATTGTTCCCCTAGTTTTATAGCATTCTTTAGTTTAACGAAACAATATCGAACACATATTTCACTTCCACCATCTGCATGTGAACACATATACACTATGGAAGGGGAAAGGGGTAGAATGCGACGAGCGGTGAGTGGGTGGGGCGTCTGGAGGTGGGATAGGGGGGAGGAGGGCGCAGCAGTCACCTGACAGACTAACAGTCGGGACCCGCAGTAAAACAATGGAAGTCATTGTTACAAGTAAACAGGGGAGAAATATCGGCTTTCTTGTGATGCTGCTGACCTGGTCTCATCGTTGGCCTGGTAAAATAGTCTTCATCCCGACTCGGCTCCCCTTCCCCTTCATTTTGTAGATATCTTTGTCCCCCAAAACCCCCTCCC
The DNA here is from genome assembly GCA_021962125.1 of Bulinus truncatus. NCBI lineage: Eukaryota > Metazoa > Mollusca > Gastropoda > Planorbidae > Bulinus > Bulinus truncatus. Next base: position 2,489,238 of record JAGDYQ010000064.1, read on the forward strand.
CCCACCTAGCCTAGGGTTGGCCAACATTTCCCTGTTCATGTGTCGATCATTTTTATGCGCCACTCCATGATATAGCGACATTATCTCCTGTTATATTTATCAATGACCCTCATTCTAAGATAAGCCACATTTGATCATTATTAACGTTGTGACTTAACGTTAGTGGCGCACAGTAAGGACTGGGGGAAAAAACATCCGCATCTGGCTAGCAGCAAAATGCTCCAGGGGTACATCGCCGTCGCTTACTGAGTTGGTCATACTTTTTTAATCCACTGAATATATATATACAGAAATGCATCGCTATTTAAATACCCCGCTACCAATGACTTAAAAAAGCCGCCATTTGTGTTAATTTCCTTTTTTTTTATAGTGTAGACCCTGAATTTTAATACACAATAGAATAACACACAAATATGGCGGCTATCTCTAAAAGACAAATTTAAATTGGCGAAACACATTTTGTATAATTTATATTCTGTGTGCTGGCTATTCCTGCAATTTCACTATCAAGCAATGGAGCTACGTCTTTTTTTTTAAATTTTTTTTTTTTTGCGCCGCCACTGCCATAATGACAGGGTGTCATGTGCCTGCCACACCAGCTTTATTGGCGGCGCTGATGCATGTCTACCGTGCCTACAGAGCGGCGGGGTGAGTTTGCCCGCTACATCTGCAGTATGGAAGACATTGTGGATTCTTTTGGCATGACCTTAAAAAAAAACAACAGAAATCTAACGGGAGTCGAACCCAGGTTCTTCACACAGATTTGATGTCTTTCCTCAGGTCGCCAGTCACGTGATTTACATCACTCGACCGTCCGTCCTCTATTAAAGCCATTATCGATCCCTATTTCGTTTATTTGCCAACTCTTCAATGTTCTAAACCTGATACAAACTCCGCAAAGGTAAAGCTGCTGCAAATAAATGTCAAAACATGTTATAAATTAGCAAAGTTTTTTTTATTAATGTTTGATATTTAAACAATTATGGAGGCTTTCATTTTGTTTTCCAAATGCGACCCCCCCCCCGTCTCCTCGTACACACCCCACAGGTATTATTATCTTCTTCCAATAATGTTTCGGCTATATATCTATGCATCTCTATATATTTATAAACATGAACGCCCGTACGCAAGCATCTATAATACAAATTTTACATCATATGTTCCGGTTTCCGTCTGTCGTTGCTACTTCCGTCTGTCATCGCTACTTCCGTCTGTCATCGCGACTTCCGTCTGTCATCGCGACTTCCGTCTGTCATCCAACATGGCGGCATAAACAATTCATCCAACATGGCGGCACAAACAATTCAAAGATGGCAGAAACATTTACTGTTTTCTTCTTAACATGCATAATCCGGCTACCAACTGGCCAGCCGAGTAAGAATAGTCTCCTACATGGCTGCCAGAATTGACACTGGACCAGCCATATCTTTAGTGCCGAGGTGACTAAACACCGTACACTAACATACGGCAGGTAAGATCGTGAATGCCAAATGGCAATCACAATGTTATACTGTTTACGACCGCCTCAATCATTACCAAAGGGCAATAAAGCGATCTTAGGAGAGGTAACACAAAATCATGCCAAAATATTTTGTGATACTCTCCGAAACAAATTTTAAACCGAAAAGTGGTTCCAAAGGCCTATGTATATCTCACAGTAACGTAGTAAATCTATGGTGTTCAATTTGTTATTAAATGAGAAGCGATCATAAAAGAAATATTTACAAAAATCGTTCAATTAATATTCTGTGTTATATTCCACAATTTCAATTTTAAACCAAAATTATGGATACCTAAATATAATGTAATATTTATATTGTTTAAAATGTTATTATTTCTAAAATATGTCTATTTCTAATGTACAATTATTTCCCTTTATTACTAACCTAAAATACGTCACTTTTTTTTTTTCATTTTTTGACTATTACGTCACATGAATGAATTGAATAAGGGTTGAGTTTGAGTAGCGTCGTACACAACGTTTACAATGCAAACTAACCCATTTATGATGGGGGCTTCACACAGAGGGTGTATGGAGGGGGCCCAGTTTGAGGAGGTCCCCCAAAATATTTTTTAAACTAAATATTAAGTACATTATCTCATGTCAAAATGTAGTGGCTCCCGAAGATGCCTAAAATTCCTTGGTTCGGCATTGGCTTCACAGAACTATAATGTTGAAAGCTTTGATATGTCTTTCTTTTTTAAGAGGCCTAATGTTTTCTGCGTCTGCGGCCTCAACTGTATTGATGGAATACTATGTTTTAAATTGAAGGTCAGCTAAAAGCTACACAACGATTCTTTCTTCTCGGGACCAAGCGTCAAAAAATTATCTCATGTCAAAATGCAGGGGCAGCCCCCAAAGAGGCCAAGCCCACCGGGCCCCTAAATCCCTAGGTTCTGCACTGCCGGGTCGGCATTTTTTCTTAGTTAATTGTACTATGCTACAATGTGTATAACAGTAAATAAACCACCTGTTAAACATGTAGCGTTTTGCTTAACACAAGCACTCACTCACGTCTCTCTTTTTTTTTAATACGCCATGTTGAACATCATAAAACATTAAATGAATAACTGTTTGGAAAGGAGTCCATTAAAATATTATGAAGGAATATGATTTTAAGAGTTGTTGTTTATGTTTACCCATAGTGAGGATTATTTTCTTTGGGTGGAACTATTTAACATATGAACTTTATTTGATGTATTATTAGGTGTCCCTATTCTCAAATGTATTTTGGCTACAATAATCTGTTCATGTCCTTGGGGCCACTGCAAGTATATAGACTGGTTGTTAATGAGCTAAAATATATATCACCATTTTCAACTCCAACTGTGTGCCTACTCGCCGGTCCGGGTACCGGGCCTTTGATAACTAGTGTACACAAACAACACTGGGTACATACAATGCTAGTATTTTATAAACACGCAATTGAGGCGAGGGAAAAGCCGATAAATGGAAGAAAATTGAATACATTCAAATACATTCAAATCTTTGTTTTTAACATTGGAATTAATATTACATTTAAACAACGAAGACAATTTAAAAAAAAAAACATTCTTGTTACGTTTGTTAAATCTATAATTTCTTTTGTTAAATTTATATTACTTTTGCTAAATCTATTTTTTTAAATTTATACTTATTATAGTATGTTTCTTAAATGAAGTTAAATCCACATTACGTTAAATATATTTTTAATATATAGGGATGTCAAAGTTTTTTTCTGACTTAGGCATATTTTTTCTTTATCGAGGATTAACACATGAATTAGTGTTAAATTTAACGGATCAAATAATAATGGTACAAATGCAAGTTGGATACAGTGCCATATGATATGGAAACACAACACACACACACACAGATATCCGAACTCGTGACACACAAATTGTCATAGGGTTGCTAACCGTGTATTATTTTAACCCTAAACATTCTTCCCAGTCTTTCCCCCCCCCTCCACAATCCCTCTTCCAAGTCAACTCTTCCCCCCCCCCCGGCCACAATATTCTCGTCCTCCAAATCTCCTTCGTTTCAGTCAACGTACCCACGTACAGAAAAAAAAACGTATATGACAGGGCCTGAAGCTGTATCATGGTAGAAATACACGAACACACGCACGCAACAACACACAAACACACACACGCACCCACACACACATATTGCAGTGCTGAGAGAAAGTAAAAAAAAAGAAAAAAGTATATTAACACTTTCTGACGTTTTGGGGTCGCGCCTACAAAACACGGATGTTGCCAGGGTAAAAAAAAAAAACAAAACAAACCAACTGGTACCTCATTATCAAACCTGTGGTTCAGGTGTAGAGGCCCTTTGGTTGTAATGAGCCTATCTAGAGGAGGAGGGTGGTTGGGGGGGGGGAGGGGGATGTTGAGGGTGGGCATGAGATAGTTTGGTCCTATGCTTAATACCGTGTGTATATTCTATGTAGGTATGTGACCGTTATTTCTACCCCCCGCTCTCTCCCCACCACACACACACACACACACACACAGAGACAAACGTCAGTGTTGCGGTAGTGTGTGAATCATGAAACTCATTATGTATGTGTTGTTGTAGTATATACCCTGTGTACTACATGTGTCTGCATGTTTGACTGGTATTTGTTAATCGTATGAGGGCATAAGTGCATATTATACTCTATAATATAATTACATCAGAATATAGTATAGATAGCTGGAACAGATCATCTCTGAATAAATGAGCGCTTATAAATATATGGACTTGATAAATCTCTAAATATAAGAAACTGATAAATCTCTAAATATATGACAATGATAAATCTCTAAATATAAGAAACTGATAAATCTCTAAATATATGACAATGATAAATCTCTAAATATATGACAATGATAAATCTCTAAATATATGACAATGATAAATCTTTAAATATGTGACACTGACAAATCTCTAAATATATGACAATGATAAATCTCTAAATATGTGACACTGATAAATCTCTAAATATATGACAATAATAAATCATTAATTATGTGACACTGACAAATCTCTAAATATATGACAATGATAAATCTCTAAATATATGACAATGATAAATCTCTAAATATATGACAATGATAAATCTCTAAATATATGACAATAATAAATCTCTAAATATGTGACACTGATAAATCTCTAAATATATGACAATGATAAATCTCTAAATATATGACAATGATAAATCTCTAAATATGTGACACCGATAAATCTCTAAATATATGACATTAATTCATCTCAAAAGAAATCATTGATAGTATGGCCTTTTAGAGGTGAGCTCGATTAGCATGCAGTAGGGGACGGGTTTAAATCAGCGCGTCAAGACACCTACCTATATACTCCGTGCTGCCTCAAATCTCCCTACTTACTGGACACCACTGAACTCTATATTTAAATATAAAACTCAGTGCTGCACACTTGATTGTGGAGGGAATGAAACCGTCTCGTAAGCGTGTTTTTTTTTTAGGAATAAGAGATTTACATCACACCCAGAAAAAAAAAAATCATTAACTTATGCAGAAATGAACAAAGTTTCATACAGTTCTTTTTGTTTTTAATAGGCTGTGTATATTTGCGTTTTTTATTTTTGAGTTCATACATCCATACATAATCCACACATCACCCATCCTTTGATACGACTTTATAAAGATGGTTGGATCTGTCGCAGGATTTCAGATTTTCCATATTTATTTCCCGCCGGCCGGAAACGGTATCTGCAGTACTTTTACGGTACTTTGATACAACAGTGCATATCAGAATAGCAACTTATTGCATGCAAGCTACAAACAGTTCTTGTTTTTTTAACTCATATATATAATATGGGTTGATCCTCGAAAATATTCATAAACTTGATTTTTCATACATTTCTACGCCGGCAGTTAAAGCTGGTATTTTTTTTTTTTAAATAGGAAACATTTGTTTATGAAATACCCTTTTTCGCAATGTATTCAGCCTCATACAGAGGCGTAGCGAGGGGTGGGCAAGGGAAGCATCATGCCCCGGGGGCTACTCACAAAGGGGCGTCAAACGGTATATTTTAAATATAATATTATATGGTTTTCGAATGGTAGGGGGGAGGCGCTAAAAAGGTATTAAAAAGGTATTGTGCCCCGGGCGCGAGTTAAGCTCGTTACGGCAATGGCTACAAATTACAAAATACATTTGATACAAACTCTGATCCTTGCCACCCACCGCAATGTTAGACCTGCACTACAACGTTTAGAACCTCACCCCCCCCCCCCCAATGATATAAACATAATACTAATCAGGTCGATAGGAAAGTATACCTTCATGAAGATAACCAACTAAAGTATTTCCGTAGGTGTTCAATATTTGGCTATCAAACTCATTGGGCTATAACACTTTGTTGTTGTAATTAATTGTATATTTTTTTTTATTATCAGTGCATTGTTTCCTCCAAGTGTTTTTTTTTTTTAAATTATTAATGAAAACATTTTCGTCTACGTTTGTTGTTATGGCTATTAATAGCACAATCACTTATAAGACGTAAACAGATATCACTTCAAAATACACACACACACATATCTATCTATCTATCTATCTATCTATCTATCTATCTATCTATCTATCTATCTATCTATCTATCTATCTATCTATCTATCTATCTATCTATCTATCTATCTATCTATCTATCTATCTATCTATCTATCTATCTATCTATCTATCTATCTATCTATCTATCTATCTATCTATATATATATATATATCGTAACCGACTCAGTTGGTGAAACTGATATGGTAGATATTCTTTTTATAACAACAAATACCAATGGCCAGTGGTATTTTATTTTAAAAATGTAATAAATAATTATGTTTTTCATTGGGTTTCCATGGCCATGACCAAAGTCAAAACTGGGCACTTCTCACTGATGTCCGGTAAATGGACATTAATTTTAAATAAACTATCCAAGTTAAACTCTTTTTTTCATTCTTGCAAACCTACATTGCTAGCAATTAAGCCCGGTACAAGAATGGACAGCCAAGTCTATGTCATTGGCCACCATGCAAACATTACCTAACAGTCGGGGTACCATAAGGTTTCCAGATTTCTGGACATAAATTATGGACGGACTGGAAGAGGATGATGGTTAAAAAGTACGGACTGATATTGATGCAAGCATTAGTATAGTCCAGTATGTGGGGAAACCTCGCTCAAATTAGTGATATTTAAAAAACAAGCAATTCTAAGTCTTTTCCGTTTCGGACAAAGGACATTTTAGGTTGCTTAGATATAGGGCGCTCCTTTGTTAATATAGCTTATATAGTAAAAAACAGATCGCGAAATGGACCAAAGTGTTTACTTGGCAGGCCAAGACCTACAAAATGATATATACATCATGGGTCTAGGACTTATGGTTGTTGAGATCTAGGGTGATGACGGACAGACAGACAGACAGACAGACAGACAGACAGACAAAACGTGGACAATAGAGCATTTTTTTTTTCGAAAATGCTCTTAAAAATCAGTTCTAAAAAAAGTGCTGTATTTCCTTTAGGATAAAAGGGGCTTCCAAAAAGTCATGATTATTTAATACTTCTACAAGATGAATTACTAGAAGCATGCTACTGAGTTGTTTTTGAAACCGGAACCAGCACGAGATGTGTAGCATATTGGAGTCAGTCATTGGATAGCTAACCTTTCATGCATGACTGAAATGAAATAATACAATAAGAGCAGATGAATATTTATAATTTAAAATGCCAATTGAAATTGTAATAAATAAATACATGATTTCATAAATTTAACGGCTTTAAAATAAAAACTAGGCCTATACCTCGTCAAGACAAGGATTACTATAAATGTTCATGAAGGAGGAGATATTAAACACTGTTTGATAATTTGTTTTGGATTTGGTCGGAGAACACAACGATTTTTACAGCTGAATAAAGACAGCTCACCTTGTATTACAGTAGGTACAGAATAGCAAGACAAAATCTGTAACCTGTTTTGCGAGCGAATTATTGTCTCTGGACATAAAAGAAAAAAAAAATGACAAAGATAAGAAGAATGCATGTTTGTTTTTCAAATCAATGTACCCATTCTACCCATAATCCTGTCATTCTATTAGCTGAACAGCACTTTAGGAATGCATTGCGCTGGCGACATCCACTCCCATCCCTTCCATTCAACACAAACACTCGCTTCCGCAATAATCTGCAATATGGCATCGATCGCGAAATGAAAGGGCGAGAAAGAGGGGTAACTTGAGACGGCATTCAACCGTAAAGTTGTTTTTTTCCTTTGTGTGTTAATGACATATTAATTAAGTCAAACGTCATGTCAAACTGGAAACTGTAAATGACGCCTCCTTGCTCCATGGCCGCCCCAGCGCCATTGTCCGCATCCCGTCAGTCATTCCACCCGGGAAGATGTGTGCAGAAATTTCTTTTTGTAAAATGTTGCGCCATACCGTCGCAAGTCTTCGTTTCACACCCCGCCCCCATAATCTCTAACCCAAAAAAAAAAAAAAAAAAGATGCACAAATCTTAACACTTCTAATTATTTCATTTAGTTTCATCTCAAGACTTGAAACCTCTTGACGACAAATGGCGTCTATTGAAACGCACACTGTTTTTCCTGAGATGGGGTTTTCTTTTGTGAAAGTCTCCAACCCCCCTTTGTCGTTCCGCCTTAACCGCCCCTTTCAATTCACTCGAAAACACCGAGGGAGCCTTGTCGTGACAGGTGGGTCTCTGAAGGTCCGGGGTGGGAGGGGAGGGGTGGCGATGTTTGCTTTAAAGTGTCATTCCCTCCACCCCACCCCAACCCACCCACCCCACCACGCATTGTTTATGTCACCAGGGCTGGGTGTGTCGGTCTGTACCGGTACAGACATCTATTGGAGATCATAACGAATTTCCAAGAGGTCCGTTACGGAAGAGGCGTGTTAGTCCAGTCAGATATAAGAACATGTTGCTAGAAATTACTTCTCAGGTAATAAAAACAATGAAACCCCCCTGGATATTTTAGTGGCGTCGCTAATAACTTCTGGCCTCTCCTGCAAAACTTCTGAAGAAGGGGGGGGGGGGCTACATTGTCAAAAAAGAATGCTTGATAGTTTTACCCATTAGGCGGGGGGAAAGAGTGGGACTTTGGTCCAGTCTCACAACTTGGGGTCCTTACGGCTCTATTTCGACGGTACTGTTGAATTCTGCGTATGCTTTATTAAATCATTTTTGGCCACTAAAAGAGACAAACTGGCAAAAGAAAAAAAGAGTTGTAGAGACGACAACTTATCAGCCCCGTAGCCAAGAGGGGCACTGGGGGCCGTGCCCCGCTAGGTATGGAGTGCCCCCCCCCCGCTTAAAAAAAAAGAAGAAAAGAGGAAAAAATAAAGAAAAAGTAAAGGTGCCCCCTTTGCTGGGTATTGGTGCCCCCCCTGCTTACTTTGACCTGGGCTACGGGCCTGCATCTTGTACTTAAAATAACCTTACAGAAGTAATAAGTCTTGATCGATTTACGAAAACACCTGTTTTTTTTAAATACAGACGATCACATAGCTGTTTACATACTATCATATAGCTGTTTACATACTATCACAACTATCTCACACATGTACAGAAATTTAGCTCCTTATTTTTCTACGAAATCGCAGAATAAAATTAAAATCAGTGTGACAAAAAGACAATTATTTGCCCAGGGTGAAATCAATCTATATACATATTATTCATTTTCATCTCTGCGTTAAATCGAAAGCAGAAAACAAGAATTCAAAATGGCGTCTAGCCACCAGCGTTTGGATTCGATATTTCTTTTGAAAAATCTACAGTTTAAATAGTTTCTGTGGTTTTTATTATGAAATGTAAAATTCCAAATATTAAAAGGTAATAATTAACATATAATATCATTCAAATTATTGTAGTTTTTATTACAACAGATAGCATTTTCACATCGTCAAACGTAAACAATATTAATAAACGGAAGAGAAAAAAATAATCTAGCAATTTTTTTTTTCATAAAACATTAAAATTTTCATTTTGTTTGTGTGACGTAGTGGCTGAATGGATAAGCTGCTTGGTATTATATTATTTTTTTTTTCAAAATGTATCCTTTTAGTTTTAATTCGAAAGTCCCCCCCGGACCCCAGTTTGAGGGGGACCCCAAAATATTTTTTTTACATTAAATATTAAGTACATTATCTCATGTTATGGTGTCGAATGTCAAAATGCAGGGGCCCCCAAAGAGGCCAAGTTCCCTGGGCCCCCAAATCTATAGGTTCGGCACTGCTTCACACCCACAGAAACAGATGAACTCTCTACTTCACCTGACCCAGATGGTCTTAATGGGCTTTAAATGGGAAACTTTAATTATTTTTATGTAAAGCTAGTCTATACCAGCATTGAATGGTGCACACAATTTATTTCTTTTATTGTTTCTGGCGTGGCTGTTCTAGAAACATTTTGTTTACATTCCTCCTAGCAGAGGAGGGGAGGGGGATCCAAATTCGAAAGTCCCCCGGGCCCTTGCTTGAGGGGGGGGCTCCAAATATTTTTTTCATTAAATATTAAGTACATTATCTCATGTAATGGTGTCGAATGTCAAAATGCAGGGGCCCCCGAAGAGGCCAAGCCCCCGGGCCCCCAAATCTCTAGGTTCGGCACTGACTGCCTCCAAGGTCACAAATGGTATATAGGATCGTGGGGCCTCGTTGGCTCTGAGAACCACCGTTGTAACGTGATAGTCTTCAGCTGTCTAGCAAGTAAATGAAGTTGTGTGATACCAGACAGGTTGATCGTGCGTGTGTGTGCGGTGATGGGAGGGGGGATAGGGTACCGTGGCATGGTCGGTGAAGGGGTGACAGGTAGGGTGATGTTTAAGCAGAGACAGAGAACAGTCCATACTGGGTCATTCAGGCTGACCTGCTGTAAAGTCAGGGGATGTGACATTTGTCGTTTAACTCATTAAACTTGTAGGGTGGAGGTCTTGGTGGAAAGGTGGAGGTCTTGGTGGAAAGGTGGAGGTCTTGGTTGAAAGGTGGAGACAAACTGGCAAAAGAAAAAGAGTTGTAGAGACGACAACTTATCAGCCCCGTAGCCAAGAGGGGCACTGGGGGGCCGTGCCCCCCGCTAGGTATGGAGTGCCCCCCCCCGCTTAAAAAAGAAGAAAAGAGGAAAAAATAAAGAAAAAGTAAAGGTGCCCCCTTGCTGGGTATTGGTGCCCCCTGCTTACTTTGACCTGGCTACGGGCCTGCATCTTGTACTTAAAATAACCTTACAGAAGTAATAAGTGTTGATCGATTTACGAAAACACCTGTTTTTTTTAAATACAGACGATCACATAGCTGTTTACATACTATCATATAGCTGTTTACATACTATCACAACTATCTCACACATGTACAGAAATTTAGCTCCTTATTTTTTCTACGAAATCGCAGAATAAAATTAAAATCAGTGTGACAAAAAGACAATTATTTGCCCAGGGTGAAATCAATCTATATACATATTATTCATTTTCATCTCTGCGTTAAATCGAAAGCAGAAAACAAGAATTCAAAATGGCGTCTAGCCACCAGCGTTTGGATTCGATATTTCTTTTTGAAAAATCTACAGTTTAAATAGTTTCTGTGGTTTTTATTATGAAATGTAAAATTCCCAAATATTAAAAGGTAATAATTAACATATAATATCATTCAAATTATTGTAGTTTTTATTACAACAGATAGCATTTTCACATCGTCAAACGTAAACAATATTAATAAACGGAAGAGAAAAAAAATAATCTAGCAATTTTTTTTTTCATAAAACATTAAAATTTTCATTTGTTTGTGTGACGTAGTGGCTGAATGGATAAGCTGCTTGGTATTATATTATTTTTTTTTTTCAAAATGTATCCTTTTAGTTTAATTCGAAAGTCCCCCCGGACCCCAGCTTGAGGGGGACCCCAAAATATTTTTTTTACATTAAATATTAAGTACATTATCTCATGTTATGGTGTCGAATGTCAAAATGCAGGGGCCCCCAAAGAGGCCAAGTTCCCTGGGTCCCCAAATCTATAGGTTCAGCACTGCTTTACACCCACAGAAACAGATGAACTCTCTACTTCACCTGACCCAGATGGTCTTAATGGACTTTAAATGGGAAACTTTAATTATTTTTATGTAAAGCTAGTCTATACCAGCATTGAATGGTGCACACAATTTATTTCTTTTATTGTTTCTGGCGTGGCTGTTCTAGAAACATTTTGTTTACATTCCTCCTAGCAGAGGAGGGGAGGGGGATCCAAATTCGAAAGTCCCCGGGCCCTTGCTTGAGGGGGGGCTCCAAATATTTTTTTTTCATTAAATATTAAGTACATTATCTCATGTAATGGTGTCGAATGTCAAAATGCAGGGGCCCCCGAAGAGGCCAAGCCCCCGGGCCCCCAAATCTCTAGGTTCGGCACTGACTGCCTCCAAGGTCACAAATGGTATATAGGATCGTGGGGCCTCGTTGGCTCTGAGAACCACCGTTGTAACGTGATAGTCTTCAGCTGTCTAGCAAGTAAATGAAGTTGTGTGATACCAGATCGTGCGTGTGTGTGCGGTGATGGGATGGGGGATAGGGTACCGTGGCATGGTCGGTGAAGGGGTGACAGGTAGGGTGATGTTTAAGCAGAGACAGAGAACAGTCCATACTGGGTCATTCAGGCTGACCTGCTATAAAGTCAGGGGATGTGACATTTGTCGTTTAACTCATTAAACTTGTAGGGTGGAGGTCTTGGTGGAAAGGTGGAGGTCTTGGTGGAAGGTGGAGGTCTTGGTTGAAAGGTGGAGACAAACTGGCAAAGTAAAGAGTTGTAGGAGATTGACAACTTATCAGCCCCGTAGCCAAGAGGGGCACTGGGGGGCCGTGCCCCCCGCTAGGTATGGAGTGCCCCCAAGCTGTAAAAAAAGAAGAAAAGAGGAAAAAATAAAGAAAAAGTAAAGGTGCCCCCTTGCTGGGTATTGGTGCCCCCTGCTTACTTTGACCTGGCTACACGGGCCTGCATCTTGTACTTAAAATAACCTTACAGAAGTAATAAGTCTTGATCGATTTATTGAAAACACCTGTTTTTTTTAAATACAGACGATCACATAGCTGTTTACATACTATCATATAGCTGTTTACATACTATCACAACTATCTCACACATGTACAGAAATTTAGCTCCTTATTTTTTTCTACGAAATCGCAGAATAAAATTAAAATCAGTGTGACAAAAAGACAATTATTTGCCCAGGGTGAAATCAATCTATATACATATTATTCATTTTCATCTCTGCGTTAAATCAGAAAGCAGAAAACAAGAATTCAAAATGGCGTCTAGCCACCAGCGTTTGGATTCGATATTTCTTTTTGAAAAATCTACAGTTTAAATAGTTTCTGTGGTTTTTATTATGAAATGTAAAATTCCCAAATATTAAAAGGTAATAATTAACATATAATATCATTCAAATTATTGTAGTTTTTATTACAACAGATAGCATTTTCACATCGTCAAACGTAAACAATATTAATAAACGGAAGAGAAAAAAATAATCTAGCAATTTTTTTTTTCATAAAACATTAAAATTTTCATTTTGTTTGTGTGACGTAGTGGCTGAATGGATAAGCTGCTTGGTATTATATTTTTTTTTTTCAAAATGTATCCTTTTAGTTTAATTCGAAAGTCCCCCCCGGACCCCAGCTTGAGGGGGACCCCAAAATATTTTTTTTACATTAAATATTAAGTACATTATCTCATGTTATGGTGTCGAATGTCAAAATGCAGGGGCCCCCAAAGAGGCCAAGTTCCCTGGGCCCCCAAATCTATAGGTTCGGCACTGCTTCACACCCACAGAAACAGATGAACTCTCTACTTCACCTGACCCAGATGGTCTTAATGGACTTTAAATGGGAAACTTTAATTATTTTTATGTAAAGCTAGTCTATACCAGCATTGAATGGTGCACACAATTTATTTTGTTTACATTCCTCCTAGCAGAGGAGGGGAGGGGGATCCAAATTCGAAAGTCCCCGGGCCCTTGCTTGAGGGGGGGCTCCAAATATTTTTTTCATTAAATATTAAGTACATTATCTCATGTAATGGTGTCGAATGTCAAAATGCAGGGGGCCCCCGAAGAGGCCAAGTCCCCCGGGCCCCCAAATCTCTAGGTTCGGCACTGACTGCCTCCAAGGTCACAAATGGTATATAGGATCGTGGGGCCTCGTTGGCTCTGAGAACCACCGTTGTAACGTGATAGTCTTCAGCTGTCTAGCAAGTGAAAATGAAGTTGTGTGATACCAGACAGGTTGATCGTGCGTGTGTGTGCGGTGATGGGAGGGGGGATAGGGTACCGTGGCATGGTCGGTGAAGGGGTGACAGGTAGGGTGATGTTTAAGCAGAGACAGAGAACAGTCCATACTGGGTCATTCAGGCTGACCTGCTGTAAAGTCAGGGGATGTGACATTTGTCGTTTAACTCATTAAACTTGTAGGGTGGAGGTCTTGGTGGAAAGGTGGAGGTCTTGGTGGAAAGGTGGAGGTCTTGGTTGAAAGGTGGAGACAAACTGGCAAAAGAAAAAGAGTTGTAGAGACGACAACTTATCAGCCCCGTAGCCAACAGGGGCACTGGGGGCCGTGCCCCCGCCAGGTATGGAGTGCCCCCCGCTTAAAAAAGAAGAAAAGAGGAAAAAATAAAGAAAAAGTAAAGGTGCCCCCTTGCTGGGTATTGGTGCCCCCCTGCTTACTTTGACCTGGCTACGGGCCTGCATCTTGTACTTAAAATAACCTTACAGAAGTAATAAGTCTTGATCGATTTACGAAAACACCTGTTTTTTAAATACAGACGATCACATAGCTGTTTACATACTATCATATAGCTGTTTACATACTATCACAACTATCTCACACATGTACAGAAATTTAGCTCCTTATTTTTTCTACGAAATCGCAGAATAAAATTAAAATCAGTGTGACAAAAAGACAATTATTTGCCCAGGGTGAAATCAATCTATATACATATTATTCATTTTCATCTCTGCGTTAAATCGAAAGCAGAAAACAAGAATTCAAAATGGCGTCTAGCCACCAGCGTTTGGATTCGATATTTCTTTTTGAAAAATCTACAGTTTAAATAGTTTCTGTGGTTTTTATTATGAAATGTAAAATTCCCAAATATTAAAAGGTAATAATTAACATATAATATCATTCAAATTATTGTAGTTTTATTACAACAGATAGCATTTTCACATCGTCAAACGTAAACAATATTAATAAACGGAAGAGAAAAAAATAATCTAGCAATTTTTTTTTTCATAAAACATTAAAATTTTCATTTTGTTTGTGTGACGTAGTGGCTGAATGGATAAGCTGCTTGGTATTATATTATTTTTTTTTTCAAAATGTATCCTTTTAGTTTAATTCGAAAGTCCCCCCCCCGGACCCCAGCTTGAGGGGGGACCCCAAAAATATTTTTTTTTACATTAAATATTAAGTACATTATCTCATGTTATGGTGTCGAATGTCAAAATGCAGGGGCCCCCAAAGAGGCCAAGTTCCCTGGGCCCCCAAATCTATAGGTTCGGCACTGCTTCACACCCACAGAAACAGATGAACTCTCTACTTCACCTGACCCAGATGGTCTTAATGGACTTTAAATGGGAAACTTTAATTATTTTTATGTAAAGCTAGTCTATACCAGCATTGAATGGTGCACCACAATTTATTTTGTTTACATTCCTCCTAGCAGAGGAGGGGAGGGGGATCCAAATTCGAAAGTCCCCCGGGCCCTTGCTTGAGGGGGGCTCCAAATATTTTTTTCATTAAATATTAAGTACATTATCTCATGTAATGGTGTCGAATGTCAAAATGCAAGGGGCCCCGAAGAGAGCCAAGCCCCCGGGCCCCCAAATCTCTAGGTTCGGCACTGACTGCCTCCAAGGTCACAAATGGTATATAGGATCGTGGGGCCTCGTTGGCTCTGAGAACCACCGTTGTAACGTGATAGTCTTCAGCTGTCTAGCAAGTAAATGAAGTTGTGTGATACCAGATCGTGCGTGTGTGTGCGGTGATGGGAGGGGGGATAGGGTACCGTGGCATGGTCGGTGAAGGGGTGACAGGTAGGGTGATGTTTAAGCAGAGACAGAGAACAGTCCATACTGGGTCATTCAGGCTGACCTGCTGTAAAGTCAGGGGATGTGACATTTGTCGTTTAACTCATTAAACTTGTAGGGTGGAGGTCTTGGTGGAAAGGTGGAGGTCTTGGTGGAAAGGTGGAGGTCTTGGTTGAAAGGTGGAGACAAACTGGCAAAAGAAAAAGAGTTGTAGAGACGACAACTTATCAGCCCCGTAGCCAAGAGGGGCACTGGGGGGCCGTGCCCCCGCTAGGTATGGAGTGCCCCCCCGCTTAAAAAAAGAAGAAAAGAGGAAAAAAATAAAGAAAAAGTAAAGGTGCCCCCTTGCTGGGTATTGGTGCCCCCCTGCTTACTTTGACCTGGCTACGGGCCTGCATCTTGTACTTAAAATAACCTTACAGAAGTAATAAGTCTTGATCGATTTACGAAAACACCTGTTTTTTTTAAATACAGACGATCACATAGCTGTTTACATACTATCATATAGCTGTTTACATACTATCACAACTATCTCACACATGTACAGAAATTTAGCTCCTTATTTTTTCTACGAAATCGCAGAATAAAATTAAAATCAGTGTGACAAAAAGACAATTATTTGCCCAGGGTGAAATCAATCTATATACATATTATTCATTTTCATCTCTGCGTTAAATCGAAAGCAGAAAACAAGAATTCAAAATGGCGTCTAGCCACCAGCGTTTGGATTCGATATTTCTTTTTGAAAAATCTACAGTTTAAATAGTTTCTGTGGTTTTTATTATGAAATGTAAAATTCCCAAATATTAAAAGGTAATAATTAACATATAATATCATTCAAATTATTGTAGTTTTTATTACAACAGATAGCATTTTCACATCGTCAAACGTAAACAATATTAATAAACGGAAGAGAAAAAAATAATCTAGCAATTTTTTTTCTAAAACATTAAAATTTTCATTTTGTTTGTGTGACGTAGTGGCTGAATGGATAAGCTGCTTGGTATTATATTATTTTTTTTTCAAAATGTATCCTTTTAGTTTAATTCGAAAGTCCCCCCCCCGGACCCCAGCTTGAGGGGGACCCCAAAATATTTTTTTTACATTAAATATTAAGTACATTATCTCATGTTATGGTGTCGAATGTCAAAATGCAGGGGCCCCCAAAGAGGCCAAGTTCCCTGGGCCCCCAAATCTATAGGTTCGGCACTGCTTCACACCCACAGAAACAGATGAACTCTCTACTTCACCTGACCCAGATGGTCTTAATGGACTTTAAATGGGAAACTTTAATTATTTTTATGTAAAGCTAGTCTATACCAGCATTGAATGGTGCACACAATTTATTTCTTTTATTGTTTCTGGCGTGGCTGTTCTAGAAACATTTTGTTTACATTCCTCCTAGCAGAGGAGGGGAGGGGGATCCAAATTCGAAAGTCCCCCGGGCCCTTGCTTGAGGGGGGGGGGCTCCAAATATTTTTTTCATTAAATATTAAGTACATTATCTCATGTAATGGTGTCGAATGTCAAAATGCAGGGGCCCCCGAAGAGGCCAAGCCCCCGGGCCCCCAAATCTCTAGGTTCGGCACTGACTGCCTCCAAGGTCACAAATGGTATATAGGATCGTGGGGCCTCGTTGGCTCTGAGAACCACCGTTGTAACGTGATAGTCTTCAGCTGTCTAGCAAGTAAATGAAGTTGTGTGATACCAGACAGGTTGATCGTGCGTGTGTGTGCGGTGATGGGAGGGGGGATAGGGTACCGTGGCATGGTCGGTGAAGGGGTGACAGGTAGGGTGATGTTTAAGCAGAGACAGAGAACAGTCCATACTGGGTCATTCAGGCTGACCTGCTGTAAAGTCAGGGGATGTGACATTTGTCGTTTAACTCATTAAACTTGTAGGGTGGAGGTCTTGGTGGAAAGGTGGAGGTCTTGGTGGAAAGGTGGAGGTCTTGGTTGAAAGGTGGAGGTCTTGGTGGAAGGGTGGAGGTCTTGGTGGAAAGGTGGAGGTCTTGGTGGAAAGGTGGAGGTCTTGGTTGAAAGGTGGAGCTATTGGTGGAAGAGTGGAGGTCTTGGTGGAAAGGTGGGCATTGAATTATAGCAGAGTTGGTGCTGGTTTTTTAAATTATAAAACATCTGGACACTTTACTAGAGGCTCTTCAGCTATTACATAAAAACATGTAATCAATTTTAAAAAGTCACTCTCTTCGCCCCCCCCTCTAGTTACGCCACTGGGTACTATGGGCTCCCACATAGAAAGTGCTTTTAAATAGTATAATACGCTCGACTTTGTGACAGGACTCCAATGTTTGCCAAGTAGCTGCTGTTTCACCGTACATGGAGCACCTTGGCGTCCTCTTCAAGTATACATTATTTAAAAAATCTATATAAACAATAGCGGTCTCGCTTCTGCGTTATATCGAAAGTAGGAAGTAAGGGACTATAACTCTATGCAAAGGTTTTGCAGGTTACATCCATAGATATATAAGACTAGATCGTTTATGCTTATTTAATAGAGACCGAAAAAGTGTTGTATTCGAGACCCTTACTTTAAAAAGAGAAGAGTACAATTCTGTACAGTTCTTTATTTTTTACCGAAAAAGATTTCCTTCCTTTTAATTAAAAAAAAAATCCCCATTCATGCTAGAGGTTGGCGCTTTTAAAATCAACTGATGTGTCCGAAAGAATTATATTTGACGGTTGGTAATAATATAATCAAACAACCAGGTACACAACACGAAGGCATTTTATTCAAAGTTAATTGAAAAAAAAGTTTTTGAAAATTTGTCAAGGAAAACAATGCAAAATGTCTTCTGCTATTTATTTCGGTTACTTAAGGTTTCTATGCGTACTACGTCATCATAGTTGCAAAGAATTTGTAAAAATGTATAAGTTATACAGAATTGTACTCATCTCTTTTTAAAGTTATGGTCCGCACAATATATATCTATGCATAGCCCATAAGCGATCTAGTCTTATATATCTATGGTTACATCTAATACAAAATAATCTCATGGAAAATAGAGAGGCCCCCGTAGCACAAGGCGCGTCTTGGTACATTGTGTCCAGTGAACTATCTAGCTAAACTAAAAAAAAAACAACTAAAAACCCATTTTTTAAATTTCTGTTTGAAAAAATATAATTTTATCGTAAATAAATCTCAAATTTTGATTAACTAATGATAAAGTTATTCTACTGGGTCTTTTTGCGAAAAAAAAAAGGTAATAAAATAAAGCTGTAATACAAAATGAGTAAACAAGTATAAATAGTAGCCAATCTTTATAACAATGACAACAACAGTTGCTACCCCTTGTTTCACTTCCACCCTCAACCCCTTTCAGAGTGGATGCCTGTCCCAGGTAAGGTAGAAATGATGAATAATCTCTGACGTAAGACTTGACCGGCTGACCATTACACTGACCTGTCAGTGTCCTCCATCTGTGGTCCAGGAGAAATGGGGGGGGGGGGGGGTAACGCGGTCCGTCTACAAGGCCATCAGTCGACAAGCGGCAGGGATAACAGGGGGAGGGGGAGGGGGTGAGATGGAGGGTGTTGCAGGGAGGGTGACAGGCTGCCCCCAGTGTCAGACTAAGACTAAACATTTTTGTCTTCGGTATTTGACTCGAGATAACAGGCTGTGGTCAGTTGTAAGGTGAAAAAACAGCAACAGCCACACAATCACAATAATAAAAGACTACGAAGTCAATAACAATCAACCGATAACTAATGCATGGAAATTATTTATTTATTTTTTTTATAAGCGAAAATAAAATTTTCTCAGGCTGTCTAACTAAATCAAAATATGTGTGTATGAGTGTAGGTGTTATGTCTTAAATTAAATCTGGTTTAAATTCGTCTCAAAGTAAGGAACGCAGAAAAAAAGAAGTATTAATTAGTTTTCAATAAAGTTAAATATCTATCTATTCCCCCTACTAACATACCCACTTACCTACGGTATCCGGACTAACCCCCCAGTGGACAAAACCGATCCCTTCGTAATAATACACAAATTACGAAGGCGGTGACAAAACCCACACGGACAAAACCCCTAGCAGACAAAACCAGGCCCGTAGTGTGCCGGGCCCCCTGCGTTTTGTCTGGCCCCCTCTGCTTATTTGTTCTACTTATTAAAATGTATTACCTGGCCCCCCTCCTGCTATTACCCGGCCCCGCTGTAGAATGCATGGCTCCTGCTGTAAAATTTTCCCGCTACGGGGCTGGAACCCCCCCCCCCAACGGACATTACTCCTATCGGACAAAGTCACAAAACCCCAGCGGACAAAACCCCCACGTTTATTTTTATTATATCTAATATTTATCCCCAATTTATACTATAAAATGTAATACATGTATTTGTATATCATAACTGGATGTAAAAATATTTAAAAATACGTAATTTCACAAGTTTTTTTTTTCAAAGTACTCCGATAAGCTGAATTAGCTTTTCAACCCACAGTTGTCAAAAATCAATCCTTGGTTAGCTTTACATCATCAGGAAGCGTATTCATATTTTTAGCATAAGGTCAAAACTGAACGTATCTTTATTCTACCTTTTATTTTTCTCGCACCAGACACACATTTTATAGCAGAAGGTAAAACAAACAGCATAAGAACCACAGCGGTCGAAAGCCAACCCTTTATTTTGGTAAAACAAACAACATAGTAGCACGCCTAATGTTATTAATAACTTACTAGCTGTACCCTGCAAAACCTTTGCATAGAGTTATATCCCATTATGCTTGATCGGCAGGCTAGGTTATTTTTTGGTTTCGGGGAGATCCGATTTTTTTCATGATTGTATTTTAAACTGGAATACTGTTGTATTAATTCTGTACTTTCGATTTAACGCACACTGGAAATGAATATTATTATATATGATTATACATGTACTCTTAAATTGACATACAACTCTCTTAACCCACAGCCAAGATGATCGAATATAAAGAAGCATCAATAATATGGGCTAAAATTTTGGTGGTTTAGTCCGCTGGAGGTTATGTCCGTTGGAGGTTATGTCCGCTGGAGGTTATGTCCGCTGGGGGTTATGTCCGCTGGGGGTTATGTCCGCTGGAGGTTATGTCCGCTGGAGGTTATGTCCGCTGGAGGTTATGTCCGCTGGGAGTTATGTCCGCTGGAGGTTATGTCCGCTGGAGGTTATGTCCGCCGGAGGTTATGTCCGCCGGGGGTTATGTCCGCCGGGGGTTTTGTCCGCCGGAGGTTATGTCCGCCGGAGGTTATGTCCGCCGGAGGTTATGTCCGCTGGAGGTTTTGTCCGCTGGGGGTTATGTCCGCTGGAGGTTTTGTCCGCTGGAGGTTATGTCCGCTGGAGGTTTTGTCCGCTGGAGGTTATGTCCGCTGGGGGGGGTATGTCTGCTGGGGGGTTTTTGTTCTACACTCACTTACCTGCATGCTATTCTCACTTCCATTCTATCTGTTTGTTTGTCTAATATTTTACATGCCTGTCTGTTTAGTATAGTTCATACCTGTCTATCATGTATATCCATGAATAATACTAAGTATTCATCAATTTATTTATAATTCATATAAGCAGCGCACACATTTAATCTTATATATTTTGACTGAACATTTTTAACACCATTCTTTGTCCAATAAATACATAAGTTGTCATACGTTTAAAATTTGTCAACAAGCACGAATTAAGTCCACCTTACACTTGAGTGAATCTTGTCTAACTGCCCTTTCATCCATCAATCGTGTTGGAAGTCGAAAGCCTATGTTCACGACACGGCAACTTGGTCAGCGTGTACGTGTAGCCTAACATCAAAGACCCGTCTATCCGGATGCCCGAGTGGAACCGTAACCCGAATCACCTTGTTCCCAGTATCTTTTTTTTTTTTAAATTACGGAATCTTTTCCACTGCCCTCCTCCACACTCAATCTCAACACTTGCCTATCCATCAAAGGAGCATCCTATCTTACCCGCCTAACCTGTTTCACAATTTCGATACAACTTGCGAAAAGTAACAACCAAGTGTCACACACTGGGCCAGTCTACGTTGTGGGGGGGGGGGGCTGCAGCATGTAAGGTAATCGACCCTTGACCTGTCAAAGGGAAATAATTGAAAGGGATTAACATCGGAGAGAAATCTAAACCAAGTTTGTGAAAAGAAAAATAATATGAACATGTAAACAATTGTATATACATATATAGAGACATCTTTAAAAATACATTGGTATAAACAAGCGCAGCCTTAGGCCTATTTTACGGACTGCTCCGAATTGGGCCCCGCGCCGTTCCGAACCTAGGGATTTGAGAGAAAAGGGGGGGTGGCCTCTTTGCGGGCCCCTACATTTTGACTTTCGATACCATGACATGAGATAATGTACATAATATTTATTGTAAAAAAAATTTTTTGGGGCCCCCCTCAAGCTGGGGCCCGAGGGGGAACTTTCGAATTTGGACTCCCCCACCACCCCCACCCTAGTTACGCCTCTGGCCTGGCCAGAATTTTTAACCAATTTAGTATTTAAGGCACGAGAATGGGGCGGCATTTTTAGAATAGAGCCCGTGGGCCACCAAAGTTACGCTACTGCACAGAAAGCATTATAAATAGCTTAGGTATATCCTGATCTTTTTTATTTTTTTATAGATTATCCGGTCTGTCCTTCTGCTACATTCTGGCCGGATAACCAAAGTCCTACTATATTCATAACAATTTATCATTTAAAATAAATTTAACTCTTGTATTTTTATAAATTCGTATTTTTTTATTTAATTTTATTTTTTTAAAACGGGTCTTATTTATCACCTTGCTATCTTTTATAACTTACCAGTTAGAATTAGTGAGACTATTGTTTTGAGAATTAGTGATACTATTGTTTTGATTTATTATGTACGTTCGCTGATCTAAACAACCAATTCTATTAATTTCACACAGTAGCGGAATGAATGTTTATGGCCAAATAAAAAAAAAATCTAAAAATGGTTCATTAAAAATAAAATCTCGTAAATCCAGAATGTGTTGAACATTCAGGTAGCCTACTTAATAGAGGGGGGAGAGAAAGTGAGAGAGAGAGAGAGAGAGAGAGAGAGAGAGAGAGTGAGAGACAGACAGACACACAGATACATAATTGGTTGGATCATAGCAGTCAAGTATGCTTCAATGTGGCTTTTAATGTGGATGGTAGTAAAATCTCTCCCCCCCTCTCTCTCTCTTTCTCTCTCTAATATATATATATATATATATATATATATATATATATATATATATATATATATATATATATATATATATATACACAATTTAACACAATTCAGTCAAGTAAAAAGAAATAAAATACTGACTTAATGGAAGCTGCACTAAACTTAACATAGAGTAATACACTGGGCTCTGCAAGAAACGCTTTTGGCAACCTTTGGTACATTTAGCGCTAATCTAAGCTGTGCACATGTTTAATACAAACGCAGTGTACACAGACTGAGCTAAAAGAAAAAAAAAACACACGCTAGGTTTTATTATTATCATATTACGTAATACGTTGGTGAAAATAACAAAAAAAAAAAACGACCCATCCTTTATAATATCTTCGTCCCTGTCCATCTCAAACTCACATTCAAAGGTTCATCATAATCCATCCCTCTACCCCCCCCCCCAACCAACCAACGTCCAAGGGGAAAGAACGGAACCACACACACACACACACACATTTTTTTTTCCGTTTATTTCCCACGGCTAACCGTATTACCTTTTGCTCCCTGTCCCCACCCACCACCACCACCCATCCTCTCCCGTGCGTCTCTTGTCATTCCTTCAATCTTCAGCAGATCCGTCATTCAACCCAGTTTATGTCAGGGCTTGTTGTGTCCCCCCCCCCCCCAAATCCCCCCACCCCACCCCTTCCTCTGTAGAGACGAGAAGACGTCTGGACGATCACCGACGTTGGCCGGTTGGATGGAGGAACTGTCTCCTACCTCGCCATGCCCCCTCCCCTCCCCCCCCTTCCCCACACCCATCCCCCCACCTTCTACCTCTAAGTCCCTACTGCACACAAGTTGAAACAAAAAGAGAAAGAAAAAAAAAAGCCCCGTCAAATTAACAAGAAGTTTTGGTAGAGTCCGCTTCCCCTTAGCCGCCGACCACAGCACGACAGATTTCTTTTTCTCTCCCTTTAGCCTTTAGAAGATATTTGAACATCACTGTGAGAGAAGTGCATATTTCATCGCAGTAAATTAAAAATACCTGTCATTTTGGGTGAGTACAATTAATATTTGTGTGTGTGTGTGTGTGTGTGTTTGTTAATTTCATGTTTATACGATGTTATTGATTCAAGACACTACTTCATTGGAATCATCCACTGCGTTTGGAGTATGCTAAATGTTTATCAGAATGTGACCATTCATAGAGTTTTAGCTATAATGAGGTATATATATATATTATATGTACTGAAAAGATTACATGTGTATTTCAAGCTCATTACGGTATGGTTTTTATTCCGTTTTATTAATGGATAAACCTTATTTTTAATAAAATCCGATGAACTTATTGAAATTATTGAAATAACCTTTACATTACTTTCTTAATTTTTTTTTGCTTTTATAAACGAAGACTTGCTAAGATTTCAAACTAACTCGGGCCCCCTCTGTAAATGGGGCCCTGTCGAGAATTTGTTCCTTTAATATAAAATAATGTCTTTAGCTTATGAACCCTAAATGTACTTTGACTAGAGCAGTAAATCTCGGAAGAACTACTCCCCCCCCCCCACCTAAAACGTAACAACATCGAACTATCTGTGTACCATAATTTTTAAAACCCAAAATAAATTTTGTATGTTAAACCCGGATAGCACCAGAAAATGGGAAATAAGGGTGCATTGATATTTATAATGAAGATTTTTTTCAAAACCCATTCTCGACCAGTTCACTTTTACACAAATTATACATTATTTTAATGCCAGTTTAAAAAAAGATGTCATGCATATTCAGCCCTCTATTAGTCCACATGTCACTGTTTATTGTCATATATGTTCAGCTTTTTATTAGTTCGGTCATAAATGATGTCATTAAATATATATCGTTTTCTGTTAAACTTTTTAAATACATTTTGAATGAATGGACTAATATCCCTTCCCCTCCCTCCCCCAGGGGCCTAATTTTGTCTAGTTCTAGGCAACCATTTGACTATTTTCTATTACATGATATGTTGAGTAATAAATAGCAGCAAAGTTATCAATTAGATGAGTGCATGCTGGCCAGCATAGACAGTGAGTGACCAGCATAGATGTCAAGTGGCTAGCATAGTTATACAATGGCCATCATAGACATTGAGTGGCCAGCATAGATGTCAAATGGCCAGCATAGATGTCAAGTGGCCAGTATAGATATACGGTGGCCAGCATAAATATAAAGTGGCTAGCATAGTTATACAGTGGCCAGCATAGATATACAGTGGCTAGCATAAATATAAAGTGGCTAGCATAGTTATACAGTGGCCAGCATAGATGTACATTGGCCAGCATAAATATAAAGTGGCTAGCATAGTTATACAGTGGTCAACATAGATATACAGTGGCCAGCATAAATATAAAGTGGCTAGCATAGTTATACAGTGGCCAGCATAGATATACAGTGGCCAGCATAAATATAAAGTGGCTAGCATAAATATAAAGTGGCCAGCATAGTTATACAGTGGTCAGCATAGATATACATTGGCCAGCATAAGTATAAAGTGGCTAGCATAGTTATACAGTGGCCAGCATAGATATGCAGTGGCCAGCAAAGGTTGAAAGTATTTTTTTCTATGCAGTTAGAATTGAAAGCCAAACATTTATGGTGGGTCTCGAATCGAAATAAGGCATTCAAAGTGGGACTCAAAATACGGTTGTCAAAGTGGGACTCAAAATACGGTTGTCAAAGTGGGACTCAAAATACGGTTGTCAAAGCGGGACTCAAAATACGGTTGTCAAAGCGGGTCTCAAAATACGCTTGTCAAAGTGGGACTCAAAATACGGTTGTCAAAGTGGGACTCAAAATACGGTTGTCAAAGTGGGACTCAAAATACGGTTGTCAAAGTGGGACTCAAAATACGGTTGTCAAAGTGGGACTCAAAATACGGTTGTCAAAGCGGGACACAAAATACGGTTATCAAAGCGGGTCTCAAAATACGTTTGTCAAAGTGGGACTCAAAATACGGTTGTCAAAGTGGGACTCAAAATACGGTTGTCAAAGTGGGACTCAAAATACGGTTGTCAAAGTGGGACTCAAAATACGGTTGTCAAAGCGGGACTCAAAATACGGTTGTCAAAGCGGGACACAAAATACGGTTATCAAAGCGGGTCTCAAAATACGTTTGTCAAAGCGGGACTCAAAATACGGTTGTCAAAGTGGGACTCAAAATACGGTTGTCAAAGTGGGACTCAAAATACGGTTGTCAAAGTGGGACTCAAAATACGGTTATCAAAGCGGGTCTCAAAATACGGTTATCAAAGCGGGTCTCAAAAGGGGACGGGTGGTCGTGCGGTGTAGAACGCTCGACTGTCGGCCGGAGGGTCCCGGGTTCGAATCTCAGTGAGAACCTTGGGATTTTTTCAGGTCCTGGTGAAAGTCCCCAAGTTCACCCAGCTTTAAATGGGTACCTGACTTTAAGTTGGGGGAGTAAAGGCGGCTGGGCGTTGTGCTAACCACACAAACCCTTTCATATGCCGAGGTTATAGAAACAGATGAATTCTACACTTCATCTGCCCCGATGGCCCGATAGGGTTAAGGGAACTTTACTACTACTACTAAAGCGGGTCTCAAAATACGCTTGTCAAAGTGGGACTCAAAATACGGTTGTCAAAGTGGGACTCAAAATACGGTTGTCAAAGTGGGACTCAAAATACGGTTGTCAAAGCGGGACTCAAAATACGGTTATCAAAGCGGGTCTCAAAATACGTTTGTCAAAGTGGGACTCAAAATACGGTTGTCAAAGTGGGACTCAAAATACGGTTGTCAAAGCGGTTCGCGAAGCGTAATAGTTTTAGAATCACTGCACTAGTATAAAGGCTTCAGCATCTACAGACTATTTAAATACGAAAGGGGTGACAACGAGGTAAAAAAAAATCAACAGTTACCTACCCCTTTCCACCCCACTCTCCCACAACACACCTGGTTTCGCTGATTCTTGATTAGAAGCGTGTAATTATCACACGAAAGCTCTATTTTTTTAAAAAAATAGTTCCGCTCAGTACCTTTGCACAGGTCTGTTTCCCTTTTGTAGGAGTTGGTGTGCTGAAGTCTGTCTTGTTTTGGAGGTAAGCATACACAGTACCAGTCATTGTACACAGCTAAACAAAACTGAAGGTTTGATTGACACTGTAGCATGCCATGCTACAGTGTCAATCAAACCTTTAGTATATTGCATATAGTGCTAGCTCATTACTATTCCTTGTTTGTGTGAAGAATTGTTCAGAAATGTTATAACTTAAAAACTCAGGTGGTGTGTCGCGAGCCCAGTTTTGAGAACTACTGCTCTAATTAATGTACCCCCCCCCCTCACCCCCTCCATCAATCTTTGAATAAAATGTTTGATTTTTTTAAATACTGTTTTGAATTATATATTAAAATAATTATCTAAAATATGTGTTGTGTAACAGGTATTAACTAACCACCACTGTCTCTGTATAAAGTATTAACCACCACTGTCTCTGTATAAAGAATTAACTACCACTGTCTCTGTATAAAGTATTAACTACCACTGTCTCTGTATAAAGTATTAACCACCACTGTCTCTGTATAAAGTATGAACTACCACTGTCTCTGTATAAAGAATTAACTACCACTGTCTCTGTATAAAGTATTAACCACCACTGTCTCTGTATAAAGTATGAACTACCACTGTCTCTGTATAAAGAATTAACTACCACTGTCTCTGTATAAAGTATTAACTACCACTGTCTCTGTATAAAGTATTAACCACCACTGTCTCTGTATAAAGTATGAACTACCACTGTCTCTGTATAAAGAATTAACTACCACTGTCTCTGTATAAAATATTAACCACCACTGTCTCTGTATAAAGTATTAACCACCACTGTCTCTGTATAAAGTATGAACTACCACTGTCTCTGTATAAAGAATTAACTACCACTGTCTCTGTATAAAGTATTAACTACCACTGTCTCTGTATAAAGTATTAACCACCACTGTCTCTGTATAAAGTATGAACTACCACTGTCTCTGTATAAAGAATTTTACTACCACTGTCTCTGTATAAAGTATTAACTACCACTGTCTCTGTATAAAGTATTAACCACCACTGTCTCTGTATAAAGTATTAACTACCACTGTCTCTGTATAAAGTATTAATAGTGTAAATAGTTGGTCCTCAATTTGCTGCGTGACTCAACACCAAACCACGTGACCAATTATCACGTTAGAAATTCAGCATTATCCAAAATGAAAATATGTACATGTATCATTATTGACCTTACATGTGAGGGGTTACCCTTAGTCCTTAGACATACTTTCGTCCCCTTTGAGGTACCGCTGTCCTGAACATATGTGGCCCCGTAGCATTTCTTAGACTCTTATAAGATGGCCGGGCAGTTGGGTGAAGGGGCACGATTTGTATAGATTTTCAGAGGAATTTGTGGAATGCTAACAGACCCAGTGGTCATTTAGAGATGAACCAGTGGTCATTGGTTCAGAAAAAAATACGAAATGACCATTACCTGTTATATGGATTGCAGGATTTACGTATATAAGCTACGCAAACTATAGCTTAGGGCCCCCACTTTCTTGGGGGCCCCCGAAATTGTCCTAGTGAGCAATTGTCATATATACTTAAATATTTGGCACTGGCATATAATATCTGGACTTATAAAGGGCACCATATCTCAAATAGCTTAGGGCCTTATCAAGTCCAAATCCGGCACTTTTTATATATGACAGGATTGCCAACAATTACCCCGAATAATTATTCAGAAATAGATGGGAAAATACCTCTGAATATATTTGAAATTAGATGGAATAATCAACATTGTATATAAGCTAAGATACAAAAACAACAACAACAACTATAGCTCTATCACTCAAATAGAATTTTCTTACAACTAAAATATATATACATATAAAAGTGATTTGGGCTCTGCGTTAAATCGAAAGTTAAGAATTAATACAACAGTATTCCAGTTTAAAATGCAACCATGAAAAAATCGGATCTGCCCGAAACCAAAAATAACCTAGCCTACCGATCAAGTCTAAGGGGATATAATAACTCTATGCAAAGGTCTTGCAGGGTACAGCTAGTAAAATATAATATTGTTATGTGTTCGTATGTGTTATGAAGTCTAGATGTGAATGATGTGTTATGTGTAAACCTAATGTAAACTCTGTATGTGTGCGTATATGTGTGCGTGTCTACTAGACCCCTCAGCCGGCGCCGCGCGCCGGCTACGCCGCCGAATTTTCGTCCGCCGTAAATCCGCCGAAAAATATGCGGCGCGCCTCATTAGCCGCCGTATTTCGTTCGCCCTTATATTAACTGTCGCATTACTTAATCTTGTTGCACATGACCTTGCTGACCATATCAGCTCTGTCTTGAAAAGCTTTTCTGTTGATCACAAAATACTAGTTGCCATGTTGGTGCTGCATTTATGATAAAGACTTCAAAGCTTTTGAAGGTTGACTCTTATCAGCACTTTACAGCACACGTATTGCACCTTAATACTACCGACAGCATCAATAAAATTGAAGAATTTCAAAACCGCAATTATAGAAGACGATGCAGCATTCTCAGAGGATAAAGATATGATAAAGACCCTGAAAGAAGGCATGTCTTCAGTGTGTATATTGCTTCTTGTAGATGATCAGCTTAGTGCATCAATAATGGATGCCTCTGAGAGCAGCACTAACGCCATCAATGACAGTCATAGACACAATACAATGATAAGTCAGTGAAGGCATCATGTCCAACGCGTTGGAATTCAACATTGATGATGATTCAGTCTATACTTTTGAAAAGATGATGATGATACAACTGTTTATTTCTGTTGTTTTAAATAATAAAACTTTTCCCCAAGTATTGTAAAATTGTTTTATTGCTGAAGTTTATCAATTCAATATTGTCTAGGCGTCAGCCGAATTTTAGCCAAATATTTCGTAATCTGCCAAAAATCAGCCAAAAAATCAGCCGCAAATTTACTCAATTTATGGTCAAATTCGGCTACGCGGGCTATCAGCCGAAAAATTATGTCAGCCAGCCGAAACTTAAAAGAAAATTCGGCTGGCAGGTCTAGTGTCTACTACAATGTTGATTTAAATGTTACTACATGAAGAGCCGTTCTTAAGTTTCTGGAGGGCCCTATGCAAAGATACATATGGGGCCCCAAGGCATAGATACATATGGGGGCTCTAAGCAAAGGTTCAGATGGGGGCCCCAAAGCAAAGGTTCAGATGGGGGGCCCCAAAGCATAGATACATATGGGGGCCCTAAGCAAAGATACATTTTGGGGTCCCCAAGGCATAGATACATATGGGGGCCCTAAGCAAAGGTTCAGATGGGGGTCCTAAGCAAAGGTTCAGATGGGGGGGGCCCCAAAGCATAGATACATATGGGGGCCCTAAGCAAAGATACATTTTGGGGGCCCTAAGCAAAGGTTCAGATGGGGGCCCTAAGCAAAGATACATTGAAGGGCCCAAGGCAAAGAAAAAACGCTGTTAAGGTTTCCGCTTGCAAATATTGGGTCCCTAATAATTTTTTTAACTGGGGACATACAACAACTCTCTCTTTCTATCTCCCCCCCCCACCCCACCCACCCCACCCCAACTTTTTGAATTATTTTGAGCCCTTTACCCCCCTAACAACCACTTAAAATTGCCCTTCCTTGTTTGCAGGCTAATTAAAAGACCAGTCAGAACCCCCTCCCTCCACCCACCCCATAGCAATGTGGGCCCTGGGTTACCACCTATTTCGCTTATCTGTAAGAACGGCTGGGTGGGGGGGGGCTACATGTGTGAGTATTTAAAAAAGAAAATCAATTAGGTTCTGTGTTAATGTAAAAAAAAAATAAATAATTGTTTCGCTGCTAACGAACTTAGAAGGAAGTGTTTTGAATTGGGTAAATTTAATCATTGGTTTGTGTGTGTATATGCTATGTAGGCACATGTGTTCAAAACGGTATGTCCGTGTATATGCTATGTAGATACATGTGTTCAACGGTTTGTCCGGTTTGTCCGTGTATATGCTATGTAGATACATGTGTTCAACGCTTTGTCCGTGTATATGCACCCAACGTACAACCCATCTGTATGGTCCGCAGCCGAGCTCACAATTTTCTTATCACAATCTATATTATAAACAATACATCCACGTCAGACGGTGCTCACTCTAACTCAAGACTGATAACATCGGACAAAGAAACATGACATTACTCCTGCACACCCCCCCCCCCAGCGACATAGCGAGCTTAACTCACGCCCGGGACACAATACCATTTTAGCGCCCACCCCCCCCCCATTCGAAAACCATATAATATTATATGTAAAAATATACCATTCGGCGCCCCTTTGTGAGTAGCGCCCGGGGCATGATGCCTCCCCCCTTGCCCACCCCTCGCTACGCCACTGACACTCCTCTCCCCCTCCCTCCAACTTCTCAAGTTGTCCAGTCAGTATAAATACTAATACTAAGGTCGGGCTGCCCCTGAAATCTAAATCTGGTACCATCACACCCCCCTCTCTCCAACTTTCCATACCGAAACACACTCATGACCACAAGACCACGCTAATGACTCATAAGTTGAGTCAATTCATATTGCTCTTATGTCTTAGGGGGGGTGTTGGTTATTTCATTCTGCCGTCGTTTAGTCTTTTTTTTTTTCCACATTCATCTTGTACTATTAAAAATGGTGGCTCTTTATTTAGTATTGTGCGCCCCCCCCTTCCCTATACACTCCCCCCCCCCAATTATTTCAATACTCTCGTTCACTAAATCATGACATATGGACTACAGTACGTCAATTTTGAAGTATTAATTTTACAACCGTATATAAAAATCGGAATGCCGGTCGCATTGACCTCTAACCCCCCCCCTAACCTCTAACCCCTAACCCTGTAGTAGTAGAATGTTGGTTATGGATGTTTTTATACGTGTGTTGTTCAATGACTTTGCTAACAGCTTGACGACGTGAAATGTTTTTAGCCCCCCCCCCCCCCCAAAACCGATTATTCACTCATTCGAAGGGGAAAAGTATCGGGGCCCCCCCCAGCGTTGCTGTCAACGCACCCCCACCCCCCACCCCTCCTCCTATGACGACGCCAGTACGTTAGTGTGTGTGTTCTTGCTTCGTGCATGAACATGCATCTGAGCATGTCCTATGAGTGTTTGTGTCTCTGTGTGTGTGTGTGTGTGCGCGCAGTAATCTGAACACATGACAGTGGTCCGAGTCCCTCTATAAAATGACGTAGGTATTGGTGACTGTAATCAAAGTCCACCCCCCCTCCCTCCGCCCCACTCCCTCTTTCCCCAAGTTCGAGGAGATTGTTAGGTGATTATCTGGTGGAGCTCCTGCGCTAATGAACGAAAATGCTAAATGGAGCATACTTTGATTATTGCAATTGTTTCAATTATATTCTACGACGTTAACAAACTTACAAATACAATAGGCAATACTTACAAAAAACACACGTGCTATTAATAGATGTGACGTCTCATCTCCACCCCCACACCCCCGCCCACCCCTCGTATTTACCGTTACATGCTCTCTCTCTCTCTCTCTCTCTCTCTCTCTCTCTCTCTCTCCCCCCTCCACCCAATCCTTTCATACAAAACTAGATACGTTACAAAGTCAAGGAAGTCATACGTCTATCCTCACATTAACCCGCTAACGTTTGAGCATCGTGCGTACCCGCCCATCTCTTTTCTTCACGACAGCCTGACTGGCTTAAGTCGTTTATCCCGCCCCCCCCGTACCCCCTTACCCTCCCGGTAACTCCCATGGAGGAACACCCCCGTCATTTTATCCCTGGGCGCACACGGTGACAAATTGCTCTTTCTCCCCTAAAAAAAATCCACCACTGGGTAGTAGTTTTTATTTTTTTTTTGCGTGTCGCGACTTTCTCTCCTTTTGATGTCGGCTTCTCTTTATTTTTTTTTTTATGTGGCTTTCAGCTTTGTCGGTTTTTCTTACTCGCTCTTTTACTCCTCCTATATCAGGTCTTTTTGGTTCCTACACTTGGCGGCACCTTGGCTTGTATTTGGGTTCCCATAATTGGGATATAATTTGGTTCTTTACATTTGGAAGTGTATTTTGGCTTCGATAATTGGGTTCTATCTTGACTCTAATCATTTTGATCCCTTCTTTGGAACTATTTTTATCAAACCATTGGGATTATTTAGGTTTAATCATATAGATTATTTAAGTTTCCATCACTGGGGTGTATTTTGTTTCTTTTTATTGGGGTATAATTTGGTTCCCATTTATTGGGGTATAATTTGGTTCCCATCATTGCGGTGTATCTTGGTTCCCTTTTGTGGGGTGTAAATTGGTCCCCATCATTGGGGCGTATTTTGGTTCCCATCATTGGGGCGTATTTTGGTTCCCATCATTGGGGCGTATTTTGATTCCCGTCATCGGGGTGTATTTTGGTTCCTGTCAGGGTTATGTCCCATCTCCACACTCAGCATCACTGTTTCCGTCTTACCCCGTTACCTCCTCTTTTCCAATCCCCCTTTTAACTTCTAGTGACCCCCTCCCTCCCTCCCGTATCCATCGGTGTGAGACTTTTTCAAAATCATCATTGACATGTTTATTTTGTATTTTTGTTTTGTACAGAAATATACCAACAAATTAAATTGATGTTCGCGTCTTTTTGGCTGGATGTATCGAGGTAGTATCGGGAATTTCTACATCCGGGGTTGAAGAAACATCCCCCCCCTCCCCACTCTCCTTTTTTTCTGCCTATGTCAGCATTCCGAAGTCCCCCCCCCCCACACACACACTCCTCTTCATTCTGCGTATGTCACCATTCAGTGAAGTTCCGAAAAGTTAGTGTCCTTTGAACACTTTTTTTTTAATCGGATCAAATCCTTACCCATCATGCTCCAGTGATCAGAAAGGTCAAATCTTCCAAGAACTCTTATTATCATAATTAGACACCCGCCCCTCACGTGTCATTGGGTGACCTTGGTTTTGAGCGCCAGGTTTAACCAGTGCTGGCTGTACCGTGGGATATGGTCCAAAATAAATTTGATGGGCGAAGGGGAACATGTAATTTACAACAGAGTACCAGCTGTACCCTGCCAAACATTTGCATAGAGTTATATCCCCTTAGGCTTGATCGGCAGGCGAGGTTATTGGTTGGTTTCGGGCAGATCCGATTTTTTCATGATTGTATTTTAAACTGGAATACTGTTGTATTCATTCTTTACTTTCGATTTAACGCAGAACCCAAAATCGCTATTATTTTATTATAAACTTGAAATAAATGAAACCGAAATACATTTTCTAGCAGACGACCGCATAAGTTGAAACCAACATAGCTTCAGTATGTCACACCGTGTCAAAGGTTGTAGTGTTGGGTGGGTAGGGGGTGGAATTAACGGTTGTTCCCGAAATGGACATAGGGTGGTGGTGGTGGTGGTGGGAGGAGGGAGGAGGGGGAGGGGGTGTTTGCAGTTTTGAAACTGCAGAGAAACCTTTTACCTGTATATTAACTGTCTCTTCATCGCCATCATTAGAAAAAAAAATGTAATGTGTGTGTGTGTAGACTGGGGGTGGTGGGAGTTGAGACTGCAGTGACAGGGATGTACCATGGACTTATAACGGTGGGAGGTGAGGGTACAGTAATCTCATCTACCCATCTGGTGTACATGTAACAGTCGTCCTTTGTCCCGGGGTCATGCTCAGTTGTTAAGGTTTCTGCTATCACACGATATGATGTTTTCGTTTTTTTAAATAGACAGTGCTACAGTGCTAGCGTTAGTCTGTGTGACATACACATGGAGACAGTGCTACAGTGCTAGCGTTAGTCTGTGTGACATACGCATAGACAGTGCTACAGTGCTAGCGTTAGTCTGCGTGACATACACATAGACAGTGCTACAGTGTAAGGGCTAGTCAGTGTGACATACACATGGAGACAGTGCTACAGTGCTAGCGTTAGTCTGTGTGACATACGCATAGACAGTGCTACAGTGTAAGGGCTAGTCAGTGTGACATACACATGGAGACAGTGCTACAGTGCTAGCGTTAGTCTGCGTGACATACGCATAGACAGTGCTACAGTGCTAGCGTTAGTCATGGTGAAATACACACTAGGCAGGCTTTTTCTAGAAAAGATAATTCAAAGTTTATTACCGATGGCACAAGTTCAAGTTACCCAGTGGAGCAATAAGAAAACATGACCGTGGCACGAGTCCTCTATAGAACGACTTAGCTATTGGTGGGAGTAATCAAAGCCCCCCTCCTATCTCTCCCCCCCCAATGATGAGATAGTTATGTGCCTAATATAATCTGATGGAGCCCTTGTGCTAATGAAAGTATATACGGTAAAAAGGGGGTATTTGTACTTGTTAGTCTCTGGCAAAATGTACCAAGGATTTTTTTTTTAATTTTATTATCTTGAATCCTGACATGAAGAATAATGACATAATCTTTTCGTTTATCACTCCAAAAATATACTTTACCACGGTAAGAGGATCGCAATAACTATACTTCGAGATACCCCGAGAAGAAGATCGCAAAAACTATACTTTGAGATACCCCGGTAAGAAGATCGCAAAAACTATACTTCGAGATACACCGGGAAGAAGATCGCAAAAACTATACTTTGAGATACCCCGGGCAAAAGATCGCAAAAACTATACTTTGGGATACCCCGGGAAGAAGATCGTAAAGACTATACTTTGAGATACTGTGGGAAGAGGATCGCAAAGACTATACTTTGAGATACCCCGGGAAGAAGATCACAAACACTATACTTTGAGATACCCCGGGAAGAAGATCGCAAAGACTATACTTTGAGATACCCCGGGAAGAAGATCGCAAAGACTATACTTTGAGATACCATGGGAAGAGAAGAGGATTGCAAAGATGCAGTCGGGATAAGAAAAAAAAAAGCATAGCAGGCGGTGTGGTCGGGGTGATAAGCGGGTATGTGGATGGAGAGGGTGGTGTCTCCTATAAGGACCCTGGGGCGGCGTCTGTGACCAAAATATGAAATTGTAATTATTCTTGGGCCGACTGGATGACACGGGTAAGATGGCCACCGGCAAGTTTATCATGACCTGAGCCAGGTACCCAGAGGATAGACATTTTATCGTACAGGCCATGAAATCAGCCTCAATTATTCTCGCCGCCCCTTTTCAACGGTTTTTTTTAAAACAATGGGGGTCAGAGGTCAACTAGGCGTGTGTATGCAAAGTATGTACTCGGTAAGTCTTTCTTTTTTTTTCCTTACTTTTTTAAAAAAACAATGTTTAGAAGCTTTGAATATTCATACTGCAGTGTTGTGTGGGAAGCAAACTATATATAAATCTAACAAACATTGAAAGTCATAGGTAAACCAAAGCATTTTGTCTCTGTGGACATCATTGGTTCAGCTGTCACACACATACAACGGAATCGATAATCCAAAACATTGGATTATATCTGTTAATTTCCGATCCTAAACCAGTTTATTTAAAATGACCGCAATCTCGAGCTCTTTTTAAAAAGGTATTCAGTTAAACCTGTCTATCTATCTATCTATCTATCTATCTATCTATCTATCTATCTATCTATCTATCTATCTATCTATCTATCTATCTATCTATCTATCTATCTATCTATCTATCTATCTATCTATCTATCTATCTATCTATCTATCTATCTATCTATCTATCTATCTATCTATCTATCTATCTATCTATCTATCTATCTATCTATCTATCTATCTATCTATCTATCTATCTATCTATCTATCTATCTATCTATCTATCTATCTATCTATCTATCTATCTATCTATCTATCTATCTATCTATCTATCTATCTATCTATCTATCTATCTATCTATCTATCTATCTATCTATCTATCTATCTATCTATCTATTTATCTACCTATCTATCTATCTCATTGGCACACCTCTATAATACACATACATTGCATTTCTCAGTAAATATTCCAGCAGAGCCTGAACATTTGTTACTTTGAGAGTTTCAACATTTTGATACCGTTTACAAGGTTACCACAGCCAATGCCGGAGTGTGGTCAAGAATAGCGAGAATTCTTTTAAAACGCAGCTACGAAATCTGTGCCACTCGTGGCGCTATCTCTTAGGGTCCCTGGCTCGATTTCCGGTGATGACCAATGGAATTTTCCAGGCCAGAGTGAAAGTTCCCTTCATATTCACCGTGGTGCCTCCATGGTCATAGCACTTTCAGCTATGGTGGGGATAATTGAAGGGCATTGCGGGAAAAAAACAACAACAACTGACCCATAGTGGTTTATAGCAGTGATTCTCAAAGTAGTGGTCCGCGGACCGGTGCCGGTTCGTGGGTCATCAGCCGCCAGTCCGCAGAGGTTATCAAGAAAGTCACTACAATGACCACAGTAACTACGCGGCCATTGCAGGGAAAATATTGCGCCTGCCCCGTCTCTAATGGAAAACTTCCTGGCGGTCCGCCATGCTAAAAAAGTTTGAGAAGCGCTGGTTTATAGGACGATATGAACATCCCATCATTACAGATCGTATAGGATGAGGGATGAGCAACTCACCCTTCCAGTTGAGGGAAGTACTAAAGTAGCCAGATTAAACCACTGGACCTGAGGGAAGTACTAAAGTAGCCAGATTAAACCACTGGACCTGAGGGAAGTACTAAAGTAGCCAGATTAAACCCACTGGACCTGAGGGAAGTACTAAAGTAGCCAGATTAAACCACTGGACCTGAGGGAAGTACTAAAGTAGCCAGATTAAACCACTGGACCTGAGGGAAGTACTAAAGTAGCCAGATTAAACCACTGGACCTGAGGGAAGTACTAAAGTAGCCAGATTAAACCACTGGACCTGAGGGAAGTACTAAAGTAGCCAGATTAAACCCACTGGACCTGAGGGAAGTACTAAAGTAGCCAGATTAAACCACTGGAACTGAGGGAAGTACTAAAGTAGCCAGATTAAACCCACTTGACCTGAGGGAAGTACTAAAGTAGCCAGGTTAAACCCACTGGACCTGTACTAAAGTAGCCAGGCTAAACCCACTGGACCTGTACTAAAGTAGCCAGGTTAAACCCACTGGACCTGTACTAAAGTAGCCAGATTAAACTCACTGGACCTGTACTAAAGTAGCCAGATTAAACCCACTGGACCTGTACTAAAGTAGCCAGATTAAACCCACTGGACCTGTACTAAAGTAGCCAGGTTAAACCCACAGGACCTGTACTAAAGTAGCCAGATTAAACCCACTGGACCTGTACTAAAGTAGCCAGGCTAAACCCACTGGACCTGTACTAAAGTAGCCAGGTTAAACCCACTGGACCTGTACTAAAGTAGCCAGGTTAAACCCACTGGACCTGTACTAAAGTAGCCAGGTTAAACCCACTGGACCTGATATATAATTTAAATTAATATAATTACAAGTACATTTTCAACCAACCAAAATGCTTATGTAAACAGATCGTGGTAATATATCGGCATGTACATGTAGTGTTAAGAATTTAAGACTGAAAGCCCCAGACTATTATTCTCTTCCTTGTTGATATCTTCATCTATCACGTTTAAAAACTTGAGCCGCAATCTGTTAGATCCATCTTCCAGTCTAATGGGTCGAGGAGATTTAAAAAAAAAATACTCAAAAGTTAATTTTACTTTATTTTAAAAATTCTATTCAATAATAAATACCAAGGGCAGTAAAAGTGAATTCAATTATATATACACACGGCAGTAACATTCTATTCAATTATATATACACAAGGCAGTAACATTCTATTCAATTATATATACACCGTATAGCGAGGTATGAGTGTACTATCTCCCTTTCTCTCTCTCTCTCTCTCTCTCTCTCTCTCTCTCTCTCACACACACACACACACTCTCTGTCTCTGTCTCTCTCTCTCTCCCTCCCTCTCTCTCTCTCTCTCTCTCTCTCTCTCTCTCTCTCTATCTGATCACTCCCTATCCCTAAGCAGTCGTCACCTCTTACGTTTTGAAGCCTCCCCTCTCCCCTTTCCTCCACCCCTCTCCCCGGTCTAATCTGTACCTCCGTCCGTATGTCTATCCATCCACCCACCTACCCATCGTCGGCATTCGAACCAGCGAACCTATCTAAATCTATATTGAGGTCACCCCATGTATCATGTAGGCATATGTGCCATGATATTGCTTGTGGTACTCTGTGCACTTGGATCAGAAAGTTTTGGAAAAAAAAAAGTAGCGCACACAATCTTTTTTTTTTCTCAGCCTTCAAAGCTTTATAAAGAATTAATTTGGCGCTAATTGTTAAACTTTTATTTTTTTTTTATAACGCATAACCTTAAAAAAAAAGTAGCCGATTCGCTACAAAAAAGTTAAATCTGGGAACACTTGTGACGACACGTTGTATAAAACTGACCTTTTTATTAACAACTAACTAACAAACAAACAAATCAAAGTTTTGGGTTTGCTGGTGACTTCCGTGGTATTATTGTAGCCCAGGGTAAGTAAGATGGCGG
Source organism: Bulinus truncatus (assembly GCA_021962125.1). Classification (NCBI taxonomy): domain Eukaryota; kingdom Metazoa; phylum Mollusca; class Gastropoda; family Planorbidae; genus Bulinus; species Bulinus truncatus. The sequence continues at coordinate 2,528,437 of JAGDYQ010000064.1, forward strand.
GGGAGGGAGGGGTGGGAATTGATGGATAGGGAGGATAAAAAAACTGTCCCTTGAGTGATTGCAGGTTCAATATACGTCCAGTAGATAATATCTCGTCAGTGACTTCACAGGATAGGTCTGAATGAATTAAATTTGCTTATGGCATTTCTAGGAAACGAAGACATCATGCGCTCAAGTTTGAAATACTAATAATAATCATTTTTTATATATTAAATTTAAAAAAAGGTTTTCTAACGCATGTATCGGTATGTGACATACCTTCCTGTTTGTCGATTTGCATGTTCGTTTGTCTGTTTAAAATCTTACATTCCTAAATCTCAGGTGTAGTGGTTGGTTACCTCTCCGTATACCTCACCCCTACCCCTCACCCCCCCCCCCCACGACTTCTACCTAGTCCTGGCGTACCCTCTGGTGAAAGTCACCCTCATGTGAACTTCAACCGTTGACACGTATCATTAATTACACGAGATGGGGGTGGGGGTGGGTGGGGAGGACACGTCATTTCGCCCTGGGGTGACATAGTTAAGCTATACGTCTTCCATGTGAAGTCAGGGTAGGCCTGGTCTGATGTAGAACGTCGACATATCATGGCAGTCTCTCTCTCTTTTTTTTTTACTTAAGGGTTTGTCCATATATCACGTCTCGGTACAGTACGGTGAAGACGGGCGGGATTTGGTAAACGAGTACAGCATAAATATTGAGGGTGAAAAGGGGGTTTAATCGTGTGTTGTTTTTTTTTTTATAGTGTGTGGTGTGTAGCTGTTATAATGTCATCCTAACCCATTGACTTTCTACACGCAAATGAAGTTAGTATCATTACTATTCCATAGACTTTCTCATTGTAAACAAAGTTGGTATTGTAATTATTCAATTCACTTTTTCCTTGTAAGTCACTTTAATATTGGATTATTACATAGATTTTCTCCACGTAAACCAAGTTAGTATTGTAACTATTCCAGCGACTTTCTCCTTGTAAACCAATTTAGTATTTTAATTATTCCATGGACATTCTCCTAGACATATTATTCACTAGTATAGATATTGATTTCAATGGGCTACATGGTAAAACGTTGTGAGACTTTGTGACACTGGGGGGGGGGGGAGGCATGATATCTATAGGCAAGGTTCGAACCCCACAGACGTCAGCTACTCTTGCATTTTTTTGCGGACATCGCACCCTCGGAAATGTTGAGGATGTAGGCCTACGAATAACATTCTACAAAACGTTTTCATAAGTGAGTACAGGTTCAGCACGGAGGTAAATAGATAAACATCTCACAATTTCAAGGACCTCGCAGGATGTTTGGAAATAGGTAATATAACTGGCCTATATATTTTTGATGTGTGGCAATCATTTTTATAGGTCAGTGAAGTGAATGATTAAAAAAAAACCGTAGTCACTTGATAACGTTGTAGATATCATAATTATTGTGTATGTCAGTGCTTTCTGGGCAGTCAGAAGGTTTAACTTTGTCCAAGCATAAACAACACATCTATAGAATCGAAACGTAGGCAAGAGGGCATTAATATTTAGATGGGAAACAGTGCTCTTACTTTCGATCTTCGGCAGATTAATGGGAACTAAAAACAACAACAACAAATAAGTTCATACATTTGTTTAAATATTTGTTTACAACAAAACACAACAAACAGACAAAAGATTAAGTTAGATCTCTATTAGCTTTTTATGGCGAAACAAGAAATATTAATTGGCCAAAGAAGATCACAGAGGAAACGGCAAACCCAAAAACTTCACAGAGGCCTGGGCTTGAGGGGGGGGGGAGTGGAGAAGTCCATAATCTTTAATAACAGACTTTGTAGATGAGTAGAAGGTTTCCAGTTGTTATATTATCAAAGGTCATTTTGGATCGAATACTTCCTGGCAGCGATCCGGGCAATGAGATCGATTTTCTCTAAAAGGCCATTTTTTTTTCAAAGTTCTTAAAAAAGCTTTGCACAAGTGACAATTTCCAAAATTTAGGTACAAAATAAAGACAAGTTGTCTTTTCATTATTAGTCGGAAATCTTGTTACATAAAATTGGTCTCGTTACTGTTGAAACAAGGTAGCATTCATTCAAGACATTAATACTGAAGTCTATCTCAATTTTAGATGATGCCACATGACAGTAAAACAGCATTTAGGACTTGTCATATGAAAGCTACCCGATAAAATGCGCCATTCTTGAATGACGTTACTCAGGACACATAAAAGAAATACAACATTCAGGGATTGTCATATTATAAGTTAACCGTTAAATTGCGCCATTCTTGAATGACGCTACCCAGGACATCATAGGCCAGTGTAATCTAGAGCATACCACTTAAGGACATTGACAATTTGACACCAAGGAAAGTGTCATCTGAATACCTCAAGGGCCTATACTAGAAATTATAAAACAAAACAAAAACCTGACAGGGGTAAACGAAACAAAATGCTTATCCGAATATTTTGTTTCCTTTTCGGGTTTCTTCCTGGTTAAGATGAAAGTTTTGGATTATCCGAAATTAGTACATGTATTTTTTTACGGAGTTACAAACACGTTGGCGTGGGAAGGGTACTGTGGGTTGTCCTGCGGTACAGGGCGCCGAACTAGGAAGGGGCGCCCAAAAGATCGCTGTTAAATGTTTTTTTGCACTTTTCAGATTGGGAGGAATAGCTGACCACCACGGTTCTGTATACAGACTTAGTTGGATAATGGGTAAAAATCTAAAAAAATAAAATGAGAGAGACTTGTATTAAAATTTTGATTCTTGAGAAACAACAAAGAAGTGGTCTGTTGTCATCCGGATGTCTGCACTACAGCTGATGGCTATCGCGCAGAGTCTCGTGATTGTTGGTCGACACAGGGTTTGGAGCTCAAGTGTTTTCCGAGTACTTAGACTTAACTGGGACAATATCGTGAGTCGCATGGCCTCGGTGTGAGTCGTATGTTTTTTTTTAAGGTGGTCAGTAGTTGGGCGGGAACTGGGGGGATGGGGGAGGGGGAGGATACATTGGGGGAGAAAATGATGGATGCTCAGGAAGGTATGCTTGTAGTAGGGGATTGAAAGGGGGGTGGTGGTGGTGGATGGACTAAGGCAAGCAAAGAAAAAAAAATTAGTTTCTAAAGATTGGATGATTCTTCGGAACTGGAAATATTGGAACATTTGTGGTATTATAATATTTATCCAACATCCGGGTTCTCATGCGCAGAGCCTTTGGTAGCTTTAATGGCGCCCTGTGTGAGTTACATTTTTGGCGCATTCTTCCCAATCTGAAAAGTTTCAATAAAACATTAAACAGAGCTCTTTTGGCGATCCTTCCTAGTTCGGCGCCATGTACGGCCACACAACCAGCAGTAATCGATCCTAGTTCGGCGCCATGTACGGCCACACAACCAGCAGTAACCTTTCCTATTTCGGCGCCATGTACGGCCACACAACCAGCAGTAATCGATCCTAGTTCGGCGCCATGTACGGCCACACAACCAGCAGTAACCTTTCCTATTTCGGCGCCATGTACGGCCACACAACCAGCAGTAATCGATCCTAGTTCGGCGCCATGTACGGCCACACAACCAGCAGTAACCTTTCCTATTTCGGCGCCATGTACGGCCACACAACCAGCAGTAACCTTTCCTATTTCGGCGCCATGTACGGCCACACAACCAGCAGTAATCGATCCTAGCTCGGCGCCATGTACGGCCACACCAGCACTAACCTTTCCTATGCTATTGCTCATCCGATTCATTAAACTCGAATTTAGAGATAAATTCAATCTATTTTTTAGCGTTCATTAAAGCAGCGGCACTCAGCCTTTTACGCGACTGTACCCCCAAAGGGTGCGAAAATATGTCCACAGGTGGCGTACATACGCGAATAAATAAAAGTACATATTATCATAATCGAATGTGGTTACCTATCTAATTGAGCACGTCTTGTGGTTTGGTGAAAAGTCACGCGGCAAACAATTGACCTTCTTTAAATTCTTGGTGGTTTTAAACGAAAATTATATGTCACAAGCGCACTCCTGCATACCTTTCCCCGTATCTCTCGGGGTGCGGTGCGCGTACCACCAGTTGAAAACCGCGACATTGAAGTATGTTACTGTCTGTATTATTATATTAGAGTCAATATGAGAAGGATTAGTTACGTAATCTATGTATCATTTAAACCAATAATAAAAAAAACAAAATCTTAGGAAAATAATACCAGGTTTATTAAATATAGTAAGACCTCAAAATCTGAACGACCTAAACGCGAACTACCTGGTAAACGAACGAAATATTTAATAGAGCTATGCTTTATAATTCGAATTTGTTTTGAAACTCGATCTCATATCGCACAGTTGATGTTTTATTTATATTGCATTGCGCTCATGATTTTGAACGCATTTTAAAATTAGATTTTCTTTATGTATCTTGTAACTGAGAGCATTGTAAATCGTTCGTCTTGATTCAGGGCATCACTTGCCCCAAACCCCCGGGGTAACACATCGATTTCACAAACTGTTCAATAGTATACGATTCGATTTACAAAACAAAAACGTTCTAACAATTGTTGCCTCAACCAGCGTTTCGGCTTACAACCCAAAGCGACACTTGTTATATACGCAGCACGCATACGCAGCACGCTCGCTTAGCGAAGAGTCATTTCGGTGGTTTTTGAACGGATTATATATAGCTGCCAAGTACATGCCCCTCCGCCCCTACCCCCTAAACAAACAAAACAAACCCCATACACACATTGTGTGTGCGTTTATCCGGAACCATATACATATAAAGTGATTTATTTAATAATTCTCTGTATAATGATTTATAAAATACTTCTCTGTATAGTGATTTATATAATAGTTTTCTGTTAAATAACCCTCTTTAAATATTTATTATTATTATTATTATTTGGTATGTTTGTTTCGGTACTTGTATCTATCAGCCAGCTGTTCTTTTTTTTTTTGAAGACGATAATGGTCAGACTGCATTAATCAACCGTAAGACATGAACCTAGTGGTGCCTCCATGTTCACTGCACCCCCCGCCCCCACGATCGTGGAGGAAATTAAAGGTACCATTACGTTACAACCATGTCAACGAGTGTTATAACGTTCTTTACATGATCAAAAGATAAATATCACGATTGGGGAAACCCACGGAAGCCCTAGGTTGTAGCTACAGAGAGAAGGTCAGCGGAAATAGCCGGTTCTGGTGCATCTACTTTTTTTTTTAAGTTAAGGAAAAACAAAATCCGGGACATCTTTCTTTTTTATTCACCCCCCCTCCCCTTCAGCGCAAAATACAGCAACACCACTTATACAGATAGTTTTGTAAAAAAAAAAAAACAGTAGTAGCAATTTTAGCTAAGTGGTTTGTCTTCATATGACGTCATGAGCCACTTCCGTCTTGCTCGGTGTATTCTGAGAAATGACAAGACTGTAAAATATCATGTACACTTGGTACATCGCGATATAACAATAAGGAAATACACAAGTAGCGATTTTTAGGCCAATCTATTTATCTGTATGACCGTTTTACTATAGCTATTTATTTACAAGGCCATTTTTTAGGCCTTCCAAATGGGCTTTTATTGGAAGGGGGTCAAATGCTCGGATAATCTACTCTCGGCTTGTCACGAGAGTGCATAAAGATCATCGCTATTTTAAAAAAGTACTCTAATAATGACTTTAAAAAAAAAAAAATGCTGCCATGTACAATTTGTGTTATTTTTTTTTAAAGTGTATCCCTTTAACATTGATATGCAATAACACAAACGCAGTGGCTACGGTACCATCAAGCACCATTATATTAGGGTTAGGAATATTGATGGTGCCCGTATTTCTTTTTCGGGTACCAGCAATTATATTAGGGTTAGGAATAGGGTTAGGATTAGGGTTAGGGATAGGGTTAGGGTTAGGGACAATGTTCCCGCTAAGCTGAGCGCGTGAGCGATCGCTCACACGTATTCAGAGCGTCGCTCATACTACACGTACGATCGCTCACTCCGACGGACGACATCGCTTAAATCGCTGACAAATTTTGTCCTCAAACAAAAATGTCGCTCAGAGACAAAATTTCTTGCTCACTTCATACCACACCTTAGAGGGAACATTGGCTAGGGATAGGGTTAGGGATAGGGTTAGGGTGTGGAGCAATATCTATTGCTGGTACCCTGAAAAAAAATACGGAGTCCCGCTTGATGGTACCGTAGCCACTGCGTGACACAAACATAGTGACTTTTGGAAGTGTCCATTGAAATTGATGATGCGGATTCTGTATAATTTATATTCTAAATTATATGCCTTATAGCTTACTGAATTCGTAGCTATGGGTTTAAAAAAAAAGACAAAACAACTTTGCTTTGCGCACTTAGGAAAATGCACCGTAATAAACCACTTCCGGTTGTGTGCTGCGCAGCGTCGATGTATTGTCACATTTCATGACCAAACACTTGTTTTGCTCCCAATACTTCTTTATTTTGAAACGCTATCTATTATCAAATTTCTAAACAGAGAGATGCAAAAGTTACAAAGTTCAGGTTTGTTTAGCGATGTTGTTGAGTATTTGATATTTTCTTATTACTAGCATTCCAATAACCAAAATAAATTCATAAAGTAAATCAGAGGTTATTTTCAATAGCGGAATATTAGATTTTTTTTTATAAAGATTTTACTTTGAAGGGTTGCAATATTATGATTATTACATAAAGATATCGTACCTTACAGGGTTGCAATATTATGATTATTTCATAAAGATATCGTACCTTACAGGATTGCAATATTATGATTACTTCATAAAGATATCGTACCTTACAGGGTTGCAATATTATGATTATTTCATAAAGATATTGTACCTTACAGGGTTGCAATATTATGATTATTTCATAAAAATATCGTACCTTACAGGGTTGAAATATTATGATTATTTCATAAAGATATGGTACCTTGCACGGGAGAAATGTTATGATTATTTCATAAAGATGTGGTACCTTGCAGGGGAGAAATGTTATGATTATTTCATAAAGATATGGTAGCTTGCAGGGGAGAAATGTTATGATTATTTCATAAAGATATGGTACCTTGCAGGGGAGAAATGTTATGATTATTTCATAAAGATAAGGTAGCTTGCAGGGGAGAAATGTTATGATTATTTCATAAAGATATGGTACCTTGCAGGGGAGAAATGTTATGATTATTTCATAAAGATAAGGTAGCTTGCAGGGGAGAAATGTTATGATTATTTTGTTTGAAAATCATACTTTGAAGGGTAGCAAGAATATCTTCATGACATCATTTGAGACCCTGAATTCAAACCCGCTACCTTCACACAGAGCCATTCTTACATTTTTTCGGGGCCCAAGGCAATAGTATAATCAGGGGCCCTAGACAGATTACGTTTGGTAAACCTCCGTTTGCAAATCTCGGGTCTCTCTGAACAAAAACTATTTGCCAGATGCTCAAATTGCCCTCCCTTGTGGCGTGCCTGACTGCTAGCCATTTAGGTCTTGACAGAATGTAAAAACTTTCCCACATCAAATGAACTATTCATCACCTCCAGAGTGGGGACGGATGGTCGAGTGGTAAAGAGCTCGACTGTCGACCCGAGGGTTCCTGGTTCGATCATTGGATCTTTTAGGTTATGCCCAAAGCCCCCGCTATATTTCCCGTGGTGTTTCCTGTGCACTATCGTCTATGGTGATAACATTTGTGTTTTTTTTTTCCTCACTGACACTGGGATAAGCGGCTAGCAATAACATTTCGAGGTTATTTCAAATGTCTAGTTTTCTTAATTCCCCCAGCTTTCTTAATATCAAAAAAAAAAAAAGGTTAACGATAATCACTGAGAGGAATAGGTGGTATTCCATCATTGAGTGGATTCGAGTTAGTAAAACTTTCTGTTGCCAGCAAAGGCCTTCACTTTGGAATGGGCTAAAGGGAGTGGTGTGGGGGGGGGGAAGGATGCACGTTTTCTTAATTTAATATTCACAAATGGTGACTTTTTGTTTATTTATTCATTTATTTATTTTATATGAAGGGATCGAGAAACAATTATACCTTTTTCAAATATAATTATTTTCTATGCACAAAACAAACAAGAAAATGAAAAAAAAAAACAACAAAAAAAAAACAACAACGCTATTTTAAATAATTCTTAGAATCGCACAACAATTAATAATAATAAAAAAGTAACACCTTTCATTATATTTCAATATCAGGACTGCGAGTGGGCGGGGCACTCTGAATTCCACCACCTAAGGGACGCGTGGTCCGACATCAGGTACCACTTTACATTGGATGCGATTTTGATTTAAAATAAGGAACCGATATAGAACGTTCTGGGACACATCACTTAACACTTTATTCATTTATTTGTTTATTAATTTATCTGTTTATTAATTTATTTGTTTATTAATTTATTAATTTACTTGTTTATTAATTAATTTGTTTATTAATTAATTTGTTTATTTATTTATTTGTTTATTAATTTATTTGTTTATTTATTTATTTGTTTATTAATTTATTTGTTTACTTATTTATTTTTAAGGGGGTTGGCAAATGGTTTGATCACCCAGTGTAACTGATACACACAGAAAGATAATGATAACTGAATACCCTAAGCAAAGACATTTTTTTTACAAGGTGGGGGGGGGGGGTGACTTTTGCTCGAGACTAATTTGAGCGCCTATGGGAAAACAAGTCTTTCGGTCCATGTAGCATCAGATAAGAATTAGTTTACCCATTACCACTGGTGTTCCATGAGAACGAGCGACATTTGAAAGCATATGAATGAGCAATAAAATAGAGGCCCTGTATGTAATTCTGTGCTTTTACATTTAGAAATAATATTTAACCGTTTTTTTTTTGTAACGCCTATCAACCTTTATTTATTCTAATGCCAGCTCTTCAGACTCATCGCCTAATTATCAACACTGATTTACCCATATCGATAACAGGTCATGAAAAAGAACAGAACTTCACCGACATCGGAATTAAGTTTTTATGTAATTATTTTTCTTCTCGTAACAAGTTTTCACTAAAGAGAATACATATTTCTTGGTAATCGTAATTTATGAAAATAATAATGAGTTATAGACCGTTGCGTATGTCTCTAACCACCCACTAACGATCTGATGATATGTAGTCACGGTTATACAGACACATAACCGGAAGCAGACACTTGTCACCAAAAGTACCCCCCTCTCCCCCCACTTCCTGCCCTTCACTGCCGCTTCTACACCCAAACGTTGAAACCGGATGTGACATCTTAGAAGGGTGTATACCACTTTTGCGACATCTTACTGGCGGTGCTGATTAATACATACTCAGAGAAATAAAACGGTGGGTGGTGGTGGTGGGTGGGGGGAGGGGGAAGGAGGTTGATGTGGGAAGGAGGGAGGGGTTGGAGTTGCGTATCGAAAGTGTAATATACTAATTACTCTGGTTAAAAGCGTGTAATTGCATTAATTACTGATATTAATGTGAGAGCGTTCTTCCGTGCGGCGGTCCACTTCATGTAAGTTTCGAGTCATCTGTGAGTGGAATAAGAATAAAAAAAAATTGAAAAGTAGGGTAGGCCTGGTCGTGTGGTAAAGCGCTCCACTGTCGACCTGAGGGGCCCTGGTTCGATCTCTGCTGATGATCAAATGGATATTTCGGGCCATGGTTAAAACCTCCGCTGTATCTCCCGTGGTGCCTCCATGGCCCATGCATTATCGGTGGGGATGAAATAACGGGCAATGCAAGAACCGTCCCATTAGTATTTTATATGATATAAGAGATTTCATCTCATCCTTATAGTGACTTTTTAAAAAAAAAACTACACAACGTAACACAATTTTTTAAAGTCTTATTAAGTCTCTGATGTAATTTTTAAACAACGGACTGCGGTCTTCGGGCAACAGAGACAGCTCACCATCACCATCAATAATAAATCAATGGTCAGCTTAACTCAATGATTTCCAGTTGGTTTGATTCTTTATAGCGCCATCTGTACTCCTGTAAAATAAGATTCATTTTTTTTTCAAACAGTTTCTATTGGATAGACAAACTAGACCGCTTGAATTGCCATCCCCTCCTTTCAATACACAGGAACACCCTGTCCATACTTTTATTTTACAAGTATAATCAAACACAAAAAAAAGTATTTTCTGTTTCTAAGGGACTACGGTACCATCAAGCGCCATTATATTAGGGTTAGGAATATAGCTGGTACCCGTATTTTTTTTCGGGTACCAGCAATTATGTTAGGGTTAGGAATAGGGTTAGGATTATGGTTAGGGTTAGGGATAGGGTTAGGGTGTGGAGCAATATCTATTGCTGGTACCTGGGAAAAAAATACGGAGTCCCGCTTGATGGTATCGTAGCCACTGCGTTTCTGTTTTTATTTAAAAAGCAAAATTTCTCTTTAACTATCTGGCACATTTTTTTTTAATTTAAAAAAATGATCCGGATTTATTTATTTTTTTACACACAAAAATGTGACCCGGCCATTATTTACAGACTACATCACAAAACACAGCAAGAGCGTAAAGCGAATAGTTGAAATGCACAATCATAGTTTTGTGCGAAATACGTGCGGTAATGTGTAAGCCAAAATTTGAACCAAAAATAAATTTCTGACTCTTGAGGGTTAAAAACTTGACGTGTTGGTGTTACGCATCGATAACAGATTCGGTATAATTATGATCTCATTATTTTTCGACGCTTAATAAACGAATTACGGCTATCAAAAATGTTGTTACTCAGAGTTTCTTCAGCTCAAAGATTTAACAAGCGGCACCCTGACATTGTGTTATCCTTGGACCACCTGATATAACCAGGCTTATGGTGCCTTAATTGTAGCATCTTATAATGCAAGCAAGCAATATTTTCTATCTATCCATCCCTTCCTCCCTCCATCCATCAATCCATCCCTCCCCCCACCACACTCCAATACATCCATCCATCCATCTATCTATCTATCTATCTATCTATCTATCTATCTATCTATCTATCTATCTATCTATCTATCTATCTATCTATCTATCTATCTATCTATCTATCTATCTATCTATCTATCTATCTATCTATCTATCTATCTATCTATCTATCTATCTATCTATCTATCTATCTATCTATCTATCTATCTATCTATCTATCTATCTATCTATCTATCTATCTATCTATCTATCTATCTATCTATCTGTCTGTCTGTCTGTCTGTCTGTCTGTCTGTCTGTCTGTCTGTCTGTCTGTCTGTCTGTCTGTCTGTCTGTCTGTCTGTCTGTCTGTCTGTCTGTCTGTCTGTCTGTCTGTCTGTCTGTCTGTCTGTCTGTCTGTCTGTCTGTCTGCCTGCCTGCCTGTCTGTCTGTCTGTCTGTCTGTCTGTCTGTCTGTCTGTCTGTCTAGCTATCTATCAATTTTTCTGTCTGCTTCCTCTAACCGAGTCTAACCAATCTGTACCTTTCTTCCTCCTAAATATCTATATGCAGCTTTTTGGTTTAAAAAAAAACAAACCAAAATGTTATTCAGTACATATTTCTTTAAAATAAAAAAAAAATCTACTGTCATCGCTCTCTTTCCAGCCTTCTCTAATACTATCCCCCCTTTCCCCCTTTCTCTCTCTCTCTTTCTCTCTCTCTCTCTCTCTCTCTCTCTATCTCTGATCACTCCCTATCCCTAAGCAGTCGTCACCTCTTACGTTTTGAAGACACCCCCCCGGCCCCTTTCCTCCACCCCTCTCCCCAGTCACGAGCGGTTGTGCAAACCTGACAAAACACACTTTGTCCGGACCCAAGTTGACCCTGGGTTAGTGGACAAGTTGGCCCGTGGGAGTTTGGGGGTGGGGGGTAGGAGGTAGGGGTCCTATTTGTTTGGCCGAGGTGGCGGTGGCGAGCCTAGGGGTGGGACCGGGAGCACTCAACGCGTAACCATCATTGTTTGAATTCTGTTTGTGGTCACTTCTTACAAACAAAAAACACACACAAAAAAAAAAATAAATTAAAAGGCCCTTCATACTTTGTACTATTTATAAAATTAAAAATGTAAGACGACATATCAATTTTGCGTTTGTACGTTTCTTTTGTTACTATTTTTTTATATGACTGTCCATCTTTTCTTTCATTTCATTCTTTTGAGACGCTTTAGGAAATATTATTATTAACCCTTTACTTGTAAGTTATCCTCGTGTAAAGATGAGATGAAATCTCTTCGATCTTATGGACCTTTCACACATGTATTCCTGCGCGTCAGCTGTCTTTGTGAAAAGATCATAATGGGCTTCCGGTCGCTTTGTGTTATTGATATTTAAATACTTGATTAATACTTTGCTCGATAAATTCTAATAATTCTCGATTATTTTTTCTACATTTTCGTCTAATTTAAGATATAATGAGTTTAAATTTATTACCAAAATTTAATTTTTCTGACGTTGACAAGTTTTTAAACTTACAAAATGTCCCAATATCAGATTATGTAGATACTTATGTAGAGACTTATGTAGGGACTTATGTAGGAACTTACGTAGTGACGTATGTGGAGACTTATGTAGTGACTTATGTAGGGACTAATGTAGGGACTAATGTAGGGTCATATGTAGGGACTTATGTAGGGTCATATGTAAAACAGAATATTTTTGTTTAGCATATATTGTGCGATAAGTAAAGTAAAGTTCCCTTAACCCTAACGGACCATCGGGGCAGATGAAGTGTGGTTAGCGCAACACCCAGCCGCCTTTACTCCCCCAACCAGGTACCCATTTAAAGCTGGGTGGACTTGGGGACTTTCGCCAGGACCTGAAAAAATCCCAAGGTTCTCACTGAGATTCTACACCGCACGACCACCCGTCCCCTTTATATTGTGCGATATAATAGTAATTAAAAATCAGTAGTAAAAGGTTTGAAACTACTACCTCATTATGATGAGGTGATGGTCAATGATATTATTTTTTTAACCATTCTACTTTTTAGCTTCAACTTTTAAGATAATAATAAATAATCACACTGAAAAATATATTAAATTTTGATTATTTGATTAATGGGACAGTAGTTGTTTTTTTTTTTGGCGCCATTCTTTCATCCACCTCCCGGCCCTCCTTCACCATAGTCGATAGTGAAATGGCCATGGAGGCACCACAGAGATTTAAGTCCTCACCGGAAATCGAACCAGGGACCCTCAGGTCGACAGTCGAGCGCTTCACCACACGACCATCCGTAGAGTACCCCCTCCCCCGGGGGCTCATTAGAAGTGGGCACTAAAAAGTATCTCAAATACATTTGATATAATGGATTAAATAATTTTATTTGGTCCGGTACACTTTAGATCTAATTGTTCGTTTGTTTGTTTTTTTCATTTTGTGTTTTTGTTTTTAAATTTACAGTCTTGATATAAGTTAAAGCAAGTTGTTTCTATGAACGGTATTTTTTTTTTTGGTTTAATCTGTTTATCAATATTAAATTTTACTAGAAACCTTCTGTTTAAAAAAAACCCTCAAATTAAACAACTGATTTTATAAAAAAAATAAACTATTATAACTTATACAATTCACCGCAATTTTTTTTCATTGGTTTATTATATTTTCTTAGTATTGTTTATTTAAAGACCTACAGGCATAATTAAGAGACTGGAGATGGACAATGGTGGACGATATTGGAGATGGACAGTGGTGGACGGAATAGAGAATGGACTTGGCAGGGCATTTTTTTTTGGTTAAAAAAACAACAACAACTGGGCCCCGTTATTTGGTTGCGCGAACTTCTGGCCTGCACCGTTTGGGTGTACGATCAAAGGCGGGGGAGGGAAGGATATGATCCAATCGCCTCGCGCGTTTCTTCTGAGTTAACCCCCCCCCCCCCGCCACACCCCCAAAACGCTGTTTACCCAGGCGCCGGTACACGTACTGGCATGCCCTCTCGGCTCTCGCCATCTCTGACCTCCCCTGCCCCATTGGGCAAACTGCTGAGTATTTGACGCATGGGGTGGCGCCCCCCTACCCTGTCAACAACAAAAAAAAAAAAGGCGCATTCTCCCCTGTGTCGCCATTTCCGGTGGTCGACTTATTTATCCTTCCTTCTTCCCCCCCCCCCCTTTTCCCTTATTTTTTGTTCTCCCCCCAATTTTTTTTTTTTAAAGTTCCCTGGGCATCGTTTTGTGGGCTATTGGTTTGCCAGTTTGTTGTATTTGAGTTTTTCGGCTGTCGTTAAACCCCTTGAAACTAAACGGAGAAAGGAGGGGAGAAAAAAAGTAGAGAGAAAGAATGCAAAGATCGTGGCGGTATATCAAAAGAGTAAAAGGGGGTGGGGCGGGATGGGGTGGGGATGAAGAATCAAACATTTAAGGAAATTGGGTTATGGACTGTCTTTTCAGTCTCTCCAGAATCTTTTTTTATCATAATTTTCTTTATAAATTAGGTGTACCATCTTTTTCAATGTTTTTAATTTTTACCCTTTAGTTTTGGAATGACAATTAATTATGGTACTAAGCTGTACCCTGCAAAACTTTTGCATAGAGTTATATTCCCTTAGGATTGAACAGTATGCTAGGTTATTTTGGGTTTCTGGCAGATCCGATTTTTTCATGATTTTATTACAATTTAAAGATGCAAACGTTGTAGAAATACAAAAAACAAAAAAAATATTTAAATGGAATTATTTTACATTTTGTCATTTGTGGTTCAAGTTTAAAAACCGCAGAAACTATTCAAAACTGTTGATTTAAAAAAAAAAAAAATAATTATCGAATCGAGACGCGGGAAGGACGCCATGTTGAATTCTCGTTTTCCGCTTGCGATTTAACGCGGAACTCAGACAGCTATTATTATATTAGATGTTTGTAAGAGGAGTTCTAGAATTGAATATATATATATATATTTACTAAAAAAAAGTTTTTATTGATATTAGCAATGAATAGAGTTTGAAAGACTTACAAAGTTTATACATTTAAATGTTGAGATTTTGTCATTTCATTAATAGATACTGAAGATACTTTTAAAAAAAGCTAGGAACTTTGAACTTTCATCTTACTGAGTAGTTTCCTGGGTACGTGTTACATCCGGTTATACTGACTCCTCCCATCTTCACCCCCTACCTCTATTCCCATTCTTTTTATTTATTAAGAACCATTTTATGCAGAACTTTATTTTTCATCCCCACCCTTTTAATTTGTTCTCAGTCAGGATTCCCCCCCCCCCCTCCATCCACAGTGTCTCCTACATGAAGGAGAGATACATGCAAACTTCTTCCCATTTGTCAGTTTCGGTGATGACGTGTTAGCTCGTGGGTCGCGTGCATCCCATCATTCTCCAAACTAATGTTTCCGGTTACAAGCAAGAAATTATCAACACTGGGTATCAAACTTTTGACTCACGCCCATCAATTAATTATTTCGCCCGAATTTATAAACTGTGTTCATTAGTCATCAGTCTTATCAATGCTATTGACTGTTGAATGGAAAAAAAAATTGTGTGTCGGCTTAACTCAATTTTAGGTCTAGCGCTGACCGTTAGGGGTAGTTGTGTACTTTTAAAACTGGTCATTCCTTATCTGATGACCTTATGCCTATGACCTATGTAACGGTTTGGGGGGTGGGGGGTGGGCGTCTCAGTCGCCCATGTAACGCCGCTGGGAACAGCTGTCTTGTCACTGGGATGTAAACCAGTTATCTGGGCCATCTCGATCAGGTTTATATACCACCCCCTTACCCCTGACCGGTTTATAGCGAACTCCATCATGCGCCAAAGTGTCAGCTAATGATGGGAAGATTCATTAGAATCGGATTCGGAAATATCGGAACTGTTTAGGGTACCGGAATCGAAGTTTTACCCGATTTCTGATTTCTTATTCTGCTCACCGAGTCCTACTTTCGAGAATTCCATAATGTATGTTAGTTCTTTATATATAGGAGGTATATTAGTTTCTTACATATGATTTATGTTAGTTCTTTACATATGATGTATGTGAGTTCTTTACATATATAGAAGGTATGTTAGTTCTTTATATATATATATATATATATATAGGAGGTATGTTAGTTCTTTACATAGGATGTATGTTAGTTCTTTACATATGATATATGTTAGTTCTTCATATATAGGAGGTATGTTAGTTCTTTACATAGGATGTATGTTAGATCTTTATATATAGGAGGTATGTTAGTTCTTTACATAGGATGTATGTTAGTTCTTTATATATAGGAGGTATGCTAGTTCTTTACATAGGATGTATGTTAGTTCTTTATATATAGGAGGTATGTTAGTTCTTTATATCTGATGTTTGTTAGTTGTTTAAATCAGATTAGGGAATCAAATCGTTTAAAGGAGAATATGTTATGTGACTGTACTGAAGTAAATAGTTTACCATCGTCTCATCACTATGGTCCACTTTCTACACATTTTTTAAATTAACAAATTTTGAATTAAATCTATTCTGGTTTTTTTCTAGCATAATAGGGGTTGTGTGACTTTCGCTGCTAGCATGACAGGGTGTTATGTAACTGCCACTGCTAGCATGGCAGGGTGTTGTGTGACCGCCACTGCTACCATGACAGGGTGCTTTATAAAATTTATAACTGCCACTGCTAGCATGACAGGGTGTTTTGTGTGATTGCCACTGCTAGCATGACATGGTGTTTTGTGCTATTGCCACTGCTAGCATAACAGGGTGGTGTGTGTCTTCCACGCCAGGTTTATTGGCGGCTCCGCCACTTTCTCCACATTATTCTTCCATAATTTCACGCTCACTGTAGCCCATGGCTGTGTCCACTTGTAAGATTCCACCCTCGGTCACATCCCTATAGGAACTGATTGTCATTTACACGGGTTGCCAGTTTAACAGAAAAAAACAACAACAACAACTATTTGAGTTGTGTTTGCTGATAATTTTGTGATTAGGCTTATTTGTAAAAAAAAAACGGGGAGGGGACCAGTGGGGTTGGGCAAGGTCACTGAGTAGGTGACTGCCCCCCATGTACCAAATTTCCAATGCAACGTTACATGGGAAAACTAGAATATTTAGCTCAATTACGTTCTTTAATTTCCATTCCCTTACCTCACTTGGGGTAAATGAGTAGACGGTGTGTGTGTGGGGGGGGGGGTTGATAACAACAAAACATTGTTTCATCTCGTTTAATAACAAAAAAAAAACTTTGGTGTACGAGAAAAGAAAATATAAAAACAAAAAGATGAAATTAGTTTCCTGGCGACTCATGGAGAACTTTGTTTGGACGTGAAGTACTGCCGTGTGTCACACATCACACACACACACACACTCGCACAGCTATATCACCACCCAACCGGGGAAGGGGGACAGAAACATACACACACACAGACACACACGCACTAAAACAAAGCCCTCTCGCCCTCATTTGCCTTGAATCCCTTGATAGTTTTTTTTTTTACTTTAACCCCCTCGTGTCTTTTTTGGGACGCGGAGTAGGATAGGGGAAAAAAATCAGGGACCGTCACTCTCGGTTGAAGAGATTTGGCAACTCTCAGATTTCTGCTATGCGAATTACTTCAAGAGAGTGAGAGGGGTAGAGGTCAAGGAGCAACACATGCACGTGGACAATATTTTATTTTCTTCGTCATCTAATGTGGCATGTGGTTATCATCATTTGTTTCATATGTGGATCTTGAAAAGTACGATTTTTTTTTCTATTTTTTATAATTTTTTTATTGTTATTGTTTTTTTCCCCTAAAAATTATTGGATTGGAAAAAATCATAAATTTAGACATAATTTAAAAAAAGATTTTTTTCTACAATGACTAATATTTGTGTTCTTTGTTTATTTGAAATGTATCTTGTTTATTAAACCATCGCAAACATTTTTTATTTAAATTTTTTAAGAAAAGATGTTGATAATATGCAGAATATGAGGAAAACAATTTCCACAGGTGTATATAGCTATTTTTCTTTTTTTTTAGTACTGATAATTTTCTTTCATCCCTTTTTAAATGATTATCAAAATATGTCCAATAAAGTATTTTTTTAATGACTTAAAAATGTTTCTCTGGTCAGTTCAAATAACTGAAAACAGAATTTGAGCGAATTCTGGGTGATACGAATTTGAATTCGATATCAAGTCATGTATGATTTATTATTTTAACTATGCAATAGACACTGGTATGCTAATCAAAAGACAATATTTAATGTAAACAACTAAACATTAACACAGAACTATTTTATCAAGTACATATTAATGGATATCACAGAATGCTTTTAGACATTATTTATACATTATGGCTCAAAGCAGGGTCGGATTTAGACTTGATAGGGCCCTAAGCTAATTGAGATATGGGGCCCTTTTTAAGCCCAGATATATGCCAGTGCCAAATACTTGACAATATATGACAATTGTTCACTCGGACAATTTTGGGGGCCCCTAAGAAAGTGGGGGCCCAAAGCTACAGCTTATACGTAAATCCTGCGCTGGCTCAAAGGGGTGTAAATCACTCGAGCTGTATCAGATAAGACAAAATTTTGAAATAACAAAAAAAAAAGTGACATCAACGAGGAGGGGGGGGCGGCATAAAAATGGTTGCACCCAGGCCAGGAGAGCCACTGTTTATACGTGTTATTTCTATCTATCCGTCCATACATCCATACCATCTTATGATGTGCAACTAATAGCATACAAGCAAGCAATATTCGCAGATCCAGTCTCCAACTCTATCTATCTATCTATCTATCTATCTATCTATCTATCTATCTATCCATCCATCCATCCATCCATCCATCCATCCATCCATCACAAAATTTCTTTTTAACTATCTGGCACATTTTTGTTTTTTTTTTTATTTTAAAAAATGATCCGGATTTACTTTTTTTTTTACACACAAAAATGTGACCCGACTATTAATTACAGAAGACATCACCAAACACAGCAAGAGAGTAAAGCGAATAGTTGAAATGCACATTAACTTTCAATCATAGTTTTGTGCGAAATACGTGCGGTAATGTGTAAGCCAAAATTAGAACCAAAAATAAATTTCTGACTCTTGAGGGTTAAAAAACTTGACGTGTTGGTGTTACGCATCGATAACAGATTCGGTATAATTATGATCTCATTATTTTTCGACGCTTAATAAACAAATTACGGCTGTCAAAAATGTTGTTGCTCAGAGTTTCTTGAGCCCAAAGATTTAACAAGTGGCACCCTGACATTGTGTTATCCTTGGACCACCTGATAAAACCAGGCTTATGGTGCCTTCATTGTAGCATCTTATAATGCAAACAAGCAATATTTTCTATCTATCCATCCCTTCCTCCCTCCATCCATCAATCCTTCCCTCCCTCCCTCCCCCCACCCCAATTCATCCATCCATCCCTCTATCTATCTATCTATCTATCTATCTATCTATCTATCTATCTATCTATCTATCTATCTATCTATCTATCTATCTATCTATCTATCTATCTATCTATCTATCTATCTATCTATCTATCTATCTATCTATCTAGTCTGTCTGTCTGTCTGTCTGTCTGTCTGCCTGTCTGTCTATCTCTACATATATATATATATATAAATATATATATATATCTGTCTATTGGTCTGTCTGTCTGTGTATATATATATATGTCTAAAGATCTTTTTTATCAATCTATCTGGGGTGTCTTTCTGTCTGTCTGTCTTATCTTCTGTCTGTCTGTCTGTCTGTCTGTCTTATCTTCTGTCTGTCTGTCTGTCTTATCTTCTGTCTGTCTGTCTTATCTTCTGTCTGACTAAACCATCCACTACCCTGTTTGTTTCTTGCACCTGGTTTTTTGTTTTTTTTTTAAATTTTCCTAAATATATATATATATATATATATATATATATATATATATATATATATATATATATATATATATAGCTACATACCGCTATGTCGCGTATAAAATGTTGTCATTTCCTTCTAAATTTGCTCACAGCCAGTCAGTTTAGCAGCATACAGCGAGAGCCAGTTTAGCAGCATACAGCCTTTGGTAAATAAGATGAAACATCGACCCGTACCCTCTTCCAAGAAAATGTTCAAATTTTATCTATTTAAAAAAAAATGTAACAATAAGATTTGCATTTTATAACAGAAATTAACATCCACCGTCCTTTTGTGTCGCTGTATATCGAGCTTCGTCAAAACCAGATCCACAAACACTTGGACGTCAAAACGGCCAATTAAATTTACGGGCCTTAGGAAAAAATATTTGAGGGCCCTAGGAAAAATTATATTAAAGGGCACTAGACTTTGGTACTTTTCAGCGCTCTAGGCAAAGGTACATATTTAGGGCTCTGAGCAAAAAGTACAAGACGATTAGGAGCCCTAAGTAAAGGTGTATCAAACCCCCCGCAAGGCAAAAGTTAGATCTAGACCAAAAATGTTGATTGTTGAGGTTACTGCTTGCATGTTTTGTCTCCCCCCCCCCACACACCTTTAATCTTTCACCATGTCCAGGACTCCTGACAAATGATCAGACTTTTTCTGGTTAAATAAAACTCCCGAAATGGGTCCCCCCCCCCCAATTGCAGTATGTGTGTGGGGGAGGGGGGCAAGGTAGCAGTCTAATTTGCCAATCTTTAAGAACGACTTGGCCTTCTCTCCACCCCCCCCCCCCTTTCCCATGACATGCATGTTGGAACCCGTTTTAAACAACACCGGTTAATGGCATGTATACCAGCACCCGTTTAAAAAAACAAAAACAAAACCGACTTATGACTCCGTTGCGTGTGCCAGACTTCGTGTGACCTAATCAGATTAAACCATATCCACAGTCCATGGGCGTCAACCCTCATTTGCACCGGGGGGCAGGACTTAAGCCGTAAGCAGCCCGGTAAAGGCCATCGGGGTATAGGAAGCTCCGCCCCCCCTTGTCTTTTATCTATTCAATCCCACCCCCGACCCAGAGGTCTATAACAAAGGGTGGGGGGTGCATTACCCCATAATGGGATAAAAATTAATAATTAGTAGCGGGGGGGGGTAGTAAGATTTTACTACATATCAATGGAATTGCATGCACAGTTGATGCTCAGTACATTTTATGAAATGTTGCTTGGTAATGGGTCGTACTATGCATGCATTTAAAACAATAATTATTGCTATTTACTAGCTGTACCCTGCAAAACCTTTGCATAGAGTTATATTCCCTTAGGTTTGATCAGTAGGCTAGGTTATTTAATTATTTTCGGTTTCGGACAGATCCGATTTTTTCATGATTTTTTTATTACTATTGTTTAAGTCTGACGATTTTAAACTTGCATACTGTTGTATTAATTCTTTACTTTCGATTTAACGCATAACCCAAATCGCTATTATTTTATTAGATAATAATAAATCATTTCATTCAGATATGTACCGATATTGATTTCTTGTGGCTCTTTGATATGTTAGTGTGGCTGCCATTGAATCATATTTATTTAATTATTTAATAATTCTTTTTCTTTTTATATCTATACATACATATTTGGGAGATATGTTATAAAATTATCCTGTACATGGTTTAAAGCAGGGTTTGTCAAACTTTCGACATCTGTGTACCCCCCTTTGTATTATTTTCGTACTACTATTTACCCTTGTTTAAAAAAAACAGCAGCAACCTGTATATATTATTTTTACGTTTCGCCTCACTTCATTGTTTCCCCTCATTTCATTGTTTCCCCTCACTTCATTGTTTCCCCTCATTTCATTGTTTCCCCTCACTTCATTGTTTCCCCTCACTTCATTGTTTCCCCTCACTTCATTGTTTCCCCTCACTTCATTGTTTCCCCTCACTTCATTGTTTCCCCTCACTTCATTGTTTCCCCTCACTTCATTGTTTCCCCTCACTTCATTTTTTACCCCCACTTCATTGTTTCCACTCACTTCATTTTTTCCCCTCAATTCATTGTTTCCACTCACTTCATTGTTTCCCCTCACTTCAATTTTACCCTCACTTCATTGTTTCCCCTCGCTTCATTTTTCCCCTCACTTCATAGTTTCCCCTCACTTCATTGCTTTCGCTTTAGCTGTGCATATGTACCGAATAATCTTAGCCCGGTGCAGTGCACAGCCCCGTAGCGTGAAAATTCTACAGCAGGGACCAGGCATTCTACACCAGGGGGCAGGCAATAGCAGGGGGGGGGCAGGTAATACATTTTACTAAGTAGAACAAATAAGCAGGGGGGCAGATAAAACGCAGAGGGGGCCCGGCCCCACTGCCCCCCCGCACGCTACGGGCCTGGCAGTGCATAAACCTTCCCGTGCCCACTAAGGTACCACACTTTGGGAAACTCTTGTTTAGAGGAACAAAAATTATACTGACTATAAAATAGTGGGTATCGGTTGATAATGTCTCAAAAAACGAGGTCACTTTAATGATCCAATTACTCCACACTTAAATCAACCAATCCAGTTAGGAAAAAAAATTCATTATCCTGGATGGACTCATTATACGAGATGGATTAATTATCCAAGATGGATTCATTAACCCAGATAGATTCATTATACTAGATGGATACATTATACGAGATGGATTCATTATACGGCACCGATCGTTTCTAAATATTTGTGATCCCCCCCCACCCCCGAATCTTTTTATCCTTCCTGACTGTCATGGCGTCAAATAGAGTCTCTTTGTACTCAGTCAGAATCGCCTTTACAGCAATTTTACCCCCGATATAACCAGCCTGCTGTGTCCACTCATGACCAATAATTCAATGAATGAAATGCATAAAAGCAATTGTCATTGGTTTTAAAACAATTGGCCGTACGGCTAAGGCTTGTAACATTTAAGACGGTATCGCTAACCATAACACACATACCCTTTACCACGGTTCTTTGTTGAGTTTTACCCCCATGTCCCTAACTTTATCCCCATAAATGTAACAGTCACACAGTTCAAACGTCAACAAATTATGCGTTTATTTCTCATTCCAGATGTATTCAACGCTTGTCTGTGCAGGTGAGATCCAGTCACGTGATCGCAAGCCCACCAATCAAAAGGCAGGATAAAAAACAAAAAGGACATGCAGTTGTAACGTACTCTTGGCAACAACAGGTTTGATAGACTTGACTGGACTGGACAGCACTTTGACATGACAGGTGACCAAGTGTTGGAAACTTACCAGGTTCTCAGAAACTGGTTTCTTTATTATATTATAAATGAATAAACCAATTTGTTATTCAAAGAATGTTTCAATCTAAATTTGACCTGCTTTTATAGAACTGGTTCCTTGGAATAAATGGATTTCCATCACTGCTTTAACTGATATTACCTATATCAGAGAGAAATCTGTTAGGTAACCACGTATTGCTCACCATTGTCTAATTTATTTTTGTTTACAAACTACGTCACTTCCCGGGTGATTGGCCTTAGCAAAGAACATAAACAGAATGAGTGATCGCTAATTGCCAAGTCCTCTGCCATTGGCTAAAAAATGCCGGCCATTTTACTTGCTATTGTCTTTCTTGTAAATAGAGACTTTTCCACGGTTTTATTTTTTTTTAGCAAAATATACGAATTAGAAAATTATCAATTTGGTTTAAAAGTATAAAGAGGCTTTAATTTTTTTTTTTAAATTCATAAGTCTGTATATTTTTTTTTTGACAATTATATTATAATAGCATTTTATGACTTCCGATATATTGAATAATAAAAACAAAACAAAACAGTGTATTCTAAGCAACTTTTTCAATTTAAATAAATATCTTTATTAAAAGCGAAATGCTAGATGGCTAGCGAAATTCAGGCCAACCTATGGGGTTTGACCATAGTCATAACTCTTAGAGACAAATTTATTTAAGTTTTTATGCTATATACAAAGCATAAACGAGCATAGATTTGTATATTTGTATATATTATTAGACTAACAACATATACGGTATACATAGAGAGATGAAAGTTTTATATATTTAAACTTGTAATAATTTTAATATGAATGATTATGCTAACTATATTCAATAAACACAGGACCATTATATAGCATTTACTATAAATAGGACTATGACCGGTAAGACTCACGCCTAGTCCCTGCCAGAGGCGTAGCTGGGGGGCGGGGCGGGGGTACATATGTCCCCGGGCGATACTCACGATGGGGCGCCAAATTTATATTTTACATATAATATTATATAATTTTCGAATTGGGGGGGGGGCGCTAAAAATGTATCAAAAAGGTATTGTGACCCGGGCGCGTGTTAAGCTCGTTACGGCACTGGTCCCTGCACGTCATGGTCAAACAGTACCCCACATCCTTCTGTTTCAGAGAAATTAAACTCTATTTTTGACTCTATATTATTGGTTTAGGTTTTGAGCGAGGTGGGTGCTTTTCCCCTTTTTCAATGTCGGAGAAACATTAGCTGCCCCTAAGTCTCCATGGCTCGCTCTTAATTTAATTGCTTGTAGTGTATTTTTTGTACTAGCTGTACCTTGCAAAACCTTTGCATAGAGTTAAATTCCCTTAGGTTTGATCAGTAGGCTAGGTTATTTTTGGTTTCGGAAAGATCCGATTTTTTCATGATTTTTATTACTATTGTTTACGTTTGACGATTTTAAACTGCAATACTGTTGTATTAATTCTTTACTTTCGATTGAACGCAGAACCAACACCGCTATTATTTATATAGATTCTTATTTATACCTCTGTTTATCAGTGACAAAGTATAAGTGTATATGATCTCGAGGCTATTTAGGGGATCGCCACTATCATTTGATTCCTTTCAGAACACTATACTGCTCTATCCCCTCTCTCCCTGTAGCAGCTTTTAAAGGTGTTGAGTTAGGCGGACACCTCTCAGCCCCTACGTCTTAGCGACCCCCCCCCCGCTTTTTTTGTTTGTTGAGATTCTGTTATCAGCTCTCTGTGGAAAAATAAAATCATAGACCTCGTTTATTATATTCGCCCCGGGCCCCGTGCACTGCCCCACCCTCTTTCTCGTACGGCCGCCTCTGTATTATCCTAATAAATGAATGTGCTCACGTCTTCTAGCCTTGTACTCTCTGCTGGCATTAAACAAATGAAGAAACCCCCTGGTACCGTGTATCCCCCAGAATACGGAGTCGCAATGGGTTGCAGATGAACTGTTCCCTTGCACCACTCTGTCCGGCCCGTACCGTCGTATTCTCCTTGTACCATGGACTTTTTAGCCATTTGACTGTTACTATGTACGTTACAAAGCGGCCTTCCCCCCACCCCCTACCTGTGGGGCGGGGGTATTACTCGGCGCCCTGGGCGAGTATCATACGCGGGGCCGAGAGTTTAATTTTGTTGCTTTAAAGAATCGGGACCCCCCCCCTTTTTAGTCGCAGGGCCCGGTATCCTAGTCACCACACCCAGAGGCCACCCCCACCATCGACGTTTGCTATAAAGAACACACTATTTGTATTACCGTGTACAATAATGTCACATGATTGCCAGCCGGTTTTACTCACATCAGTGAACTAGACCGCAACATTGTAAAGACAGTTCAAGAGTGTTCAAACTGATGCCGACAGTCGCGACCTCGCATATAAGCGCCCTGACCTTGTTAAAACTTCTCGTTTAATTAAGCCCCCCCCCCACACACACACACATATCACAGACTTCAGCTAACAATAAATTATAGCGATATGTATTATTAGAAGTAGTGACAATAAATAAATTAAAATATCTGAAAATATTCATTGGTCTTCTCAAAATTCACCGAAACATTTGGCTGGCAATAGAGTTTGATGAAAGGGTGTAGATGCTAGATGCAATAAACAATAAGTTTAGAAAAAAAAAATAGGAAAAAACAAACTTTTTGAAATTTTCTAAAGATTCCATCTTTCATTCTTAGACAAAGTTTTCCCACTTCACATTAATCGTCTTCCACGGTTTTTTCCGTTTGTTTGTTGGTTGGCTTCTTCCTTCCTCCTTTTGGTATTTCTTTAAGTTGACAACCACACCAACGCCCATCCATTCATACTGCTGATAAGTACAATGCATACTTATAAAACAACAACATCATCGTCGTACACCATCAAACAGTTGCCCGTGACCTCTAAAGTATCACCCCCCACCCCCTCCCCTCTTTTTTTTTTAAGTTTTGAGCTTTAAGTTGATGTAAGTAGCAGCTTACACTACTTTAGTTCGTAGCGTGCATCCTAGTCAAAAGTTTCTAGTATTGTCATCATCTTGTGTGTGTGTGTGTGTGTGTGTTAAAGTCCTTTACTTTGATTGAATCTGTCAGTTTCACGATGTGACCCGGATGTGATGCCCGCTGCTGCACCGTGACAGATAACACGTGACTCGCGTAGTCTTGAGAACTCGTTGCCATCCTTTTGTATGGGCGTGTCGGCGATAGGGTCGAGCCGTATGGGTGGGGAGGTGGAGGGTGATGTTATTTATGCATGCTGGTCTTCGCTCTAATCTATCTTATATATATCCAGTGGCGGGACTCGCCATTCAGTCAAGTTGCCCAATGGCAAGTGGGCCCTTCGAACAGGAAACTTTTTGGGCCCCACCCAATTTTTTTGTTCATTGGTTTACAAAATTAAATTATATAACATCTTATGATGGGTAACTATTAGCATGCATGCTACCAATATTTTCAGACTCGTTTACTATTCTATCTATCTATCTATCTATCTATCTATCTATCTATCTATCTATCTATCTATCTATCTATCTATCTATCTATCTATCTATCTATCTATCTATCTATCTATCTATCTATCTATCTATCTATCTATCTATCTATCTATCTATCTATCTATCTGTCTGTCTGTCTGCCTTTCTGTCTGTCTATTTATCTGTCTGTTTATTTGCCCGCCTGTGTAATTAAGAGCACCGCATATTTTTTCCCTCAAATAAAATTAGTTATTTTAATTAAACACATTTGACAAACTTTAATTACTTTTATTAGACTGTGAAGCAACCTTGAAACCTCTGAAATCCCGTTAACTTTTTAGAATTTCACTATCGCGTATTGTGCTCTATTTAAAGCTCTATATAATGACATCACCGCTTATTACCAACTCTCGATAATTTAAACCTGTTGTTGTTAACTCCAAATTATTCTTCGGTTGTTGTCGTTGTTGTTTCCCCCCACCCGTGGCCTACTAATGATGAGGGGGGGGGGGCGGGGACGCCTTGATGCGTGCGAGAAATGAATTGGGCCGGATGATCGCCATTCTCTGCGTGTCGCGGTCACTTATACAAACTTGTGTGTGTGAGACTGTGTGAAGGTAGGCTACAACAGAGGAGGAGATTATACCCCAGATGTTTTAATACTTTGGGACTCACTATGTCCTCCCCCCCCCCCCACACACACCAACCCACCCCCAACATGACGGGGTCTCTAATTACATGGTCAAATATATATATATATATATATATATATAGTCATTTGACCGATTGTTTCTTATTGGGCCCCGCGCTTGGCAGGGGCTTCGCAATTTACATTTAGCATTAATAGTAATAGTTGTTATTGTAAAAAAATTTGAAGAGGGGGGCCTCGCAAGCATCCGTTAGATTGGGCCCCGCAATTCGTAAGTCCGGCCGTGTATATAGTCACACTCTAATCAATATAGAGCAAGATATATGAACCTAGTTTGATGAGACGAATCTATTGCTCATATTACAAAGTTGAAAAAAAAACAAGGAACTTGTTTGTTAGTTCCATGGAGCCCCCTATAGAAAGAGATGTCGAATTTCCTTGGCTATGTGTGGATAAAGGTACCATGCAAACGGACAGTTTTCGTAGCATCCTCTCCACATACCTACCTTTGTCCGATACTATTGTCAGGGCCGGTGCCATAAAACCTGGGGCCCTTGACAGATTACGACAACTGAGACCCTTATGAGTCTTACCATCCACAATTTCCCAGCAAAATAGATAGAGATATGTTACGAAATAGATGGGGCCCCGTAATTCATGTGAACCCGAGACAAATGTTCAGGTTAACCCCCCCCCCCTCTCCCCTAACGGTGGATCAGCAGTGCCGATCTTAGCATAAAGGGGGGGGGGGAGTCAAATGAGAACATGTTAATTGTATCACAGGTTGCAGACATTGCGAAACTTTTGTAATCACTCATAAAGGCCAATGACCAGCAAGCTACCCGACTGGTCCACCCAGTGGTCCGCCAGCCCGGGGCACTCAAAAAAAAAAAAAGCACATGATAACCACTTCTCTACAGTGTCGGCAAAAGGGAATCGACATTAGGCCTCAACCTCCCAAAAGTATGCACCTAGTGTATAACACTAGCGCCCTTTGGTTCGGAGCCGACGAGGAACACTCCTACCAATAGGCGTTTGACACCAAGGGTCTCACGTGTAGCTGTTTTTTCCGCATGGGGGGTTCGAACCCTTTAACTACCGTTGATTTCTCTATGACACACACACCCGAAACTTGTCATTTTAGATTAAATGAAATAAAGTATCAGAGACTGTTTGTCCGTCTTGATAATTCTTATAAACTCATTTCTCCCATAACGAGTTGCTGGCTAGTAACATCTATAAATAGTGTTATCATTTTGACGGATTTCACTTGAGTCATGCCATGTGAATGTAAGGACAACATGGGTGAACTCGTACATTAAGTTTTGACTGTAAATAAGACCTGGTAGGAAGGGGGGGGGAGGGGTTCCATACGATAGGTCGATGAGATCCATATTCTAATTTGTCAATCGATCCAGATTTTGTAAACAAAAGTAATTAGATGATTGAAACAACTGGTTCATCAGCCACCCAGAGGCGTAGCGAGGGACGGGCAAGGGGGTCATCATTTCCCGGGCGCTACTCACAAAGGGGCGCCAAATGGTTATATTTTACATATAATATTATATGGTTTTCGAATTGGGGTTGGGGGCACTAAAAGGGTATTGTGCCCCGGGCGCGAGTTAAGCTCGCTACGGCACTGTGGCCACCATTGTAAAATGAAACAGAATTAACAATAAATCGGTTTTCAGAAACAGCACTTTCTAAATGTTTTACATTTTAGGTGATTTTTGTTTGTTTGTTTTTGTAATATAGCAAAACAATAACAGCATTACACATCAAGTCAACCAGTCAGTCTGTCCTTACATCATCGTGAACGATGACTTTACTTATTTATTTTAATAACCACTTATCAGTAATTCTTGACATGTACTTAGTTTATCATACCGAAAAAACTTATTCCGGGTAGAATTTGTCATAAAAAAACAACATAAATGTTTCTCGGAATTCACCTCCAGCAAGGGTTCAGATTCGTCGAAAAGAAAAAAAAAAGGATGAGGAATAAATCTAGGCCAGGCATTCATGTTTATTTCTCATTGTCTTAATACTGATGTCTCGATCTGAACTTTGTACAATGTTATTTGGTGTAGGCCTTCAATTTTATTTGGTGCAGGCCTTCAAATTTATTTAGTGTAGGCCTTCAATTGTATTTAGTGTAAGTCTACATTTTCTATTGTTGTGAAGTTCAGTGTAGAAAAGGGTTTGTTGTGACTGAGAAATTCAGTTGTTGTATTCTTACACAGGGCTCGATTTACTGAGACCTGTCAGCCCCGGCTCTGCTTTAGCTAATATATCCCAGCCGGTGGATGAAAATATAGACATTTACGCCCGGCTCTGCAGAAATTTTGTTTCATCCCCGGCACTGGTTTTTTTCTTAAATCGAGCACTGTTCTTATATGGTAAAACTACAATAAAAACACGCCATATGAACAATTTAACAATAATTTTTACTGGAGAAAAGTTTATTAAAAAACAACAACAAACAAACAGATTCAACCAATGAGAACCGCGGCACCAAACGAAGTGCCGGCTTTAGTCGCCGGTCCATTTAGGCTGCACTAGAACCAATCATAATCGTGCAGCAGATGAAGAGGTGTCCAGTCTCTAGCAGTCATTTTTAAATGCTACGAGAGTTAGTGTTTTCTAGCCATATCCATCCGCCCACTCATTATTCCGCAGTTTTGTATGTTGTTACTGAATGAGAAAGATCTCAACCGTAGGACCATTCACACCAGTGTGAATGGCCACGCTCTCAATAAGGGCCCCAAAACAGCGCAGGCAACACCATCTCAAATCTTCTTTTTTTTACAGTTAAAGATAGCAGTGCTCCAGTAATGACATTGATTTAAGTTAGGGGACTACGGCTAAAACTAGAAAAGTACAAAGAAATTAGGTTGGGGATCAGGTTGGGGGTAGTGGAGCTAACATATATATATATCAGTTTCAGCGGCGTAGTAAGGGGGCAAAAGGGCATCATGCCCCGGGCGATACTCACAAAGGGCCGCCAAATGGTATATTTTAATATAATATTATATGGTTTTTCGTAGGGGGAGGCGCTAAAAATGTATTGTGCCCCGGGCGCGAGTTAAGCTCGCTACGCCACTGTTCAGTTTGTGACGATTTGATAAGGGTGCTGGGCGGAAGGGCGCTCGAAAAAAAATTACTTTGCCTAGGGTGCAATAAAGTGCGCTACGCCACTGTTCCAACTTTATTATCATTCACAAACACACACATACATAGAAACAATTCAGCAATGAGATCATGGTGGATTTGTTGAATTTTAACGGCGGGGAGGGGCGGGGCCCGACTTTGGAAGGGCCCCAAAAGTATCACTTTTCAGTGTATGTCTCTGTTTAAAGGGACTCTAAAACAAAATCGTTGTACGCTATGGGCCGCCCAAGGAGGTTGAATTCCTTGGAGCCGCCTCTGAAACGAGAGTTGCGTTTTTTTTTGTTTGTTTTCATAACCGTTTTCTCCATTGTCTTCAGTGTTACTGTCATGCACCCCTCCCCCACCCCCCCCCCACCCCCTTACCTCTGCTTTTCATATCCGACCTATTTTGTTGTGTGCTCTTGTTTTTTTTTTGTAAGTTACACATGTTATATACGTACTGACACAGAAATAATGGGACATGGTTAACTTCAATTACTTATCTTTTCTTATCGTCTGCGTTGGTTGTGTAGGTGTGTGTGTGTGTGTGCTCCGTTGTCTGCGTGTGTACACGGTCTTACCCGCTGGGTTGACGTCTTTGTCATGTTTCACCAGTATGTGTGTGTATGTGTGTTGTAATGTGTATTTTGTTGGTTACGATCTATTATTGTGTTAGTAAACAGGTCTTCTCTGTGTGGGTTTTTTTTGGGAGCCGGGGCGTTTCCCCAACATTTCGGGTGGGGGGGGGGGCGCCGAGATGGGCGATGATAGATTTGGGACGTGTTTCTGGCACCCTGTGATCACCGAAAATAATGTGTTTAATGTTATATCCAAACATGAGTAACGTTGGCATTCAAATGAAAGGGTCCACAAACAGATTTTATAAAAAATACAAAATGACATAGTGACAGGGTTGTCTTGATCTCATCTTGGCCCATCATAGTAAAAAAAAACACAAAAGCCGTCCTACCTGTAAGTACCTGAATAATTATGATTTTTCACATTACTTTGTAGCGAGTGTTAATTTTAGCGGCCCTAACCACCACCCACCCCATGGCCTACATTTCTAAAGAAGACGGCACTTCTGTTTATGTGTTGTATTTGGGGTAAGATCTCTGCTGCCGGACGGACATGACGACCCCCAACTCACAACATGTGTCTTTAACAGCGCATGCGACATCATCTCGTATCTTTTGCTAATAAATGACCCTTCCCTCAACCGATTCACCATTTTCGTAACTGCCATTTTCATCACTGAAGCATTTTCGACACGGAAATGTAGCGGTATTTTTATATATATTAGCAAAATAACCTTGCTTCACATCGGAAAAGTACTGCCTTAATTTTTGGTTTGTTAAGAAAAGCCTTTTATGAAGTGAGTTAAAATGTGCCAATAATTATCCGTATTTCTTTGGACTATTGACCTCTTGACAATAGGCATAGTTCTGTGTATTTAATACAAAGAGGTCTACTAAGAGTTGTGTGTTATTGTGGTGTGTTCTGCTAACGTCTAGTGTTTTCTGGGTTCATATCTTTTATTTTTTAATTGTACATGTTGGTGTAACGCTCCTAAAATCAGAGCTGACAGTTAATGTGTATCTTATTACAGAAATAGGTGTGAAGAAAAATACATAAAATACAACACAAAGGAGCCAGACACATTATGTGACATAACACTAAAAATCACAGGCACAAATACATCTATTCATAAAAGTGTCTCGCGCCACTATCTACTTGTGCAACGTCGGGTATAAATGCTAGTTGTTTATTTAGAATAATTTAGATTAAACAAATAAATAATTCCCGAGCAACGCCGGGTATACTTCTAGTAGTAATCAACGAATGTATGATTAATGGAACAATATATTTTTTCAATAAGATTTAGTATCATAATTAAGCATTTTCGTAACAGAGCCTTCAACAAACTTTAATGACATGATGAAACCACACGTTTGCTGCTATTATAATAGCAAATTTCTCGAACAGCCTCTTCGTTGATTACGCGAGTTGCGGGTGCGCGAAACATCTACCCACGTCCCTCTTTCATAGACGGCGCTGACTGTATGGCGAAACAAAATGGCCACACCCGGAAATTTCGATCGTGTGCCAGCTGCAAAACAGTTTACACCCGACCACTATGAACATATGTCCAGAGAGGTGAGTAATAGGATACGTGGCATTTAATAAACATTACCTTTTATAATTACATACCGATACAATATAAATTATAATTTAATTGTTTATTAAAACCCGTATAGCTACGCCGATTTTTCACACATAAGCTGTTCAGCTACGAAGCCTAAATACTTAACCCACTTTGCTGTCTTGACTAGGCTCAGATCGCGATTTCAGATAATTTTTGTAGAAAAGTATACAATAATTAAGCATAATTTCATATTGGTCAATAATTATTTGTCTCGTGCAGGATTTCTATATTCAAAATATTGATGTATTTTGTTGTACACAATGATAGCTAGTCCTCGGTTTCACATGACTGAACACGAGTGTCAATATTTTTTTTTGTTAAGTTATGATAAAGAGTAAGATGTTATTTATATATTTTTATAATCCGATTTCACGAATGAGTAAATTGAACATTTAAAGTCTATTTTATAAAATTATAGGTCATGAGTATGACTACAGTGAGCATTATATTATGAGAACAAATTAAACATTTAGTTCTTTTGTTATTGAACTTATTTACTTATTAACAGTTAAAAGCAAACTGATGCTTTTACTTAACTTTTAGACATTATTATTGTGATAATATTGGCTAAAAAAGTATATGCTTATATAGGGTTTTATTTAGATTGCCCTTAGCCGTTGTAATAGTTAATGAAAAATATATTAATTGAATACTTTTCTTGAGGACTTGTTTCATTTTTTTCAAGATGAATAGGAAAGTACTTTACAGCCGTAAGACACCATACTTGATCAACATTTTGCTTTTTTATAAATTTTTAAGTGTGCCAAGTCATCTGTCTTGAACATTTCTATTTAGAATTAATCAGCAATTTAAGGAGTGTAAAAAAAGAAGACCTATATAAGGTGGGCAACTGAATACATGCAAAGCATAATATTATATCATTACTGAGGCTATGATAATCCAGGGGAATACATAACTGATAGTATTATAGATACTGATACAAAAAAATCAAATATGAGCATTACTGAGTGCTACTACTACAAAAAAGACGGAATATATAATAATATAAAATGTACATGAGAACATTCCATAGTGGAAATTCAATTAATTTTAAGCTATTAACATTCATCAATACATTTAGTAAAATGTAAGCATAATCATTGATTACTGTTTTAATGTTTCTTCTTTGTAATATATATAACAGTTATACATTTAGTTTTATTGTTATTGATACATAGTAATCACATCTAGGTAAAAACAACCAAAATGTAAAAAAAAATAAATAAAGTTGCTTGTGACCTTGAAGACAACACATGCATATTTATTTATACATATTTTTATTCACTGATTTTTAGATATTTACTTTCTCTGTTTTATTCATTTCTTTGCAATAGTGATGCTTCTATGTTTGGATGGAGGTTGCATTGCACCATATATTTATAGCATAAATATTTAGACAACTTTGGGCAATCAAAATAAGTTGTGTTTGATTATTATGACATTTTTATGGATGAATAGAATTGTTTCAATACAATACAGTCTCTCCGTGTCATAATCATTTTTAATGAAAAATAATTGTCCATTTTAATATGAGTTGCAAGCCAAAGTTTCATTGTTTGTTTATGCGTGTGAAAGCTTGTTTCTCTGTGTGCATAAGGTAGTGTGCTTTTTTTTTTCCTCTGATGACTGGTGGAAGATAAACACCTGGATTACTTTCCACACACACCTGCCTGTACCCCACCCAATGTACCTCAGGGTAGGCATTTTTGTAATCATGAGCCAGCAGTGTCTTGGTGTTTTCTTGAGAACCGAGACACCTGTCAAAACTCTGGTATAATAACAAAAGCTCAAATGGCAGTGGACCACATGGTGATTGGATTTTGTGACATCTTTTTGTTGAAAGTGTTTTTTAACTGTAGCTTTTTATTTTGTGTTCATATTATTTTATTAAGTGCTAAACATCTTAGAATATTCTTAATGTCTCAAATGTGTCAGTGTTTCATATTACATGTTTTTCTAGTGTCATTATTTCTTCTATAAATTGTAACAAACATCATTTTTATAGCTGTACATTGACAACTGGGAATATAGTGTTCTTAAATATTTTTTTTTTTAGTTTCGTTTTGTTATCTTGATGTCAGAAATCTTGATTTTTTATTTTCCAAATGGTGAAGCAAAGTGGTTACACTTTTTTTTTACACTTAACTCTTTCTTGAACATGACATTTTGACTTTATTAACATTACTTAGATATGTATTAAATATCATCCTAGAATTTAAAAAATGGAAGTAATATTTAATATTTCAAGTTTCTTTTATATAATCAAACTTGGATTTCTCTTTTTAAAAAAAAAATTACAAAACAGGCTAATTACTTAACTGGATTCAAAATGGGAGTGTCAACTGTGTGTGTGTAAATTCTAATGTTTGCAGTGCCTTGTAGCTTAGCTGTAGCACTAACACTGACTGGTTTGAAGTCTCACAATTGGATGCTGTCATGTACTGGACTTGAACATTAACATTTTTTTCCCATAGGATATTTTTAACTTTATTTACAAATAATGGGCGATTTGAAACAGGAAGTAGTGCAGAATGATGTCAAACAGGAGTCTTTGCACACAGAGGAAGCGCCCAGCGCATCTGGTAACGGAACAACTTTACAGAGCAACAAGAAGATTAAAGGAATTAAGGTGAATTGTGGAGAGCTCAGGAAATACCTCTATGGTGTGGAAATCTACAGGCAGGCCAGCATGCTAAGAAAAGGAAGGGAGGTGCACAAGATCTATGTAGATGTACACAAAGGGGTCAGTTTTCTAGATGACCGATTCACTTTGACAGAGTTTGGCAGAATGGTGTTAGAAAATGGTAGTGTCCGTGCAGGACGAGCACGGAATGTGCGTCAGATTGTCGTGGCCAGAGAGACTCTTTATTGCAGTGGAACTGGAGGCTGTAAAAGAGCATGTGGTGGATATGGCCATTGCGTTTCAGGTGGGTGTTTGCCTTTGTGAAATTTTTTTTTTGGTCAAATGTTTTTAGATCAAATGCTTTGTGTATAGATTACAATTGTAAATATTAGAATAGATTACTATTATTGTTATTATTATTATTATTAAAACAAAAAAAACAAGCTAAAAACCAGCAATTAAAAAAATAATAACAAAATTTTAATACAATCTCTCAATGTTCAGGCTGTGACAAAATAAAAGTCAGAGGTCACAAGTGCAGCTTTAGAGTTAAGCTTACAATGAGGCTTGGCTTTGTGGACCACTGGTTTGTTGAAATACTCGGAAGTCACAACTGCTACATTGACGATGATCCTCCAAATGATATGGAAAAAATGCTGGCAGCTTATGACACAAAAATAACTGAAGGAGACTATGGTGATTTAAGTCTTTCTCAGAGAGCTTCTCCTCTTGCTGATACAGAGTCCATGTTGTCTGTGACTCATACTGGGGCAGGCTTTTTTTCATCACCAAGTACACCTGTACTACTTACACCTGCACATTGCCCGCTCAATGTGCCTTTATTTCCAGAGTCATATATGATGACCATTGCCAGGAATGCAGCTGCTGCTGTTGCCATGACCAATGGTAATGGCTTGGCCAGAGGTCAGCCTTCACCCCTTAGTCTTTCATTAAAACAAGATAGATTGCCGTCAGATATTGTAGCCCCTGAAATTATGAATGGTTTGTTGCCCCCATCTGCCATTCCACGCCTAGGAGCCATTCCAATGATTTCCTCTTCCTCGCCTTCCCCTGGAGACAATGGACACAGTCCCAACACTCCCATTTCTGGAGTTATGGATCTTTCCACTCCAAGGATAAAAGAGGAGAGTATACCCCGAGATCTTTCAGTTGGCACAGGACTATTCAAGTCATGGTCTAACCACCCTACTGCTGGACTAAACGCTACTTCCATGGCCACAGCTTCACTTAATGGGACAAAGCACGAAGCCAGCCAGGCTGCTTACTTAAATGATATCAAGAAAAGTAAGCGCAGCTACTCACACATTCCAGAATCTCAGGAAACTTCATCATCCTCAGGGTCACCCAAGTGCTCATTTAATTCAGCTCCTTCCATCCCACCAAGATTGCCATCTACATCAATGCTGTTCTCTTTGCATTCTCAGTCCACGTCTTCAATGGCAGGTCAATACTTGAAGAGTATCTACAGAAATTTAAAACCAAATAACATTCCTTTTAATAGCCAGTCATCACGTAGAATCAGTCCGGTGCTGGCAAGCACAGAAAGCTCAACTCCAGACAAGAGCCCTCCCATTGAAGAGATTGAAATCGCAGAAGTATTGGAGGGGGAGCTTGATAAGGTAGTGGACAGTGGTCATACACATTTGATTTTGTTCCCTGGTTCAGTTCTAAATTTTTCTTTTTTGGGTGCATCTTGATTTTACAAACCAGTTGTGTTTTTTCTCATTTGTACCCCTCCTTGTTTGTTGGTTGTGGCTAATTGTGTGTAAATTAAGTTTGTCATAGTTAGTTGTAACAAGTAGTGGTTCTTATACTGGCAGTTAACATATTATATTCTAAAATCAGTCAGTAAAGATTAAAATTCATAAAGTTTGTGTTGTTAATTTGATAATTTTTATCAATTTTTTTTCTTATAATCTAAGACAAGTTCAAGTAAATTTATAACTTTATTATTTGATGGAATTTTAATGAAATAAAAAAAAACCCATCTAATTATATGAACCACTGCCGGTATGTTGAATGAAATTGGATAGGTCATTAGGATAAACACGGGGCATTTATTATTAGATCCAGCATGAAGAGTAACCATTTCTTTAATGTTACTTTCAGTTATTTAGCTAGCCTGGTGCATGGTTTTTTACTCAGTTAATTCATTGTTACTGGCTTTAAAAAATATGTTACATTAAATATTTTCAACACATCATTGCTGGTGTTGGGTCTCATTGCTTCAGTAAAAAAATGTAATTAAATTATGTTAAGCATCTGATGTATTTTATATTATATGCCTTTGTTATTTTAATCTAGAAAATATTTTGTATAAAGTAAATCACTGCATTTTTTCACCTCTATGAAAAAGCAAAAGGTTTAAAAAAAAATGAATTCAACACATACTATTACCAACTGTATGTCATAGTTTTAAATAATAATTTTTGAGTTTTGAAGGGCTTGCGTGATGTTTATTTAGCACCAGTCAACAACATTTTAATCCAACTGTATTTCACATCATATTCAGTATAATATAATATAAATTTTACTGTAAGTATTGTAACAAGGGGTAACCTTTAACTGTATTATTGGTATTAACCTGCTAGTAGATGGATTTTATTTAGATAATGCCATGAAAGAGCTTGTATTAAATATGTTGCATGTAAAATTTAGTCTTCATCTGCATGATGTGCATTTTGTAGCACCTTGCATGTCTGCATGTTAATCCAGATTGATTGCACATTGGCTCATTTGCATACCTAGCATATTTTAAGGAAAAACTTTGCTAGTAAAACACTGTAGAATTAGTAACATTAATGAAATTCATTAAATATAAAAAGTATGAAATGTATGCAGTTTAAATAGAAAAAAATATATGGTGCAAATTAACTTAAACAGCCTTATTTAGTTTTAACACTAATTGCAAATTTTAGAAGAACTTTTGCTTTTTACACTCAACCCAACAAAAAGATATGGGTTTAACTGAATTATCTTAAAATCCTCCCTGCTGTAAAGTTAAAGTTAGGACGGCCTGTATTAATAATGGGAATACTGTTTATAATTACCCTGGAAATGAATAAATGATGGTGTTCATTTACTCATGAAAAATAGAAATGTTTTTTTTTTAATATTTATTATAAAATACATGTTCTTTTACAAGTGTTATGATATCAAACTCTTTGTGGTAGTGAAAACTTAGAGGGAGTGTAAAGTACATTAACAATTATGAAGGAGATTTGCATAAACAACAACATAGATATACAGTTGACCTTCACTAAGCTTTGACATTTGCCACTTCACTCTATCATTGTTTTTATATTAGCTATGTATAAACCAAAAGGCTAGTTATACATTTAAATTTACAGTAATATGATAGTTTTAGCATTTAATGTCTTATTGCCCTTTGTCAAATATATTGGGGAAATACAAGTGTAATGGAAACTAAAGGAATTTTTTAAAGTCTAGGGCAGTGCTCTGCAACCAGTGTGTCATGAGATGGTGCCTTGTGTGCTGTGCAAAAATTGAATGCTTAACACATTTGTCAAAAGTATCTTCATGGATTTTTTTTTTTTTACAAATGTTTTACTTTTCTAAGGGATATCATCCAAGACAATTGATTAATGAGAAATAGATCTAATAATTCAAAAAACAAACAGTCATAAAGAAATACTGGGGATAAAAAGTTTTACAAAGGGGCATATTTGTACAATGTCATACCAACAATAGTTTTCTTCATTAAAAGAGCCTTAAATTTGTGCATTTTTCCATTATTATGAATTAATATTCTCGAACACAAGCCATTGGAATGTCACATTTCTGTATATCCGTTTTCTCGAAGCATATAGCTAGCAAGAATGTTTGAATTTCTCAGCACAATTTTTTTTTATTAAATTCAGTACACTTTTTTAAAAAATCTGCTGGGGGTATTAGACAATAACAAAAGTCATTGGATAGTAAAACTTCGCATATGTTTGAGCACATGAATCAACTAATTATAGAAATACAAGGGGGAAATGAAAACACAAGTTTCATTGTTCGAACAGACTCATGTAAATAAAAAAAAATGTATCCAAGAAGGAACAGAAACGCTGCTTGACAATTTCAGCACATGAATGTGTGTCGCTTTCACTACAGAAGTACGTCTGTAACTATTTTAATATCAGCTCATAGCAAGATGGTACAGTCCACAATCGTTTTTAACATTAAAAAAAAAGTTGTATCATAAACAGAAGCATTGTCTCTGAACATTAGCAAAGAATTTCTGGAATGATGAAATAAAGATACTTTTCTAAAGCAAAAATTCCAAAGATGCTTCAATTTAGCACATTCTATTTGGGAAAATGCTCTGATGAAGAAATTTGAATGTTACGCCTAAACATAAACACGTTTTTGTAATATTTCAATAAGTCTCTTTAAGGGGCCTATAACATATAAAACAAAGATTAATATCACCACATTCCAGTTATAACATAGGGAAAAAAAACTCAGGACCCACCCATCACCACCATATTGTATCAAAGAGACGCTAATTCGGTGAAGTGTTTTAGTGTGCTATGAGTTAAAGGAAGGTTGCAAAGCACTGGTCTAGAGGAAATTAATAATGTCAAAAACTGTAAGTAAAAGGTTGTAAAGAGTTTTTCTATGCTTTAACTACAAAAATACTCCATTCATAAAAAGAGAATCACATTTTGAGAAGTTAACTCTTCTTTTCAAAGTCTGGTAAAGATTAACTGAGATCAAAGAATAGTCTGCTTTAACTGGTAAAGATTAACTGAGATCAAAGAATAGTCTGCTTTAATCTAGGTTCTCAACCGGCTGTACATGTACCCCAAGGGGCATGGAAAAAGTTATGCAGTGGTGCGCAGAAGTATATAATTTTCACCAGACCACATTCCCAAGAATTGCATTAGAATATTAAGCATATTTCTTGTGAAATTAAGTACATTTAATGTACGTGTATGTAAAGGGTACCCATGGACAGTTGGGAAAAAGGATAAGAACCGCTGGGCTATAATGGGTTTATAAAGTATTCCTGCCTCTGTTTATTGTGATGGATTAAACAGGCAGGCCAATAAAAACAAGGTTTTAGAATGTATATCAATGGAATAAATAAGTTATATAGCACTGATTTTTTTTGTATTGATGGGTAATCTTTTCGAATTCCTACTTATGAAGTACTCATAGAATTTACCTTATAGAATACAGATGGTTGCCCCCCAAAAATGCAAACGCTCTTTTGTCAATTGAAGATTAGTGTATTTTGCAGTAGTGGTTAATATTGGTGTTAATTAATTCTACAGAAATAATTTTATATGTATGGTATTTTTACTGTTCTTTCTGCAAAAGTGGAATATTAATTAAAAAACTTACATTTTTAGATCTGCCATTATTGAAATTGTAACTTCAGTGCTCATCACTTGTTTTGATGTATTATTCAGGTTCAATCTGCTAACTTACATTATCAAGGAGGTTCTCAAACATTTGCAGCTCACAGCCCACTATGGAACCTGTTTCCTCGTTTTTGCTACTCACAAATTAAGAAATTAAAATCTTTACATATTAAAATAAAAAGCTAAATCTAAATCTGGGTCAAGTAATTATTAAAATCTTTCGATGACCCACTTCAAAATAAGCTTGCTACCCGCACTTTGAGAACCACTGCATTATCATATTCTTCGTTTTTAAATAGCCATTGTATCCTTTACCTTTAATTTTACATTCAGGTGTGTATGCATGAATTTGGGAAACCCTCTGTTCATAATAGTAATGAAATAATTACAAAATAATTTTTAATGAGGTGTTGATGTAAAAAAAAAAAAAGTGAACAGTTGAGTCGTAATGTCATATGAAAACGTATAATTTTTTTTTTGGCTGTACAAAATAAATTGATGGTAAAAATTAGGCTTTTTAATTATTTTGATTTCATAAACACAATACTACCAATAATAATACTGACATCTTTAATTAAAATTTTTTTTGCCAATGTGGTATCAAAATTTTTTTTAAAACTCTTTTTTTATCTTTAAGATTAACAATATCTTAATTCCATTATCTTAAAATAATCTTTTATGAATTTGTGAAACATTTCTTAAAAACCTGAATTCTGTTTTTTTTTAGAACTTCAAAAAAAGCACATGTTAAATTTCCTTCAAGGTGTTTTAATCAGCTTTCATATTTCAGTTGAATCTTAGGTTTCAGTCTTATCGTTTCAGGATCTGATCAACAGAGTCCAGCAACTGGAAGCTCATGTCACCCAGCTGAGAAACATAGTGCTCAAACAGGACGGCACCAAGGAGGATGCCAATAGTCGTCGTAAACAGCAACGTGTGTTTGATTTCACAAAGTGAGTAGAAGCAGTTTATCTTCATATGAGCTATATATATCTTGCTGTACTTGTTTAAAAATAAAATGAATTATGTAATCAGTTTTGGTTTTTCCTCTATGATTAGCTAGGGTAAAGATAGTTTTTTTATTATTAAGTGTCTGAATTTCCGAGTGCCTAGTAAAATCAGTAGCATTTTAGCAACTTAATAAATTTATCTCCCACTTTGAGAATTGAACCGAGTTAATTTCATTTAGCATCTTCATGTTTATATATTGCTAATTTTCTCCAATGAATATTAAATCTTGCTAGCAGATATTAAATTTGCTGATGTATATATTTTATAAAAAAGTTTTACTTCATTACTAATACTGGCACAATGAAATCATGTCTTATTAAATTTTTCAATATTAATTTATTACTATTTAATCCTTTTTTTTTTTTTTTTTTAGATATAATACTCGGCATGTTGCTCTAAAGATAGCATATCTTGGTTGGGATTACAATGGCTTTGTTGTCCAAGAAGACACAGAGAAAACTGTTGAGGCTGCAGTGTTTGAAGCCTTGTTGAAGACCAGACTTATAGAGTCCAGGTTAGTAATTTAAAACTGTATCTTTTCACAGGTCAGATTTTGTTACAGCCAATAGATTAGGTTTAGATAAACATAAAAAAAAACCCAACAAAAAACATCTTTTGGGCATTAAATTGTTTTTATCATGAGCTTTACTGTTGCAAATCTTAATTATTGTAAGGCCTTAAAATGCTACCGATTCATCATTCACAGAGAGTGTGCCAACTACCATCGATGTGGAAGAACTGATAAAGGAGTTAGTGCCTTGGGGCAGGTCTGCTTTGATTACAATTCGATTTAGAATAAAGTTTTTTTTTAAAGATGTACTACAAAGAATCGGCTGGGGGTTGTGCTAACCACACAATTCTTTCATATGCCGAGGTTATAGAAACAGATGTATTCTACACTTCATCTGCCCCAATGGCCCGTTAGGGCTAAGGGAACTTAACTTACTACAAAGAATATCTTAAAATATCACCACTTGTTGTTCAGAGTTTGTGCCTCTAAAAAAAGCCTCTCTCAAATTAGTTAGTTTTTTAAAAAAATTCAAAGTATTCATTTCTACTTTTATTGCCTTATAAATGTTAATTTTTTAAACTGCCAAACTCTCTTTGTGGTTTGAAGCACATAATTTTATTTAAACTTTTATCTCCACTTAAATGTCTTTTTATTATCTTTGGCTGTGTTGATTTTGTTTTCTGAATTTGTCCTGATTTTGTGCTTACAATGTCTTGTGACAGGTTATTTCACTTGATCTGAGAACCAACCTTCTATCTGGTGTTGGAGTTAAAGTTAGAGAAGGTGGCTCAGCTCATACTAGAACAGGTCTGTAGTTTATTTATTTTTTTATTCCTTTTTGGTTAAGTTCGTTATAGTTTTGATAATTAAAAATAATCAACAAATGAAATTATTTATGTGATAGTCAAGAGTTACTTTTTTTTAGGTTTTTGAATCCTGAAATTTCTGCTTTTCGTTTCAATAATTAAATTATAAGTACTTGATTGTAATCACTTTATATTTCCAAGTTAGTCATTTTGTGTTTCTCTATAGGTGATGTCAATACAGAGATTCGCTATGTTTATATACTGAACAAAGTACTTCCTCCGGAGATTAGAGTACTAGCCTGGGCACCCGTCGATCCAGACTTTAGTGCTAGGTAAGAAAATTTGTAAAAATTAATATAATATAATAATAGCGGTCGCGCTTCTGCATTAAATCGAAAGCAAAAATCAAGAATTCAAAATGGCTTCTTGCCGGCGTATCGATTCAATCAATATTTTTTTAAAAAGCTACAGATTTGAATAGTTTCTGCGGTTTTCAAACATGAAACCCAAAGGCCAAAATGGGAAATAATTCCATTTATATATTTTTGTTTTGTATTTTTACAACATATTGCATCTTTAAATTGTAATAAAATCATGAAAAAATCGGATCTGTCCAAAACCAAAAATAACCTAGCCTACTGTTGAAACCTATGGGAATATAACTCTATGCAAGGGTTTGCAGGGTACAGCTACTATTAAATATTTTCATATATTCATAGCTTTTTCAGAGTATCTAATAAATATGTTTTTCTCTAATTAAGGTTCAGTTGTAAGAAGCGGACATACAAGTATTATTTTCCCAAGGGTAACTTGGATCTTGATGTAAGTTTTTTTATATTACACCTTGTGTGAACACTAAATATTAATATGTAATAATTTTTTGCTGAGATAGCTACTGTAGTGTTAGAAAGAATCGCAATACAAATTTTTAATTATGTATGAAGGATTTATTGTCACATGCTTACACAGTAATTGGGATATTTGACGTTCAGTGTAGAACTGAGAATAAGTACAATGGCATTTATTTTTAACAAGCTTGTTAGTCACAATGAAATTATTTTTTGAGGGATATGACCAGTGGCATATATAACTGTGTGCACACAATGGCATCTGGTTTGATTTCCTAAGTGCAATTTTTTTTTATAAACATGGGTTCGTCAATTGAACAATACAAAATTTAATCTCAAATTCAATGAAAAAATAAAATATACAGGTTATAATAATCCAGGCAAAACATTATCCATGTGCCATCAACTGACCCATTTGATGAGTGCAATGTGTTATGGCGACGTGTCAGTAACAAACTCGCTGCAGCTGCGGCAACATACCTTGTGTTCCCTGTACCTTCTCTTCTTCTGTACTTTCTGTCTTTGTTTGTGTCGCTTCTCGCTTTCTGATCATCTGCATGGTTCCGTTTATAAACAGACCATCTCAGCTTATGGCGTCAGCAGTTTTCACTCAAAATCTTTACAGTCTGGGAGGATTGTGGGTGTGTATGTAAAAGTTGAATGTCACCTATTTCATCACTTATATCAGGGGAGAGGGGAATGACCAAAACCAAACACCATGTAGGAGTTGTGTACATGCCAGAATGAGTGATTCTATCATTTATTGGGCCTGGGTGGGAGGGGGGGGGAAGGGTTGTGACATTACATTAGTCATTTTAATATCTACATTACAGCCAATGCATTTATAGAAATGTAAATGTCTGCAATAAGCTTAATAATATCTTGTGGATTTTTTTATCCTTTGTGCAGCCAATTAAATTCATATGGTATTGTTTACATATTTGTCCTTTCCTATTTTTTAAGCTTATGAATTTAGCAGCTTCAAAATTGGTTGGTGAACATGATTTCCGTAATCTTTGTAAGATGGACGTTGGCAACGGTGTGGTCAACTTCACCAGGAAAATCTTCAGGGCTGATGTTTCATCACTGAAAGAATCGTAAGTCTACA
The DNA here is from genome assembly GCA_021962125.1 of Bulinus truncatus. NCBI lineage: Eukaryota > Metazoa > Mollusca > Gastropoda > Planorbidae > Bulinus > Bulinus truncatus. Next base: position 2,573,225 of record JAGDYQ010000064.1, read on the forward strand.
CTTTAGTTTTAAATGCTTGCTGGATAATGTGGACTAAAAAAATATTGGCAAATACTGATACATTCATATTTTTTAGTGCATTAAATGATTTCCTTTTTTTAATGTTGATTATTTGATTTTTGCAAAAAAAAAATATTACTTTAGCTATTAACTTTGTCACATTTATTATTTAGTTTTAAAGCATAATATTTAACTTAGCTTGTATTATATTGTATAAAATAATACACAAAGCTTTGTGCGATGCCTCTTGCTAAATATTAAAAGATACATTCTTGAAATAGTTATTACATTTGGTATTTTTTATTAATTTCTTTACCTACCATACCATGTGACTATAAAGAACAGTTCTCAATAATCTAGTTCTGTTCAATTTCTGTTTCAATAGTAACCTAGGATACTCTATGTGTGAACTTACTGTAGTAGGTCAAGCATTCCTGTGGCATCAGATCAGATGTATAGTGTCTGTGCTCTTTCTTATAGGTCAGGGCAAGGAGGATTTGATGGTGAGCTAAATGTCTTTTCTAATTTTTTTTTGGTGGATTAAACTAAATCACTTTCTGTTAAATTTTGTATAATTTAACCAGATTCAACATTTTTTTCTCAATCGTTTTTATCTCAGGTCTTAGATGAGTTGTTGGATGTAAATAAGAACCCCAGGAAACCTCAGTATGCAATGGCTTCAGGTGAGCAAACTAATTTGAATTCACTGTCAAGTTTAAACATCTACACAAACAGTGTAAAAACTGGCCAATATGTTACAATTTAAAGAAACATTTTTTCATGAGGATGTAGACCTTTTTACATTTAAGTGAAATTCGTAAATTGTCAAAAAGTAGATATGTAACATTATAGCAAGAAATGCTGTATTTTATTTTTTTAATAGCAAACGTATAATTTTTTTTTTTTCAGAGCTTCCGCTTGTTTTATTTGATTGTGACTTTGGTGATAACTTGGAATGGATCTATGAAGCAGGTGGGATAAAAATATAAAACAAATGGCCTCAGCATAATTTTACTTGCGTTAATGATGATCTTATGGTGTTTCATACACCTGGATTTTGGATTAAAAAAATATGGCTGTCAGAAATTCTAAAAAAAATAGATAAAAAGGAAAAGGCTTATTGTGGCTTAGATGTACTTGAAAAAACGTTTGTAAAAACATAACAATGAAACAGTTTTTAAAATATGGCAAATACTTCCAGTAATTTAGAGGGAAAAAAAGTTCCTGTAGGCCATGATTAAAAAGGCTTATTATTACATTAATTAGTTTAATTTTATTTCTGTACATTGTATAAAAGAAGTTCAACAGTACAACAAAAAGACTATTGTAATAAAATGATATGTAGCGGATATTATAAGAGTGCAAATGTACTAAAGATAAATAGTCTGTAAAACATTTTTACTTGAATTATGAAGAATTATTATAACATAAAAGGTCACATTAAAATTTTTTTTTTACTCTCTAAAGGTTGCATTGGAGAAACTGGGTGATGTACATAAAATTATCACTTTATTAAATCTTTTTTATTTTCAGACTGGCATGAAGATAATATCCGACACTTGCAACAACTTTGGGCTCAACATACGATTAAGTAAGTTAAATCTGACAATCGTAGAATTGTATTAGTTGTTGTGAGGGTCATTGTTATGATCTGTCTAGGTTTGGTGTGAAAATACTGTTTATACGTAATTTTAAGTAAATATATTTCAATATGTATTGCAGGCCAGACATTTTGCCATTATGTGAAGCATTTTAAACCAAACTAGCCTACCCAATTTATGCAGTGGGTGCATAAAAATTTATTTTTCTCTGATGGTCTCCCAGGGCTAAGGCTTTACTTACTTTACTAAATGTAGCCTCTAAAGATGTAGTATAGTAGCCATGATAGGGGTAATATAGTCTAACTTAAAACGTTTCATTTTAAACTTTATATAGTACATGTATATTGTATACTCGATCAATTAGGTTGCAGACTTCGTGATTATTTCAATCTATATGGTGGTCTATAACTACTGGTGATTTCACTCTAAAATGCATAGGGTAATGACGTAGACATGAAGCAAATGTTTTTAAGATTACGGTTATTGTTAACATCAAGGGTTCAGATCAACATGTTGTGTAATAATTGTAACAAGTTCATGACAGATTCATACGGTGATGACAAACAACTTTTTTTCTTAAACTTTTTCTCTCCGCCTCTCTCCAAGGCTCTCAAAAATATTGACTGCCTCATATCAAACTCCCAACTAAAAACTAAAACCAGTGATATCTATTTTAATACTGATTCATCTAATGGATTGTATCACCAGGTCCATACCATCACTCAATGTCAATCATCCTGGTCAACTGCCCCGCCCTTAAAGAGATATATGTGGGTTAGAAGTATGTTTGGAAATCAATGCTTTTTTCCTTAGTCCAGTAGCTCCTAAGGGGGTGGGGATGATGGAGAAGTGATATAGGAGGTAGTGGTGGGGATTGTGCCATTAACATGCTCCATATGTCATTAATTGTCAATTTTTGTTGTAGAGCTACAATGATCAAGAAAATGCTAGAAGAGCTGGATGTTGCCAAGGTTGAAACAGGTAAATTAGCCCAAAAATTGAATATATTTTTTTCCTCACTTAGCTAATGCTCACATTTTTTTTTTAAACCTGCTGAAGGCATCTCAATGTGCTTGTTAGTGTCACTTCACAAAAACATTTCATTTGGAGATGGGGGAATCTCACATAGAAACTTGACACTAAGTAAATGTCCTTTTTTTTTTCCTCTATGCTCTGCACTTCTTAGATCTGCATTCTGATCATTGTTTTATTTTTAAAGATAATTCACACACATATTTTGTATTATTTTTCCTTCAGATTCTGACATAGCACCGTGGAATGAACTTAGTACTCCAGTATTACAGCAGACAGAGTGGATGATACCGGGCAACAAGCCAAAGACTTACAAACCTTTAATGAAACGACAGACATGCGGTAGGTTCCACTTTTATTGCATTTTTAATTAAATGATATTTTAAGTTGCTATCTATGATGGGGAAGTTTCATGCCACTTGTAATTTCACACGCACAAACACTGTTCTAATATTTCAGAAAGCTTAGAAGAACGTGTGGAATATTATGCTAAAAGACGAAAACTTCAAGACAAAGAATCAATAGACGTTGAAGCTACAGAACTGCCTTGATGTAATGACCCACAAACAACGTTCTCTTGAACTAAGTATTAGCTGATGTATTATAAAACAATATAATAATTTACTTTATTGAAATTAGTATATAAAAAAATTTTTTTAACGCAATCAGTATTTGGGTGATTAAACATTTAAAAACAAATAGCAAACTTTGTTTTATTTTCCTTTCATTAATTTTTAATTAAGTTTAATTGTCAGGTTGCTTTGCTTTTGTTTTTATTATAATGTATTGTCAACTGAAAGATTTAGTATCATTGAGATGTTAATTATGTCAATCTGAATTGATTTCTTGGAATCTAGATAGGATGGATAAATGTCATTTATTGTTAACAATTTCTTGTGTAATCATGTTCATTTATTTATCTGCTGTTTATGCTTTGAGATGGTCATGGCATCTTGTTTGTTTTCATTTTTCTTGTAGCTGGGAACATGAAGATGTGTTTATTTTTATAACACTAATCAGTATCTTATTCATTCCTGTCCATATTTTAATGTGGGGGGGGAGTGGGGTTTATATTTTTAAATGAAAGATCTTACAAACCTTTCAGTCTAATTCATTCCAACATTTCCATCAGATATTTGATAACTGTTATTTAAAACGTGATGCTTTTTTTTTTTGTTAAAATATTTAGCCATGTCACAGAGTTTACCATTTGAGACCATACAATTTTTTTGGAGTACTTAGTATAGTACTTATATTTATTGATTCATGGATGGCACTAGTCATTAACTTAGAAATGATTCATATTTATGTATATATATGTATATTTTTTTTTTCTCATAACAAGATCACCTTTGTTAGATAGACATCGTATATGATAATACAGCTGTTGTGATGAGTGGTATTTATTTATAATACATCAAATACTTTTGTTGGTTTGTTTCTGATGACTGGTTGGACCCTTAGATATCAGATGACTGTGTTAAATGTCAGATGACCGTGTTACATGTCAGATGACTGTGTTCAGTGCTCAATAAAAACAAAAAAATCTGTTTTTTAAACTATTTATATTGAAAAGTATTTGCTATAATTTTTTTTAAGCAGACGGTTTAAAACATCTATACTTATTGTATGCCTCAGTATTTATTTTATTTCCCTCTTTTATGAAACCTTTAAACCCCAAAAATTGTGTGTGTGTGAATCATTTTGTCATATGAACATGTACTTACTAAGTTTTTGTTATTTGTTTCAGAGGATGGGCAAATGGATGCTCACTGTATAGTATTAAGTTAAAAGTTGGTTCCTTAGTATAGAACAGGGATGCCATGATGTTGATAGTCAATTTAACAAATATAAAAAATTAAAAAAAAAACTGATTTCAAGGGAACTGTACTAAACTTGAGGAGTAGCCACTATTGGTACAAAATCTCCCTGGGATTTTTTTTTTTAATCTGTATTAATGTGCACATGCATAAACTAATTGCATTTTATTATGCATACGTTTTGTCTCTGGGAATAGGCCAGGAAATGGTGTCTTTATTGGTTATTAATTAAAAAGATGTGTGAATTTCCTACATGAAATGGTTTTATGAGTTGATCTTTTTGGCTCAACAATGTAAGCTGTATGACATGAATCTGTTTTATTTATTTTGATGTTACATTAAGTCAGTGAGAGGACAAGGTGTCTCTGTTGTATTTTCATATTGACTTGTTTTTTTTTTGTTTATGTTTTTATTATTGTTCCTAATACTCAGCATAGCTTTCTTTATGGATCTGGTTTCAATTTCTTTTTTTTTTAACTGAGTCATATTTATTTGTGCATTTTGTTTCACATCATTTTAATTTTTTTTTCTGACTTTGTGTTTGGTGAAAATTTAACATCTCATGCCTCTTTTGTTTAAAGGTGGGATTATTAAGAGTAAGGGCTGATTGAATAATTGAAAGTTCGTTAAATTTTTAACTGCCACTAAATATTGAAAATGGCTGTACTCTTCATATATTTTCCTGTCTGGTAACAATGTACATATTTCACCCTTCATGTACATGTCATTATATAGAGTTGATGAGGTTATTTTTTATTACTACTGACACACATCTCTGAATGTCTTAAATCTTTCATTTCACTCATTACCGTGTTGCTCCAAACACTTGCTTTCTTCGCTTAACTTGGCATTTTATTTTGTTCTTCCAGATACAGTATAATGTACACTTTTTGTTTTGCTGTTTACAATCTTGGTTATATTGTGAGTTAGAGGATTTTGTTTTTATTCATTTACCAAATATTCCAGCACAATGATATAGCTTGATAACCTCAGTAATAATAGAGAAGCTAGTGAATACTGTTACTCATATTAGGCCAACTTTTTAAATTCCACATTCTCATCATACAAGATGAGTTCTGTTACAATCGTGAATCAAAAAGTGGTTCCAAGTTTATTAACACCATTTTATCTTTTTTTTTTTTTAAATTACATTTAGAAGTGAAATTACTGTAAATGTTTGTTTTTTAAATGTAAAAAATATGGGAAAAAAATTTCTGGCTGGCACAAATGACAGCAAATTAAATTTTTCCTATTAGCTACAAATAATAAGTATGTAACAGACATTTTTTTTACCTGTTTTACTCACTGATTGTAGAGCAGTGCATTCACAAGCCAGTATTTAAACCTTTTCTTCCCACATCTAACTTGTGTTTTTATCTAAGACTGAGGTTAATTTTTTTTTTAAATACTTTCTCTTCTTTGATATTAACTGACATGCTCAAATTTACATTACTTGTAAGATACAGCTAGAGATCAACTTTATGGTTTTAATTTAAATGAAATTGCCATAAATTGTTTTAAGTGGTCATCAGTGAAAAACAATTTTTTGAAATTCTTTTTATCATTCAGTCATAGGGACAGATATTTTATTTTTATTAACATTTATTTCAGATAATAGGGTTGGTAGAAAAAAATTAATTAGCTGGGATTAGTTGAAATAAAATTAATTTAAAAAAAGTTTGACTCATTTTTAATGGACCGAAAAGGGAATATTTTTTAAAATTTATGATTTCTTATAATTATTTGATATGCTGTGTTCAGTTGATATTATTTGACAAGTTGGCTACAATAATTTAACACAAGAAACTAAATACTCATTTCACTGTTTGTTAGAGTTAGAGCATTAACTAGTCTTCCAATGTCAAAATATTTTAAAATTTATATTAACAAATGTTGCATATTTATTCATACATTAAAAAGTATTATTTCTTTTTTTTTAAAGATGACTTAACTGATCTTATTCTGTTTTTGTTGAATTTCCCATCAAGTATTTCTCGTCATATTTTTAAAAGCAATGGTTTTAACACTTAATGTCAAAATCTTGAAGGATATCATCAGGGTTGAAACATTTTTATTGCTCATATCTTTATATGTATATTTTTTTTTAAGACTAAAAAGGAAAACAAAAAACTTTTTTTAAAAGAATGATTGTTGTTGGTGATTGAAAAAATAATGTAAATGTACAACGGTTTGTGGACATTTAAACTTTTATGATGATGTATTTTTGATTTTTTTTTTTAAAAAGAAAAGTGCCTACGCTTTAAAATTTCTGTGTGAAAGATATTACAACTTGAATGTTTATTTATGTGTATATAAACAAAGTATATATAATACATTCCCAGCTGTGTGGCTGATGTTAGAATGTCTATAAACAGATCACATTAAATTAAATATAAAAGAAAAATAATTGAATTCACAACAAATTTCTAGTGGAACACAGGCTCATTATGGTTAAGCTTCTGTTTTTTCTTTCTCTGAAATGTTTTATTTTTTAAAATTAATACTAGTTCTGTAAACTAAATTGTTTTAAAACCAATCGGGCTTTCCGTTTTTGACAAAATGTGTCAGATATCACCAATGTACAGAAAATGATATGCTTTTAAAAATGTTAAAGATTTAGATATCTCAAAATGAGTACCCTCTAGTCATGTAATAATTTAGAAATATTTTATCACAGCAATAAAAATGAGTTTATACCAAACATTTTATGTTTATCAAAAATGTTGTTCAATGCTTTATACTGTAAGAATTTTACTTGAACTTGTGAATTGGATAAACTAATTTCAGCTTAAAATATTAAAAATTTTAAAACCAAATTTGAATATTTCAAAGAGTTGTTTAATATACAAATTTTGAATCATAACATACAATTTAAAGTTTGAACAGAGCACGGTTCTTTCCAATGTTGTGAGCAAAAATTATCAGATATCAAACTAGTCAATGTAAGCATATATAATACACTTAGACAAACGCATACATACAGTTCATAATGTATATTACTTCTAATGAGTTAATATTCCCTAATCTTTTCGCAATGGTTAAATGATATACAAAAACTGAGTTGGTACAACATCTTAAAATGTCAAATACACAAAAAAGCACAAATAAATCTGAATAATATTATTCAATTAAAAGCTACTTTAAATGTTCCCAGTTTTTAATTGTTATGCATAAAAAAATTAACTGCCATTATACAAAATTCTTTCGAGCAAGCTTTTTGTTATTATTCTCATCCTCTGGATGAAATATTTATGTTTCTAAAATAAAATAATTGATACTTTGTATACTGCCATGAATATTTCAGAGAATTAAATTCAACAAGTACATGTATATACACATAAATGAATCAAATTTAAACCAAAAGAAAAGGAAAAAAGAAAAATTAGTTATTCCCCAAACATCTATCACATTTTAATATAAACCGTCCAATTATGAACAATCTAGTAAACTTCATGTAATTAAGATAATGGTCATCATGAATAATGTATTTTATGATGAAAATCATAAATTAAATTACCAATGTTATAAATTATCAGCATTTTAAGCTGACTGACAAATAGAGAGAAAAAAATCAACAAGTTAAACTGCTACTCTTGTAACAAATCATCCTCATCCAAATTCATATCCTGAAAACGAAGAGAAAAATAAAAGGTAATAATGTACACACCAAAACATGTTTAAAATAATAAGCATTAAAGAGCCATTCTAGGCACATAGGGAAAAATATATGAACAATTAGCAAGCTTAGGTCAAATAAGGATTCTTTACATACAGAAGCCTCGCCACACCTGACAAACTTTTAGGGTTACATTCCATCCGTTTTTATATATTTCTATAAGCTATAAAGGATAAAAATTGCCTACTTATAATTAAATGTGCAATAAACTTCTAAACCATCTAAAATGTCGTATTTTCTCTTTAGTTTATCAAATATTCTGAGCAGCATAAGGGTAACAGTAATTAAAGGATGTTTAAAACACCTAGAAAATTCTTAATATTAAAATTCATATTTAGAAGGTCTTGAACAGGGTTTCTAGGCTCAAAGCAAGAAAATATTCCAATTATAATTAAATAATTTTACTTATAGTGGTAGAAGAGTCTGGAAGTGATTTACTGTGATAAACAATGGTCTACTGTTATCTTGTATATATATATATATATAAATATATATATATATAAAACTAAATATTACCATGCATTAGACACCATGGTATTGACCGATTAAAAACTGGCATTTCAAACGAATTTAATAAATAGGAAAAATAAGATATGCTGGGTTAAAATAGAATTAACCATAACATTTTGCAATTAATTTAAGGTTAAGATTATTTCTTAATTTTATTCTTTTGGTGAAATATCTGTGTATAGTAACGTTTGAATATGAATTGGAAAAAATAAGGAAATGATTGAAATATGGCTCATATAAATAAATGAATTAACTTAACTATTAACTTAAGCAGGACAAAATAAATGAAAATATTATACATTTTTCGATAAAATAATGTTTCAAAATAAAGACCTAAGGGTAGCCCAGAACTCCATTTTTTTCCCTATTGCTAATGGTAGTAAAGCAGACTTACTCCTTCTTCAAGGTCATCAATATTGACATTTTCCAAGTCTAACTCCAGCTCTTTCTCTAAATCTCCCTCGGTCTCCTCCGACCTGTCTTCTATGGGAGGAGGAGAGGTTTGCTTAGGTGTGATGGCAGCTGGAGCAGGTTCAGGGGTTGGTGAAGGGGTGGCAGGAGGTAATGAAGCTGGGGGAGGGGTTGGGGTTTTGGGTTCAACATTCTTACCAGGCGACTAAAGGAATAAAATAAATAAATATGTAATAACGGTGGTTATTAAAATTTATGAAAAAAATATTTTAAAATAATTCATTTTTTTAAACATAAAGTGAATGTTGAAACATGGCATAAAAAATGGATCAATACAAAATGTCACGAACTCTTGACAAAAATATTTTAAAGCCAAATGTGACAAATTTTCTTTTTAAAAGCTTATCATGATATTCTTTTAATGTTCCCAATTTTTAATTACGTTATGCATAAGAAATACATGATAAATGTAAATATTTAGAATTAGTTAACTAAGTAAAGAAAAAAATGTTCAGCTATAAACTAAAGGGTATAAAATATTTGTAGTTAATTACTATATTTAAGGTTTCTATAAGTAAAAAAAAAATTAAAATTTTAATATACATTATACATCTTTAAAGATAATAAGCATACTATTGCCACTTAATTTATCATGAATTAAAAAAAAAATGAAAAACAATTAAAGGTTAAATATAGAGGGGCTATTAGACAATATTGTGAAAATAAGTATAACACCAAAGCAAATTATGAAAGAAATGGTAATTTTTAATTTATGCCAGAAAAAATATTCGTATCCCAAAACAATATTCCTTTAGCTTGTATTTCAAACATGAAGTGGGTTTATGAAATCGCAGTTGATTTTTTGCCCAATATAATTTATAGCAGCAAAACAGGGAGAAGTTTTTGTTTTGGATGGGGGTCAAAGTGGGTTTTGAGATAGTTAAATCTGAAGAGTGGCATACAAAACTATAAATAGAAAATAGCATGAAACAAAAAAGCTTCATCTACACTTACAGCTGAGGTACTCTCTAGAGCTTCCTCAAAATTGTCCTCTACATCTTCTGTGGCATCTTCTGTAACTGGAGCAGCATAGACAAATCTCCCACTGTCCTCAGCCTGCTGCATTTCTTCTACTGGGTTGCGATCTGCGTTACTCTGTGGACAAAAAAAACAACATTTCTGATTAAAACAAACAAAATGGTCTTAATTCCAGTAACATGATTTCTTCGCCACAGCGAATAAAAACAATATAAAATCTTTAAAATAGGCTTTCATTAAAATGAAGAAAAAGGGAAAAAAAAATTCCCCAGATCATACAAACATTTATAGAAATTATTTGACTAAAAAAATCATGATTATCGTTTACAGATTTTTTTATATACAGGATATTTTGATGTTCATTTCATAAACATAAGAGTTGTGTATACTTTTACTTAATCAATATAATCTCTATAAATAATTGCATGCTTTAAGGAATTATTTTGGTACTTTTTAAGTACATTTTATTAAAAGAGTTTTCTAAAAATTATTTTATACCTTTTTAGTTTCTTATTTCATGAGTTTGTATTTGTAAAGTTAATATAATCTAATAAAAGTATATGATGTACCTATTGTGAAAATGAAAGAATTAAAAAAAACTATTGTTTTATATTCTTTTCTATTAAAATAATTTCACTTGCTTTTATTGGTAAGTTCATATAAAATATTAAAAATACTGCACAAGACCAAAAAAACGTAGAAATCTGCAAAATATTAGACCAGACCAGTGCTCGACTCAATGATCTCTTTCCACATTTCCTCCATTTACATTTATAAGCAATATCAAAAAAAAAAAAAAGATTTTAATAAATTGACTCACAACATTTTTAAACAGTGCATTGTAATCAATACACAAGTATTTTAACTCTCAACCATTGTTCATTTTCAGCCATTTTTTTAAGCTGATTGCAGGGTGTTTTGTAAAACTAAACATTTTTCATTATCTTATAAGCTACCTAGTGATGTTATACATCACTGAATTCAGAAATGAATAAGCTATTTAATGATATAAAACTTTTTATATTATAGAAATTTTTAATTTTGTAAAATTATAGTGTAAATGATTTTTTTATTATTTTTTTTAACTAAAAATACAAATACATCACAAACAGTAAGAATAAAAAAAAAAAGTATGAAGAATTTAAACAAAATCTTTATTATTTACATAAACATTATTCATTTATACAACACATAAACAAATTTGGACACAATAAGTACAATGTTAGACTAGACAAAATTGATCATTAAAATTTATATATTATTATTATAAGTGACAGGAAACACATTTAAATGAATTGATAATTACTTTAAATGTTATTTATGATAAAGTAAAAGACTATTTCTGTCATCTTGAAAACATAAGAAAGTATCACATGCAGAACATTTAGTTCTTGTTTTTCTTTCAAGTTTATAAAGTGAATAACATAATTTACAGTTTTTTCTTTCCTTTGAAGGAACCATTACAGGTAAAATAGGATGATTAGTTTTTATTTTATATGCTGTCGCTGTCGGAACCTCATCTAAGTCATCAATCTTTCCTAACTGTCTAATTAACTCTATTGTGTAATCTAACTGACTATATCTTGCTGGTCTATTTAATTCAATAATATCTGGATTTTGTTTCCTCCAGTCTTGAAAAAGAATATAACTATTTACCCTAGCAATATCAACAAAATGAAAAAATAAAGTTTTCCACCATTTATTTGTTTTTCTAAGCATATTATATTTATTTAAAAGTTGATCACTTTTGTCTACCCCTCCCATATTAATATTATAATCCTTGACTAAAAGTGGTTGTCTTACTTCTAATTTTTCAAAAGTCCCATTTTTTTTATTTCTTCTCATGACTGAATTAAAAGAATTAGCTTTATGCATTGTAGAAACCAAAGATACTGTTTTGTTATCCCTCCACTGCATTGTTAAAGTTTCCTCTTTCCTAACCCATCTCATATCACCCCTCTTTGAAGTCTTTTCCCATTGTTTTACATTTTTTAATTCAGTAGGAAATCCTTTTCTAGTAGTCAAAATGGTACCACAGGCTAATACACCTTTTTTTAACAAATCTTTTACTAAAACAAAACTAGTATAAAAATTGTCGAAAAACAAACGATAGCCTTGATTAACAATGGAAGATATTAAATTCATTACAACCCCATAAGCTAATCTAAATGGTGATAAAGTTTCAGACTTACCCAAATAAACATCAAAATCATATGTATATCCAGTAACAGAATCCGCGAGCACCCATAATTTCATCCCCCACTTAGTTGGTTTATCTCTAATGTACTGACGAAATGAATATCTTCCTTTGTTTCTAACCATTCGTTCATCAATTGAAATATTAGGTCCAGGCTGGTATAATTTCATGCATTTTCTTCTAATGAAATCAAACAAAAACCTAACTTTAGTCAATTTATCCTCTGCCTTTTCGGTGTTTCGGTTTGAAACTTTCAAAAAACTAAGTATTTGTTCAAAACGTGGCCTGGTCATAAAGGCTCTTGCCCATAGTCCATTGAATAAACTTTTTTTGTTCCAGTAAGACTGAACATTTGGAGCTTGTATCATCCCCATGTACATTAAAAGTCCAATAAAGCTCATAAATTCTTCTTCACCTATATCTGTCCAGTTTTTGTACATGGCTGGTTTAGTTGGTCCAATAAATGCAGCATTCTGATTAGTTGTGTTGCATAGCTCTCTGACCAAAGTTGAAGTAAAAAACAGAGAAAAAATGGACAGAGGAGTCAGATACTCTTTTCTGTCTTGTCTTGTAAATGACTCTGGAAAATGAGCTCCAGGAGTTCTCTCAGGTTTGAAGGGTGGCAAAGCATAAGGAGGTCCAGAATCTTGGTCATCATAACTGAAGATAAAAAGATGTAGTAACATTAGAAACATTTTTTTTTAAATGAAACAATGATATTTTGTTAAAAATTTATTCAACAAAATATTCAGTAATAAATTAGCCATCTAAAATTGTTGAATTATTTCTTTTGTTTTGTTCAAATGTGAAAAAAAAATACGTTACCAATGTAAACAAAAGAAAGTTACATTTACTATGGCCCTAAACAAATATGAATTATAAATGAATGTGTGGAAAATGTACCTTTAATTATATAAATAGTTAAACTAACATAATTTTTGTAAATGTTTTGATACCTATAAATATCTACTAATGAATATACAATTGACAAAATAAAAAAAAATTGAAAAAAAATTGCCATGTGCGTTTCGGCTTTGCCACTAAGACTAATGTTTACCTTCCATTGTTGACTTGTTTAGTGGAAAATCGATGTATATTTTCAGTTTCACTGACTTCTTCTTCTTCCTCTTCAAGCCAAACTTCATCCTCACTTGAAATATAGTCATTTTCATCGTCGGAAGATGAATACATATCCATAATTCTTTAAAAAATTGAGACGCTAATAAAAAGAGGACTGTCGTAAAAGTGACAAAATGGCGACCATCATCCCGGAAGTTTGTGACGTAAACACGAGACTTTTATTTAATTTTTTTTTTATTTAAAATGTAAAAAATGTGTAAAATGTTGTATTTTTTGCTAAAATATTCATTTTTTTATAACAAAACATAAAATAAATTGATCAAAAGTAAAAATATAAAGAATTTATAACATAAAAAAATCGTCGATCACCGGTGATCGAAAAGCCAATGCTACGATGGT
>JAGDYQ010000064.1:2587488-2614446 GCA_021962125.1 Bulinus truncatus
CATAACCTCCGGCGGATATAACCCCAACGGACATAACTGGGGGCGGACGCAACCTCCAGCGTTCTTAACCTCCAACGGACATAACCTCCAGCGGACTAAACCACCAAAATTTTAGCCCCATATTAGTGATGCTTCTTTATATTCGATCATCTTGGCTGTGGGTTTAGAGTTGTATGTCAATTTAGAGTACATGTATGATCATATATAATAATATTCATTTTCCAGTATGCGTTAAATCGAAAGTACAGAATTAATACAACAGTATTCAGTTTAAAATACAATCATGAAAAAAATCGGATCTCCCGAAACCAAAAAATAACCTAGCCTGCCGATCAAGCATAATGGGATATAACTCTATGCAAAGGTTTTGCAGGGTACAGCTATTAAAGTTATTAATAACATTAGGCGTGCTACTATGTTGTTTGTTTTACTAAAAATAAAGGGTTGGCTTTTCGACACTGTGGTTCTTATGCTGTTTGTTTTACCTTCTGCTATAAAATGTGTTCTGGTGCGACTAAAATAAATGGTAGAATAAAGATGCGTTCAGTTTAGACCTTATGCTAAAAATATGAATACGCTTCCTGATGATGTAAAGCTAACCAAGGATTGATTTTTGACAACTGTGGGTTGAAAAGCTAATTCAGCTTATCGGAGTACTTTGAAAAAAAAAACTTGTGAAATTGTATTTTTAAATATTCCGCACATCCGGTTACATGATATTTAATACGTATATTACATTTTATAATATAAATTAGGGATAAATATTAGATATAATAAAAATAAACGTGGGGGTTTTGTGCTGGGTTTTGTGACTTTGTCCGATGGGTAATGTCCGTTGGGGGGGGTTCCAGCCCAGCTGGCGGGAAAATTTTACAGCGGGAGCCATGCATTCCCCTAGCAGGGCCGGGTAATAGCAGGAGGGGGCCAGGTAGCCCATTTTGTAAGTAGAACAAATAAGCAGAGGGGGCCAGACAAAGCACGGGGGCCCGGCACTGCGGGCCTGGTTTTGTCTGCTAGAAATTTTGTCCGTGTGGGTTTTGTCACCGCCTTCGCAATTTGTGTATTATTACGAAGGGATCGGTTTTTGTCCACTGGGGGGTTAGTCCGGATACCGTAGGTAAGTGGGTATGTTAGTAGGGGGGAATAGATAGATATTTAACTTTATTGAAAACTAGTGTTCATACTTCTTTTTTTCTGCGTTTTCCGCCCACTTTGAGACGAATTTAAACCAGATTTAATTTAAGACATAACACCTACACTCATACACACATATTTTGATTTAGTTGAACAGCCTGAGAAAATTTTATTTTCGCTTATAAAAAAAAATAAATAAATAATTTCCATGCATTAGTTATCCGGTTGATTGTTATTGACTTCGTAGTCTTTTATTATTGTGATTGTGTGGCTGTTGCTGTTTTTTCACCTTACAACTGACCACAGCCTGTTATCTCGAGTCAAATACCGAAGACAAAAATGCCCAGTCTTAGTCTGACACTGGGGGCAGCCTGTGCCTCCCACCAGCACCCTCCATCTCACCCCTCCCCCTCCCTGTTATCACCGCTTGTCGACTGATGGCCTTGTAGACGGACCGCGTTACCCCCCCCCCCCCATTTCTCCTGGACCACAGATGGAGGACACGACAGGGTCAGTGTAATGGTCAGTCGGTCAAGTCTTACGTCCAGAGATTCAATCCATCATTTCTACCTTACCTGGGACAGGCATCCATCTGAAAGGGGTTGAGGGTGGAAGTGAAACAAGGGGTAGCAACTGTTGTTGTCATTGTTATAAAGATTGGCTACTATTTATACTTGTTTACTCATTTTGTATTACAGCTTTATTTTATTACCTTTTTTTCATCGCAAAAAGACCCAGTAAGAATAACTTTATCATTAAGTTAATCAAAATTTGAGATTTATTTACGATAAAATTATATTTTTTCAAACAGAAATTTAAAAAATGGTGGTTTTTTAGTTGTTTTTTTTAGTTTAGCTAGATAGTTCACTGGACACAATGTACCAAGACGCGCCTTGTGCTACGGGAATTTTCTCTATTATCCATGAGATTATTTTGTATTAGATGTAACCATAGATATAAGACTAGATCGCTTATGGGCTATGCATAGATATATATTATTGCGGACCATAACTTTAAAAAGAGATGAGTACAATTCTGTATAACTTATACATTTTTACAAATTCTTTGCAACTATGATGACGTAGTACGCATAGAAACCTTAAGTAACCGAAATAAATAGCAGAAGACATTTTGCATTGTTTTCCTTGACAAATTTTCAAAAACTTTTTTTCAATTAACTTTGAATAAAATGCCTTCGTGTTGTGTACCTGGTTGTTTGATTATATTATTACCAACCGTCAAATATAATTCTTTCGGACACATCAGTTGATTTTAAAAGCGCCAACCTCTAGCATGAATGGGGATTTTTTTAATTAAAAGGAAGGAAATCTTTTCGGTAAAAAAATAAAGAACTGTACAGAATTGTACTCTTCTCTTTTTAAAAGTAAGGGTCTCGAATACAACACTTTTTCGGTCTCTATTAAATAAGCATAAACGATCTAGTCTTATATATCTATGGATGTAACCTGCAAAACCTTTGCATAGAGTTATAGTCCCTTACTTCCTACTTTCGATATAACGCAGAAGCGAGACCGCTATTGTTTATATAGATTTTTTAAATAATGTATACTTGAAGAGGACCTTAAGGTGCTCCATGTACGGCGAAACAACATAGCTACTTGGAAAACATTGGAGTCCTGTCACAAAGTCAGGCGTATTATACTATTTAAAAGCACTTTCTATGTGGGAGCCCATAGTACCCAGTGGCGTAACTAGAGGGGGGGGGCGAAAGAGAGTGACTTTTTAAAATTGATTACATGTTTTTATGTAATAGCTGAAGAGCCTCTAGTAAAGTGTCCAGATGTTTTATAATTTAAAAAACTAGCATCAACTCTGCTTTATAATTCAATGCCCACACCTTTCCACCAAGACCTCCCACTCTTCCACCAATAGCTCCACCTTTCAACCAAGACCTCCCACCCTTTCCACCAAGACCTCCACCTTTCCACCAAGACCTCCACCCTTCCACCAAGACCTCCACCTTTCAGCAAGACCTCCACCTTTCCACCAAGACCTCCACCTTTCCACCAAGACCTCCACCCTACAAGTTTAATGAGTTAAACGACAAATGTCCACATCCCCTGACTTTGCAGCAGGTCAGCCTGAATGACCCAGTATGGACTACTGTTCCTCTGTCTCTGCTTAAGCATCACCCTACCTGTCACCCTTTCACCGACTCATGCTTACGGTGACACCCTATCCCCCCTCCCATCACCGCATTTACACTCACGATCAAAGCTGTCTGGTATCCTCTTTAACTTCATTTACTTGCTAGACAGCTGAAGACTATCACGTTACAACCTTGGTGGTTCTCAGGTAGCCAACAGTCCCCACGATCCTATATACCATTTGTGACCTTGGAGGCAGTCAGTGCCGAACCTAGAGATTTGGGGGCCCCGGGGAGGGCTTCTGTGGCAGCACTCTTCGGGGGAGACCCCTTCATTTGACATTCGACACCATTACATGAGATAATGTACTTAATATTTAATGAAAAAAATATTTGGAGCCCCCCCCTCAAGCAAGGGCCCGGGGGACTTTTCGAATTTGGATCCCCCTCCCCTCCTCTGCTAGGAGGGAATGTAAACAAATGTTTCTAGAACAGCCACGCCAGAAACAATAAAAGAAATAAATTGTGTGCACCATTCAATGCTGGTATAGACTAGCTTTACATAAAAATAATTAAAGTTTCCCATTTAAAGTCCATTAAGACCATCTGGGTCAGGTGAGAGTAGAGAGTTCATCTGTTTCTGTGGGTGTGAAGCAGTGCCGAACCTATAGATAGATTGGGGGCCCAGGGAACTTGGCCTCTTTGGGGGCCCCTGCATTTTTGACATTCGACACCATAACATGAGATAATGTACTTAATATTTAATGTAAAAAAAATATTTTGGGGTCCCCCTCAAGCTGGGAGGTGGGGGGGGGGACTTTCGAATTAAACTAAAAGGGTACATTTTGAAAAAAAAATAATATAATGCCAAGCAAAGCTTATCCATTCAGCCACTACATCACACAAACCAAATGAAAATTTTAATGTTTTATGAAAAAAAAAATTGCTAGATTATTTTTTCTCATTTCCGTTCTATTAATATTGTTTACGTTTGACGATGTGAAAATGCTATCTGTTGTAATAAAAACTACAATAATTTGAATGATATTATATGTTAATTATTACCTTTTAATATTTGGGAATTTTACATTTCATAATAAAAACCACAGAAACTATTTAAACTGTAGATTTTTCAAAAAGAAATATCGAATCCAAACGCTGGTGGCTAGACGCCATTTTGAATTCTTGTTTTCTGCTTTCGATTTAACGCAGAGATGAAAATGAATAATATGTATATAGATTGATTTCACCCTGGGCAAATAATTGTCTTTTGTCACACTGATTTTAATTTTATTCTGCGATTTCGTAGAAAAAATAAGGAGCTAAATTTCTGTACATGTGTGAGATAGTTGTGATAGTATGTAAACAGCTATATGATAGTATGTAAACAGCTATGTGATCGTCTGTATTTAAAAAAAACAGGTGTTTTCGTAAATCGATCAAGACTTATTACTTCTGTAAGGTTATTTTAAGTACAAGATGCAGGCCCGTAGCCAGGTCAAAGTAAGCAGGGGGGCACCAATACCCAGCAAGGGGGCACCTTTACTTTTTCTTTATTTTTTCCTCTTTTCTTCTTTTTTAAGCGGGGGGGGGCACTCCATACCTAGCGGGGGGCACGGCCCCCCAGTGCCCCTCTTGGCTACGGGGCTGATAAGTTGTCGTCTCTACAACTCTTTTTCTTTTGCCAGTTTGTCTCCACCTTTC
The DNA here is from genome assembly GCA_021962125.1 of Bulinus truncatus. Classification (NCBI taxonomy): domain Eukaryota; kingdom Metazoa; phylum Mollusca; class Gastropoda; family Planorbidae; genus Bulinus; species Bulinus truncatus. The sequence goes on from JAGDYQ010000064.1 coordinate 2,592,434, forward strand.
AACCAAGACCTCCACCTTTCCACCAAGACCTCCACCTTTCCACCAAGACCTCCACCCTACAAGTTTAATGAGTTAAACGACAAATGTCACATCCCCTGACTTTACAGCAGGTCAGCCTGAATGACCCAGTATGGACTGTTCTCTGTCTCTGCTTAAACATCACCCTACCTGTCACCCCTTCACCGACCATGCCACGGTACCCTATCCCCCCTCCCATCACCGCACACACACGCACGATCAACCTGTCTGGTATCACACAACTTCATTTACTTGCTAGACAGCTGAAGACTATCACGTTACAACGGTGGTTCTCAGAGCCAACGAGGCCCCACGATCCTATATACCATTTGTGACCTTGGAGGCAGTCAGTGCCGAACCTAGAGATTTGGGGGCCCGGGGGCTTGGCCTCTTCGGGGGCCCCTGCATTTTGACATTCGACACCATTACATGAGATAATGTACTTAATATTTAATGAAAAAAATATTTGGAGCCCCCCCCTCAAGCAAGGGCCCGGGGGACTTTCGAATTTGGATCCCCCTCCCCTCCTCTGCTAGGAGGAATGTAAACAAAATAAATTGTGTGCACCATTCAATGCTGGTATAGACTAGCTTTACATAAAAATAATTAAAGTTTCCCATTTAAAGTCCATTAAGACCATCTGGGTCAGGTGAAGTAGAGAGTTCATCTGTTTCTGTGGGTGTGAAGCAGTGCCGAACCTATAGATTTGGGGGCCCAGGGAACTTGGCCTCTTTGGGGGCCCCTGCATTTTGACATTCGACACCATAACATGAGATAATGTACTTAATATTTAATGTAAAAAAAATATTTTGGGGTCCCCCTCAAGCTGGGGTCCGGGGGGGGGGACTTTCGAATTAAACTAAAAGGATACATTTTGAAAAAAAAAATAATATAATACCAAGCAGCTTATCCATTCAGCCACTACGTCACACAAACAAAATGAAAATTTTAATGTTTTATGAAAAAAAAAATTGCTAGATTATTTTTTTCTCTTCCGTTTATTAATATTGTTTACGTTTGACGATGTGAAAATGCTATCTGTTGTAATAAAAACTACAATAATTTGAATGATATTATATGTTAATTATTACCTTTTAATATTTGGGAATTTTACATTTCATAATAAAAACCACAGAAACTATTTAAACTGTAGATTTTTCAAAAAGAAATATCGAATCCAAACGCTGGTGGCTAGACGCCATTTTGAATTCTTGTTTTCTGCTTTCGATTTAACGCAGAGATGAAAATGAATAATATGTATATAGATTGATTTCACCCTGGGCAAATAATTGTCTTTTTGTCACACTGATTTTAATTTTATTCTGCGATTTCGTAGAAAAAATAAGAAGCTAAATTTCTGTACATGTGTGAGATAGTTGTGATAGTATGTAAACAGCTATATGATAGTATGTAAACAGCTATGTGATCGTCTGTATTTAAAAAAAACAGGTGTTTTCGTAAATCGATCAAGACTTATTACTTCTGTAAGGTTATTTTAAGTACAAGATGCAGGCCCGTAGCCAGGTCAAAGTAAGCAGGGGGGCACCAATACCCAGCAAGGGGGCACCTTTACTTTTTCTTTATTTTTTCCTCTTTTCTTCTTTTTTAAGCGGGGGGGGGCACTCCATACCTAGCGGGGGGCACGGCCCCCAGTGCCCCCTCTTGGCTACGGGGCTGATAAGTTGTCGTCTCTACAACTCTTTTTCTTTTGCCAGTTTGTCTCCACCTTTCAACCAAGACCTCCACCTTTCCACCAAGACCTCCACCTTTCCACCAAGACCTCCACCCTACAAGTTTAATGAGTTAAACGACAAATGTCACATCCCCTGACTTTACAGCAGGTCAGCCTGAATGACCCAGTATGGACTGTTCTCTGTCTCTGCTTAAACATCACCCTACCTGTCACCCCTTCACCGACCATGCCACGGTACCCTATCCCCCCTCCCATCACCGCACACACACGCACGATCAACCTGTCTGGTATCACACAACTTCATTTACTTGCTAGACAGCTGAAGACTATCACGTTACAACGGTGGTTCTCAGAGCCAACGAGGCCCCACGATCCTATATACCATTTGTGACCTTGGAGGCAGTCAGTGCCGAACCTAGAGATTTGGGGGCCCGGGGGCTTGGCCTCTTCGGGGGCCCCTGCATTTTGACATTCGACACCATTACATGAGATAATGTACTTAATATTTAATGAAAAAAATATTTGGAGCCCCCCCCCTCAAGCAAGGGCCCGGGGACTTTCGAATTTGGATCCCCCTCCCCTCCTCTGCTAGGAGGAATGTAAACAAAATAAATTGTGTGCACCATTCAATGCTGGTATAGACTAGCTTTACATAAAAATAATTAAAGTTTCCCATTTAAAGTCCATTAAGACCATCTGGGTCAGGTGAAGTAGAGAGTTCATCTGTTTCTGTGGGTGTGAAGCAGTGCCGAACCTATAGATTTGGGGGCCCAGGGAACTTGGCCTCTTTGGGGGCCCCTGCATTTTGACATTCGACACCATAACATGAGATAATGTACTTAATATTTAATGTAAAAAAAATATTTTGGGGTCCCCCTCAAGCTGGGGTCCGGGGGGGGGGACTTTCGAATTAAACTAAAAGGATACATTTTGAAAAAAAAAATAATATAATACCAAGCAGCTTATCCATTCAGCCACTACGTCACACAAACAAAATGAAAATTTTAATGTTTTATGAAAAAAAAAATTGCTAGATTATTTTTTTCTCTTCCGTTTATTAATATTGTTTACGTTTGACGATGTGAAAATGCTATCTGTTGTAATAAAACTACAATAATTTGAATGATATTATATGTTAATTATTACCTTTTAATATTTGGGAATTTTACATTTCATAATAAAAACCACAGAAACTATTTAAACTGTAGATTTTTCAAAAAGAAATATCGAATCCAAACGCTGGTGGCTAGACGCCATTTTGAATTCTTGTTTTCTGCTTTCGATTTAACGCAGAGATGAAAATGAATAATATGTATATAGATTGATTTCACCCTGGGCAAATAATTGTCTTTTGTCACACTGATTTTAATTTTATTCTGCGATTTCGTAGAAAAAATAAGGAGCTAAATTTCTGTACATGTGTGAGATAGTTGTGATAGTATGTAAACAGCTATATGATAGTATGTAAACAGCTATGTGATCGTCTGTATTTAAAAAAACAGGTGTTTTCGTAAATCGATCAAGACTTATTACTTCTGTAAGGTTATTTTAAGTACAAGATGCAGGCCCGTAGCCAGGTCAAAGTAAGCAGGGGGGCACCAATACCCAGCAAGGGGGCTCCTTTACTTTTTCTTTATTTTTTTCCTCTTTTCTTCTTTTTAAGCGGGGGGGGGCACTCCATACCTGGCGGGGGCACGGCCCCCAGTGCCCCTCTTGGCTACGGGGCTGATAAGTTGTCGTCTCTACAACTCTTTTTCTTTTGCCAGTTTGTCTCCACCTTTCAACCAAGACCTCCACCTTTCCACCAAGACCTCTACCTTTCCACCAAGACCTCCACCCTACAAGTTTAATGAGTTAAACGACAAATGTCACATCCCCTGACTTTACAGCAGGTCAGCCTGAATGACCCAGTATGGACTGTTCTCTGTCTCTGCTTAAACATCACCCTACCTGTCACCCCTTCACCGACCATGCCACGGTACCCCTATCCCCCTCCCATCACCGCACACACACGCACGATCTGGTATCACACAACTTCATTTACTTGCTAGACAGCTGAAGACTATCACGTTACAACGGTGGTTCTCAGAGCCAACGAGGCCCCACGATCCTATATACCATTTGTGACCTTGGAGGCAGTCAGTGCCGAACCTAGAGATTTGGGGGGCCCGGGGGCTTGGCCAGCCTCTTCGGGGGCCCCCTGCATTTTGACATTCGACACCATTACATGAGATAATGTACTTAATATTTAATGAAAAAAATATTTGGAGCCCCCCCTCAAGCAAGGGCCCGAGAGGACTTTCGAATTTGGATCCCCCTCCCCTCCTCTGCTAGGAGGAATGTAAACAAAATGTTTCTAGAACAGCCACGCCAGAAACAATAAAAGAAATAAATTGTGTGCACCATTCAATGCTGGTATAGACTAGCTTTACATAAAAATAATTAAAGTTTCCCATTTAAAGTCCATTAAGACCATCTGGGTCAGGTGAAGTAGAGAGTTCATCTGTTTCTGTGGGTGTGAAGCAGTGCCGAACCTATAGATTTGGGGACCCAGTGGAACTTGGCCTCTTTGGGGGCCCCTGCATTTTGACATTCGACACCATAACATGAGATAATGTACTTAATATTTAATGTAAAAAAAATATTTTGGGGTCCCCCTCGGCTGGGGTCCGGAGGGGGGGGACTTTCGAATTAAACTAAAAGGATACATTTTGAAAAAAAAAATAATATAATACCAAGCAGCTTATCCATTCAGCCACTACGTCACACAAACAAAATGAAAATTTTTAATGTTTTATGAAAAAAAAAATTGCTAGATTATTTTTTCTCTTCCGTTATTAATATTGTTTACGTTTGACGATGTGAAAATGCTATCTGTTGTAATAAAAACTACAATAATTTGAATGATATTATGTGTTAATTATTACCTTTTAATATTTGGGAATTTTACATTTCATAATAAAAACCACAGAAACTATTTAAACTGTAGATTTTTCAAAAAAAGAAATATCGAATCCAAACGCTGGTGGCTAGACGCCATTTTGAATTCTTGTTTTCTGCTTTCGATTTAACGCAGAGATGAAAATGAATAATATGTATATAGATTGATTTCACCCTGGGCAAATAATTGTCTTTTTGTCACACTGATTTTAATTTTATTCTGCGATTTCGTAGAAAAAATAAGGAGCTAAATTTCTGTACATGTGTGAGATAGTTGTGATAGTATGTAAACAGCTATATGATAGTATGTAAACAGCTATGTGATCGTCTGTATTTAAAAAAAACAGGTGTTTTCGTAAATCGATCAACACTTATTACTTCTGTAAGGTTATTTTAAGTACAAGATGCAGGCCCGTAGCCAGGTCAAAGTAAGCAGGGGGGCACCAATACCCAGCAAGGGGGCACCTTTACTTTTTCTTTATTTTTTCCTCTTTTCTTCTTTTTTTTCAGCGGTGGGGCACTCCATACCTAGCGGGGGCACGGCCCCCAGTGCCCCCTCTTGGCTACGGGGCTGATAAGTTGTCGTCTCTACAACTCTTTTTCTTTTGCCAGTTTGTCTCCACCTTTCAACCAAGACCTCCACCTTTCCACCAAGACCTCCACCTTTCCACCAAGACCTCCACCCTACAAGTTTAATGAGTTAAACGACAAATGTCACATCCCCTGACTTTACAGCAGGTCAGCCTGAATGACCCAGTATGGACTGTTCTCTGTCTCTGCTTAAACATCACCCTACCTGTCACCCCTTCACCGACCATGCCACGGTACCCTATCCCCCCTCCCATCACCGCACACACACGCACGATCAACCTGTCTGGTATCACACAACTTCATTTACTTGCTAGACAGCTGAAGACTATCACGTTACAACGGTGGTTCTCAGAGCCAACGAGGCCCCACGATCCTATATACCATTTGTGACCTTGGAGGCAGTCAGTGCCGAACCTAGAGATTTGGGGGCCCGGGGGCTTGGCCTCTTCGGGGGCCCCTGCATTTTGACATTCGACACCATTACATGAGATAATGTACTTAATATTTAATGAAAAAAATATTTGGAGCCCCCCCCCCTCAAGCAAGGGCCCGGGGGACTTTCGAATTTGGATCCCCCTCCCCTCCTCTGCTAGGAGGAATGTAAACAAAATGTTTCTAGAACAGCCACGCCAGAAACAATAAAAGAAATAAATTGTGTGCACCATTCAATGCTGGTATAGACTAGCTTTACATAAAAATAATTAAAGTTTCCCATTTAAAGCCCATTAAGACCATCTGGGTCAGGTGAAGTAGAGAGTTCATCTGTTTCTGTGGGTGTGAAGCAGTGCCGAACCTATAGATTTGGGGGCCCAGGGAACTTGGCCTCTTTGGGGGCCCCTGCATTTTGACATTCGACACCATAACATGAGATAATGTACTTAATATTTAATGTAAAAAAAATATTTTGGGGTCCCCCTCAAGCTGGGGTCCGGGGGGGGGGACTTTCGAATTAAACTAAAAGGATACATTTTGAAAAAAAAAAAAATATAATACCAAGCAGCTTATCCATTCAGCCACTACGTCACACAAACAAAATGAAAATTTTAATGTTTTATGAAAAAAAAAATTGCTAGATTATTTTTTTCTCTTCCGTTTATTAATATTGTTTACGTTTGACGATGTGAAAATGCTATCTGTTGTAATAAAAACTACAATAATTTGAATGATATTATATGTTAATTATTACCTTTTAATATTTGGGAATTTTACATTTCATAATAAAAACCACAGAAACTATTTAAACTGTAGATTTTTCAAAAAGAAATATCGAATCCAAACGCTGGTGGCTAGACGCCATTTTGAATTCTTGTTTTCTGCTTTCGATTTAACGCAGAGATGAAAATGAATAATATGTATATAGATTGATTTCACCCTGGGCAAATAATTGTCTTTTTGTCACACTGATTTTAATTTTATTCTGCGATTTCGTAGAAAAAATAAGGAGCTAAATTTCTGTACATGTGTGAGATAGTTGTGATAGTATGTAAACAGCTATATGATAGTATGTAAACAGCTATGTGATCGTCTGTATTTAAAAAAAACAGGTGTTTTCGTAAATCGATCAAGACTTATTACTTCTGTAAGGTTATTTTAAGTACAAGATGCAGGCCCGTAGCCAGGTCAAAGTAAGCAGGGGGGCACCAATACCCAGCAAGGGGGCACCTTTACTTTTTCTTTATTTTTTCCTCTTTTCTTCTTTTTTAAGCGGGGGGGGGGGCACTCCATACCTAGCGGGGGGCACGGCCCCCCAGTGCCCCTCTTGGCTACGGGGCTGATAAGTTGTCGTCTCTACAACTCTTTTTCTTTTGCCAGTTTGTCTCTTTTAGTGGCCAAAAATGATTTAATAAAGCATACGCAGAATTCAACAGTACCGTCGAAATAGAGCCGTAAGGACCCCAAGTTGTGAGACTGGACCAAAGTCCCACTCTTTCCCCCCGCCTAATGGGTAAAACTATCAAGCATTCTTTTTTTGACAATGTAGCCCCCCCCCCCCTTCTTCAGAAGTTTTGCAGGAGAGGCCAGAAGTTATTAGCGACGCCACTAAAATATCCAGGGGGGTTTCATTGTTTTTATTACCTGAGAAGTAATTTCTCGCAACATGTTCTTATATCTGACTGGACTAACACGCCTCTTCCGTAACGGACCTCTTGGAAATTCGTTATGATCTCCAATAGATGTCTGTACCGGTACAGACCGACACCCCAGCCCTGGTGACATAAACAATGCGTGGTGGGGTGGGTGGGTTGGGGTGGGGTGGAGGGAATGACACTTTAAAGCAAACATCGCCACCCCTCCCCCTCCCACCCCGGACCTTCAGAGACCCACCTGTCACGACAAGGCTCCCTCGGTGTTTTCGAGTGAATTGAAAGGGGCGGTTAAGGCGGAACGACAAAGGGGGGGGGGGGGTGGAGACTTTCACAAAAGAAAACCCCATCTCAGGAAAAACAGTGTGCGTTTCAATAGACGCCATTTGTCGTCAAGAGGTTTCAAGTCTTGAGATGAAACTAAATGAAATAATTAGAAGTGTTAAGATTTGTGCATCTTTTTTTTTTTTGGGTTAGAGATTATGGGGGGCGGGGTGTGTGAAACGAAGACTTGCGACGGTATGGCGCAACATTTTACAAAAAGAAATTTCTGCACACATCTTCCCGGGTGGAATGACTGACGGGATGCGGACAATGGCGCTGGGGCGGCCATGGAGCAAGGAGGCGTCATTTACAGTTTCCAGTTTGACATGACGTTTGACTTAATTAATATGTCATTAACACACAAAGGAAAAAAACAACTTTACGGTTGAATGCCGTCTCAAGTTACCCCTCTTTCTCGCCCTTTCATTTCGCGATCGATGCCATATTGCAGATTATTGCGGAAGCGAGTGTTTGTGTTGAATGGAAGGGATGGGAGTGGATGTCGCCAGCGCAATGCATTCCTAAAGTGCTGTTCAGCTAATAGAATGACAGGATTATGGGTAGAATGGGTACATTGATGAAAAACAAACATGCATTCTTCTTATCTTTGTCATTTTTTTTTTCTTTTATGTCCAGAGACAATAATTCGCTCGCAAACAGGTTACAGATTTTGTCTTGCTATTCTGTACCTACTGTAATACAAGGTGAGCTGTCTTTATTCAGCTGTAAAAATCGTTGTGTTCTCCGACCAAATCCAAAACAAATTATCAAACAGTGTTTAATATCTCCTCCTTCATGAACATTTATAGTAATCCTTGTCTTGACGAGGTATAGGCCTAGTTTTTATTTTAAAGCCGTTAAATTTATGAAATCATGTATTTATTTATTACAATTTCAATTGGCATTTTAAATTATAAATATTCATCTGCTCTTATTGTATTATTTCATTTCAGTCATGCATGAAAGGTTAGCTATCCAATGACTGACTCCAATATGCTACACATCTCGTGCTGGTTCCGGTTTCAAAAACAACTCAGTAGCATGCTTCTAGTAATTCATCTTGTAGAAGTATTAAATAATCATGACTTTTTGGAAGCCCCTTTTTATCCTAAAGGAAATACAGCACTTTTTTAGAACTGATTTTTAGAGCATTTTCGAAAAAAAAATGCTCTATTGTCCACGTTTTGTCTGTCTGTCTGTCTGTCTGTCTGTCTGTCTGTCCGTCATCACCCTAGATCTCAACAACCATAAGTCCTAGACCCATGATGTATATATCATTTTGTAGGTCTTGGCCTGCCAAGTAAACACTTTGGTCCATTTCGCGATCTGTTTTTTACTATATAAGCTATATTAACAAAGGAGCGCCCTATATCTAAGCAACCTAAAATGTCCTTTGTCCGAAACGGAAAAGACTTAAATTGCTTGTTTTTTTAAATATCACTAATTTGAGCGAGGTTTCCCCATACTGGACTATACTAATGCTTGCATCAATATCAGTCCGTACTTTTTAACCATCATCCTCTTCCAGTCCGTCCATAATTTATGTCCAGAAATCTGGAAACCTTATGGTACCCCGACTGTTAGGTAATGTTTGCATGGTGGCCAATGACATAGACTTGGCTGTCCATTCTTGTACCGGGCTTAATTGCTAGCAATGTAGGTTTGCAAGAATGAAAAAAAGAGTTTAACTTGGATAGTTTATTTAAAATTAATGTCCATTTACCGGACATCAGTGAGAAGTGCCCAGTTTTGACTTTGGTCATGGCCATGGAAACCCAATGAAAAACATAATTATTTATTACATTTTTAAAATAAAATACCACTGGCCATTGGTATTTGTTGTTATAAAAAGAATATCTACCATATCAGTTTCACCAACTGAGTCGGTTACGATATATATATATATATAGATAGATAGATAGATAGATAGATAGATAGATAGATAGATAGATAGATAGATAGATAGATAGATAGATAGATAGATAGATAGATAGATAGATAGATAGATAGATAGATAGATAGATAGATAGGATAGATAGATAGATAGATAGATAGATAGATAGATAGATAGAGATAGATATGTGTGTGTGTGTATTTTGAAGTGATATCTGTTTACGTCTTATAAGTGATTGTGCTATTAATAGCCATAACAACAAACGTAGACGAAAATGTTTTCATTAATAATTTAAAAAAAAAAAACACTTGGAGGAAACAATGCACTGATAATAAAAAAAAATATACAATTAATTACAACAACAAAGTGTTATAGCCCAATGAGTTTGATAGCCAAATATTGAACACCTACGGAAATACTTTAGTTGGTTATCTTCATGAAGGTATACTTTCCTATCGACCTGATTAGTATTAGATGTTTATATCATTGGGGGGGGTGGAGGTTCTAAACCATGTAGTGCAGGTCTAACATTGCGGTGGGTGGCAATGATCAGAGTTTGTATCGAATCGCATTGTGTAATTTGTAGCCATTGCCGCAACGAGCTTAACCTCGCGCCTGGGGCACAATACCTTTTTAATACCTTTTAGCGCCTCCCCTACCATTCGAAAACCATATAATATTATATTTAAAATATGACGTTTGACGCCCCCTTTGTGAGTAGGCCCCGGGGCAGGATGCTTCCCTTGTCTGTTCTTCGCTATTGTTACGCCTCTGTGGCGAGGGGCTGAATACATTGCGAAAAAGGGTATTTCATAAACAAATGTATACTCATTTAAAAAAAAAAAAATACCAGCTTTAACTGCCGGCGTAGAAATGTATGAAAAATGTTTATGAATATTTTGATCAAACCCATTATTATATATACATATGAGTTAAAAAACATCAAGAACTGCTTGTAGCTGGGTAATACAATAAGTTGCTATTCTGATATGCAAATTCGTTGTATCAAAGTACCGTAAAAGTACTGCAGATTCCGCTTCCAACCGGCGGGAAATAACTATGGAAAATCTGAAATCCTGCGATAGATCCAACCATCTTTATAAAGTCGCACTAGAGGACGGGTGATGTGTGTGGATTATGTATGGATGTATGAACTCGTAAAAATAAAAAACGCAAAAGATACGTAGCCTATTAAAACAAAAAGAACCGTATGAAACTTTGTTCATTTCTGCATAAAGTTAACGATTTTTTTTTCCTGGGTGTATGTAAATCTCTTATTCCTAAAAAATCACGGCTTACGAGACTGGTTTCATTCCATCTATAATCAAGTGTGGAACAACGAAAGCCTTATAATAAAATATGAGTTCAGTGAAATCCAGCAAGTAGGGAGATCTGAGGCAGCACGGAGTATATAGGTAGGTGGCTCCTAACGCGCTGATTTAAACCCGTCCCCTACGGCATAATAATCGAGCCCACCTCTAAAAGGCCATACTATCAATGATTTCTTTTGAGATGAATTAATGTCATATATTTAGAGATTTATCGGTGTCATATGTTTAGAGATTTATTCATTAAGTCATATATTTAGAGATTTAACATTGTCATAGGTTTAGAGATTTATCAGAGTCACATATTTAGAGATTTATTTTTGTCATATATTTCTATATTCTATCATTGTCATATATTTAGAGATTTATCATTGTCATATATTGTAGTAGATTTATCATTGTCATATATTTAGAGATTTGTCAGTGTCACATAATTAATGATTTATTATTGTCATATATTTGGAGATTTATCAGTGTCACATATTTAGAGATTTATCATTGTCATATATTTAGAGATTTGTCAGCCTGTCACATATTTAAAGATTTATCATTGTCATATATTTCGAGATTTATCATTGTCATATGTTTAGAGATTTATCATTGTCATATATTTAGACATTTATCAGTTTCTTATATTTAGAGATTTATCATTGTCATATATTTAGAGATTTATCAGTTTCTTATATTTAGAGATTTATCTAGTCCATATATTTATAAGCGCTTATTTATTCAGAGATGATCTGTTCCAGCCATCTATACTATATTCTGATGTAATTATATTATAGAGTATAATATGCACTTATGCCCTCATACGCATTAACAAATACCAGTCAAACATGCAGACACATGTAGTACACAGGGTATATACTACAACAACACATACATAATGAGTTTCATGATTCACACACTACCGCAACACTGACGTTTGTCTCTGTGTGTGAGGGTGTGTGTGTGTGCGGTGGGGAGAGAGCGGGGGGTAGAAATAACGGTCACATACCTACATAGAATATACACACGGTATTAAGCATAGGACCAAACTATCTCATGCCCACCACTAAACATCCTCCCCTCCCCCCAACCGATCCTCCTCCTCTAGATAGGCTCATTAGCAACCAAAGGGCCTCTACACCTGAACCACAGGTTTGATAATGAGGTACCAGTTGGTTTGTTTTGTTTTTTTACCCTGGCAACATCCGTGTTTTGTAGGCGCGACCCCAGTTCTGCCGTCAGAAAGCGTTAATATACTTTTTTCTTTTTTTTTTTACTTTCTCTCAGCACTGCAATATGTGTGTGTGGGTGCGTGTGTGTGTTTGTGTGTTGTTGCGTGCGTGTGTTCGTGTATTTCTACCCATGATACAGTTTCAGGCCCTGTCATATACGTTTTTTTTTCTGTACGTGGGTACGTTGACTGAAACGAAGGGTGAGATTTGGAGGATGAGAATATTGTGGCCGGGGGGGGAAGAGTTGACTTGTAAGAGGGATTGTGGAGGGGGGGAAAGACTGGGAAGAATGTTTAGTGGTAAAATAATACACGGTTAGCAACCCTATGACAATTTGTGTGTCACGAGTTCGGATATCTGTGTGTGTGTGCTGTGTTTCCATATCTATATGGCACTGTATCCAACTTGCATTTGTACCATTATTATTTGATCCGTTAAATTTAACACTAATTCATGTGTTAATCCCTCGATAAAGAAAAAATATGCCTAAGTCAGAAAAAAACTTTGACATCCCTATATATTAAAAATATATTTAACGTAATGTGGATTTAACTTCACTTAAGAAACATACTATAATAAGTATAAATTTAAAAAAATAGATTTAGCAAAAGTAATACAAACTAACAAAAGAAATTATCAGGATTTCATAAACAAACGTAACAAGAATGTTTTTTTTTTTTTAAATTGTCTTCGTATGTTTAAATGTAATATTAATTCCAATGTTAAAAACAAAGATTTGAATGTATTTGAATGTATTCAATTTTCTTCCATTTATCGGCTTTTCCTCGCCTCAAGGGCGTGTTTACAAAATACTAGCATTGTATGTACCCAGTGTTGTTTGTGAACAACAGTAATATCACAAGGCTCTGGTACCCGGACCGGCTAGAGAGTACACAGTTGGAGTTGTAACTGGTGATATATATTTTAGCTCATTAACAACCAGTCCATATATTTGCAATGGCCCCAAGGACATGAAACAGATTATTGTAGCCAAAATACATTTGAGAATAGGGATACCCAATAATACATCAAACAAAGTTCATGTTAAATAGTTCCACCCAAAGAAAATAATCCTCACTCTTATGGTAAACATAAACAACAACTCTTAAAATCATATCCCTTCATAATATTTTAATGGACTCCTTTCCAAACAGTTATTCATTTAATGTTTTATGATGTTCAACATGGCGTATTAAAAAAGAGAGACGCGAGTGAGTGCAGTTACAGCAAAACGCTACATGTTTAACAGGTGGTTTATTTACTGTTATACACACATTATAGCAGTACAATTAACTAAGAGAAAATGCCGATCCGGCAGTGCAGAACCTTAGGATTTAGGGTCCCTGTGGGCTTGGCCTCTTTGGGGGCTGCCCCTGCATTTTGACATGAGATAATTTTTGACGCTTGGTCCTGAGAAGAAAGAATCGTTGTGTAGCTTTTAGTTGGACCTTCAATTTAAAACATAGTACCCCATCAATACAGTTGAGGCCGCAGACGCAGAAAACATTAGGCCTCTTAAAAAAGAAAGACATATCAAAGCTTTCAACATTATAGTTCTGTGAAGCCAATGCCGAACCAAGGAATTTTAGGCATCTTCGGGAGCCACTACATTTTGACATGAGATAATGTACTTAATATTTAGTTTAAAAATATTTTGGGGGACCTCCTCAAACAATGGGCCCCCTCCATACACCCTCTGTGTGAAGCCCCCATCATAAATGGGTTAGTTTACCAATAAAACGTTGTGTACGACGCTACTCAAAACTCAACTCCTTATTCAATTCATCCATTTATGTGACGTAATAGTCAAAAAATGAAAAAAAAAAGTGACGCCATTTTAGGTTAGTAATAAAGGGAAATAATTGTACATTAGAAATAGACATATGTTTAGAAATAATAACATTTTAAACAATATAAATATTACATTATATTTAGGTATCCATAATTTTGGTTTAAAATTGAAATCGTGGAATAATACACAGAATATTAATTGAACGATTTTTGTAAATATTTCTTTTATGATCGCTTCCTCATTTAATAACAAATTGAACACCATAGATTTACTACGTTACTGTGAGATATACATAGGCCTTTGGAACCACTTTTTCGGTTTAAACTTTGTTTCAGAGAGTATCACAAAATATTTTGGCATGATTTTGTGTTAATTCTCCTAAGATCGCTTCATTGCCCTTTGGTAATGATTGAGGCGGTCGTAAAACAGTATAACATTGGGATTGCCATTTGGCATTCACGATCTTACCTGCCGTATGTTAGTGCACAGTGTTTAGTCACCTCGGCACTAAAGATATGGCTGGTCCAGTAACAATTCTGGCAGCCATGTAGGAGACTATTCTTACTCGGCTGGCCAGTTGGTAGCCGGATTATTGCATGTTAAGAAGAAAAACAGTAAATGTTTCTGCCATCTTTGAATTGTTTGTGCCGCCATGTTGGATGAATTGTTTATGCCGCCATGTTGGATGATACACGGAAGTCGCTGATGACAGCATGGAAGTCGCGATGACAGACGGAAGAAGCGATGACAGACGGAAGTAGCAACGACAGACGGAAACCGGAACATATGATGTAAAATTTGTATTATAGATGCTTGCGTACGGGCGTTCATGTCTATAAATATATAGAGATGCATAGATATATAGCCGAAACATTATTGGAAGAAGATAATAATACCTGTGGGGTGTGTACGAGAGACTGGGGTCGCATTTGGAAAACAAAATGAAAGCCTCCATAATTGTTTAAATATCAAACATTAATAAAAAATCCTTTGCTAATTTATAACATGTTTTGACATTTATTTGCAGCCGCTTTACCTTTATGGGAGTTTGTATCAGGCTTAGAACATTGGAAGAGTTGGCAAATAAACGAAATAGGGATCGATAATGGCTTTAATAGAGGACGGACGGTCGAGTGATGTAAATCACGTGACTGGCGACCTGAGGAAAGACATCAAATCTGTGTGAAGAACCTGGGTTCCGACTCCCGTTAGATTTCTGCTGTTTTTTTTGGCGTCATGCCAAAAGAATCCACAATGTCTTCCATACTGCAGATGTAGCGGGCAAACTCACTCCCGCCGCTCTGGGTAGGCACGGTAGACATGCATCAGCGCCGCCAATAAAGCTGGTGTGGTAAGGCACATGACACCCTGTCATTATGGCAGGGGCGGCGCAAAAAAAAAAATTTGAAAAAAAGACGTAGCTCCATTGCTTGATAGTGAAACCTGCAGGAATAGCCAGCACACAGAAGATAAATTATACAAAATGTGTTTCGCCAATTTAAATTTGTCTTTTAGAGATAGCCGCCATATTTGTGTGTTATTCTACTGTGCATTAAAATTCAGGGTCTACACTATAAAAAAAGGGAAATTAACACAAATGCGGCTTTTTTAAGTCATTGGTAGCGGGGTATTTAAATAGCGATGCATTTCTGTATATATATTCAGTGGATTAAAAAAAGTATGACCAACTCAGTGTTTAAGGCGACGCAGATGTACCCCCGGAGCATTTTGCTGCTAGCCAGATGCGGATGTTTTTTCCCCAGTCCTTACTGTGCGCCACTAACGTTAAGTCACAACGTTAATAATGATCAAATGTACGATGTTTGACTTAGAATGAGGGTCACTGATAAATATAACAGGAGATAATGTCGCTATATCAGCGGAGTGGCGCATAAAAATGATCGACACATGAACAGGGAAATGTTGGCCAACCCTAGGCTAGGTGGGGGAGGGGTTTTTGGGGGACAAAGAGATCTACAAAATGGAGGGGAAGCGTGGTTTGTCGGGATGAAGCTGACTATTGGCTTTACCAGGCCAAACGATGACCGACCAGGTCAGCAGCATCACAAGAAAGCCGATATTTCTCCTCTGTTGACTTGTAAAATGCCGACTTCCATAATGTTGCTTACGCACAGTGTCCCAGACTCGTTGGTCGTCAGGTGATGCATGCGCCCTCCTCCCCTCCTATCCCACCTCCAGACGCCCCACCCACTCACCGCTCGTCGCATTCTACCCCTTTCCCCTTCCATAGTGTATATGTGTTCACATGCAGATGGTGGAAGTGAAATATGTGTTCGATATTGTTTCGTTAAACTAAAGAATGCTATAAAACTAGGGGAACAATTATTGATTTTTCCTCCTTGAATAATAATTTTTTGCCTTCAAGCTCTGGTTTTTCTCATGAATTTTTTTATACCATTGGCACGAAACTATCCTATATATATATATATATATATATATATATATATATTATATATATATATATATATATATATATACAAATATATATATATATATATGTATGTATATATATATATGTATATATATATATATATATATGTATATATAGCTGATAGAAAGGCAGATATGGGTAGTGCTGAACCTGTGGATTTGATGGCCTGGGGGGGGCTTGGGCCTACTTGGGGGCAACCGCATTTCGACATCCGACACCAAGACATGAGATAAAGTACTTAAACATTCTAATGTAAACCTTGGGGGGCCCCTCTCGCACTGGGGCCCAGGGTAACTTTCAAATTAGGACCTCCCCCACCCTAGGTACGCCTCTAAGGCCCGTAGCGTGTGGGGGGCTGCGGGGCCTGGCCCTCTGCGTTTTTTCTGGCCACCCTCTGCTTGGTTTGCTCTACTTAGTAACATTTTTTCCTGCCCCCTTGCTATTGGCCTGGCCCCTGCTGTAGAATGACTGGCCTCTGCTGTAGAATGCCTGGCCCATGCTGTAGAATGTTCACGCTACTGGGCTGACGCCTCTGGACAGGGGTCCGAGTCCAGAGCCAGTGGCATACTGGGGAAGGAATGGGGATTCAGCGGTGGTTTCACACGTGTACCACTATACTTACATGGGGTGGGGCCGTTTGAGCCAAAACAGTACAAAAAGCCAAAACATCTTAAAGTTTTAAAAGATGATGGGAAAATGAGTGACGTCCTCCAGAATCAAATTATTCATGCTCCTGAGGTCAAACAGAAACAAATTTTTCAGTACTCCTGAGGTTATGCAGAAACAAATTATTCATACTCCTGAGGTTATGCAGAAATAAATTATTCATAATCCTGGAGGCCAGACATAAACATTTTTAATCTGTGAGAACACAAGGGAATTTTCCCAGCTTTTAAATAGGACCCGACATAGTAGGAAACAAATGGATTCTACAATTTTTATCCGCCCCGATGGCCTATTAAATTCTTAGGGACCTTTTTAAAATTATTTTTTTAAAGCCATATTATTTTAACTTACACTTACTTTCAGGCCCGTAGCGTGTGGGGGCCAGAAATCCGGGCCCAAATTTTTGTGTTGATCTGGCTCTCTGCCTATTTGTTCTTACTTTATAAAATGTAATACCTGCCCCCCCCGCCATTGCCCGGGCCTCTGCTGTAGAATTTTCACGCCATAAGGCTGCATTTTACTCTATTCGTACACCCACCTTTGCTCAAGATCACTTAATTTGTTTGTGTGGATAATGATACAGGTCCGACCCTTTCGAATTGCGGGGCCCAAATCAATGGATACTCCCAAGCCATCTCTTCTAATTTTTTTACATGCCTGTAATAATAGCCTTGACTGATAGGGAATATGCTAAATGTAAATTCCGGGGCCCCCTGCCAGGCGCGGGGCCCAATTAGGAGCAGTCGGTCAAATCGGCCTAAGGCCGCCCCTGGAATGTTAGGTCGACATCTACTTATTTTTTTTGGTCATTTTCGTTTTAATATCGCACTACTGAGGCAACAGGGAATATGTATATAATTTAAAAGCTCCCTGTAAAAGCAGCATAATTGCGCTTCAATGATGTTTGCAAACGTGACCTCAAATTGACTACCACCAGACTGGACTAATGGGAACAGCTCGCCGACGGCCGGAGAGGGTGGTGACAGGCTGTCAGTTGTTCACAACGGCACCCCTAAATGGAGAATAACTACGCAACTAACAGCTGGAAATAAAAAGACAAAAAGGAAGATTACACAGCAGAAACAGGCCCTCAACCCTACATCCAACTTCAACTGTGGTCACTAGTGGTAGAGTCCGTCGATCCAGGATCGGTCTGCTGAGTCACTCCAAATCCTGCCCTCAAAAACACGACTGATGACCAATATCATCTTCCGAGATGGACGGATGCCTACTACTACTAAAAGATGAAATGTTATTCTATTAGATCAGTGTAGCCTAAAGTGTAGTATGCATGCACCTGGGGTACTGAAGAGAGTTTGAAGGGAGGATGCAAAGCCGAACCTAGGGATTTTGGTGGCCCGGGGGGCTTGCCCTCTTTGGGTGCCCCTGCATTTTGACATTCCGACACCAAGGGACATGAGGCAACGAGGCACTCACTTAATATTTGATGTAAAAAAAAAATTTGCCCCTCCCTCAAGCTGGTGCCCGGGGGACTTTTGAATTTGGACTCCTCCCCCTCCCCCTACCGAAGCTTGCCTCTGCGAGGACACGCTCAGTATCAGTCTGAGATCATCGGGAAAAATGCATGGCTAAAAAGGAAAACAATGAAATGACCGTAAGAACAAATATGCAGCCATATTGTTGTTTTTTTTTGGTTATCTTAGTCGCTAGGGGTACTTCGGTAGCACAAAAATAAAAAAAAAAACGGGGTACACAGATGTCGATACCTAAAAAACACTGTCCTAGGACTTCATATATTTATACCACTAATATATCCGTTTTTTTTTTGTAGTGCTCCCTTTTTTTCATCCCCACCATAACCGATGGCGCAATGGTCATGGAGGAGCCAAGAGGAGGTGCATGGGGGGGGGGGAAGTCCCGTGGTTCCCACCTGTCAGTTTATGTCATTTACCTATCCCATATTAAATTTGAAATTATAGTTTAAAAGTACTAGTATATTATCTGATTCATTCGTGATGTAAATAGATAAACTAAAGCGTTATGGCTCCACCTTTTTTTTGCTAACTCTCTTTACATTGCGTTAAAAACAGACAATAAATATATACTTTGGTTTAAAAAGAATCTTAAGTGAGTTTATAATTAAAGCTGTTGTTAACTTGTATTTATATTCTTTAGTCTTCATTAATAGATGGATATAATAGGCTTTTTTTAATTAAAAAAAATAAGTGGTACTTTAAAAGTACCTAAAGTTGTAAAATCCTTCCTGGTACTTATAGGGCTACCATTCTTCCTTCCGCCCCCCAACCCCTACCCCCTCAACTATTTTTTTTAATTTATTGGCAATCTTATTCTGGTCCTAAATGGAGGCTGTATACCAAAATTCAGTTAGATATAACAACAGGAAGTGCATGCCATGTCCTGAATGCGTTAAAAATGAATTAGAAGTGAAAATAAAGAGAAACAGCATGGTAGAAAAAAAAGGAAACAACCTTCGGACAACGGTAAAAAACACATATTTTAAAAAAAAAAAGGTGGGGGGTGGGAAGGGGGGGGAGAGAAAATCAATGTCATTTAAGGGAGATAATTAGCCTTTTTTTTTAATTTAAACATTGAGCAGGATAAATCTAGAAGAAATGATGGGGCACCCAAGGCCATTTTACGATATTTTGGTAGGGCCCCAAGAATAACCGCCCCGCCATGAGAGGGGCCTAAAAGCAAACAATATGGATAGAACTTTATACCGGAAGGGGCTTTTTTCCGCAGGGGGGCGATAATTTTGCTCCTCGTCCCATTTACATCCGTGTATGAGTGTCACTTGAAACCAGCGATACCTTACGGGGATAATTTGATCGTGTCTTATCTAAATCCTCTACACAGAGATCATAGGTTGCATACTTCTTTGAGATTTAAACTAGCAGCCTTCTCTCGTCCAACCAATCAGGCTAACAAAATCACCAGGTGTGACCAGTGCCGCCGAGAGGGGTGGTAGGGGCAAATGTCCAGGGACCCGGCGAGTTTTAGGGGCCCGGACTGAGCTGGCCAATCAACTTTTGAAAATATTATTATCAGCCTGTGACTGCCCTGCCCAGGGGCCCGGAATTTCTGCCGGCAGGGGCCTGCGTGTGACGGTCTAAACTGCAGTATGGATGGAAGTTCGTTTTTTCGAATTCATTAAGTATGATGGTAGGCTAATATATTTTTCGGTGTAAAATACATTTATAATAAACACACCTTTTTAAGACATATATATCACAATATAAACAATAATTATGGGGTATATAATTTATTCCTTTTTTAATCAGTAAGTATGTGCGTCATAATTTTCTCGAACATTCTTCCTTTCAATGATAAATACATGTGAAAGTGCGCGGTCAATATAGAAATTCCCTGTGACACATATTATTATTATTAGTATTTTTTCATAATTCCGAAAATAATCTCGTAGTCAATGTCAGTAAAGATTAAAGAATATGATCTCACTACTAGGACAATGTCATGGCAACAAAGGCCCTAACTTATTATTATTTTTTTTCTATGATTCACTGGTCATTGCTTGTTAAATTGACAATATTGGAGGCTCTGTGTATGGTTGATTTACTAGATCCAAGGAAATCCACTGGCGGCGGAACGATACATTTTTAAGAGGGGGCAAATACACTTGGAGTGGGCGCCGCCCCCTTTGAAAATTCTAAGTGAGGGGCAAGACAAAATATGACCGAAAGACAAATTTTACCCCCTTAATTTATAATAGAATATAGTAATTCTGTAGCAAGAATTTAATCGATATTATAAAAATAATATATTACAAAAAATTAAAATGAACATTGAGCACTTCTGTCGTCAACTGATTCGTAATGTCAGTTTGTTTACAAATTTAATAGTGAAATTAGATCAGAATATTACTGATAATAATCTATGAATGATGATGAATATGAAACCGAAAAGTGAAACTAAATAAACAAAAGCAATTTATGAAAAGATAATAACTAATTGTATTTTCTTTAAAAATTAGCATTTGCCTGTCATTCGGTAGATGGGCAAGGTACATTTATATACTTATAAGACGCATTATTCTATCTGTCTGTCTGTTCTCAAAAAATCTCAAGATCTAGATTGTACCAATAGTAGACGGGACATAACGTGGCGCAATTGTAAAAAAAGGTAATTGATCACTTCTTGTACAAATTATCAATACTGATATCATGTTATGTTGTTACAAAAAAAGACTGTCAAACTGTCTTTTTTCAATATGAAATATTCCTAAGTATTTTTAGTTGGTAGTTTTACTAAGTACATGTACACAAAAATACATGTGAAATGTTCCCAAATATAATGCTGGTCTCAATATTACTTTACTGTGATTGATTATTTTGGGATTATCAAAAGATATGGTACTAAAATTGGCTAACTTTTACCCCGATTTCAGTATATTTTTACGAAAGCTTCTCTCCTTACATAGCTAAAGTTACTATAAAGGTGATCGATAAGGAAAACCAGATATCACATTACTTAATACATTATTACATATCTCATTCCTTCCATCCATAGGAATTGTCACCTTTTGATACAGTCATGCATAAGAGAGAGGAGAGAGAGAGAGAGAGGAAGAGAGGGAGGAAGGAGAGAGGAGGGAGAGAGAGAGAGGAGGGAGGGAAAGAGGGAGAGAGAGGGAGGGAGGGAGAGGGAGGGAGAGAGAGAGGAACTGCCAAAAATGTTGTGTATCACATTGCTTTAAGATAAATGTACCCTTTTATTGCAATTTGATTGCAAAAAAAACCTTTTTTACGCGTCTTATTTTAAATCTTAATTAAACGTCAAATTACGCTTCTTAAATAAACAAAAAACCTTGCTTTACCCTTTGGCAGACATGTTCGCAAACTAATTTAAAACATGCCACTACCAATCCTCAATGTATTTTTGCTGCCTTCCTAAATGTCAATATTTATAATTTCAAAATATCATAATTTAAGAAACAAATCAATGAATTATGAAAAATTTATACATATATATAAACCAAAAATGAACTTAATGTGTTAAAAGTTAAAATTTT
>JAGDYQ010000064.1:2614946-2625609 GCA_021962125.1 Bulinus truncatus
TCACAACCAGGAACATGGAAAGCAATATGAATTTGTAACAAAAAATGGAGATGACAATGAAGGACTTATTTACAAATTCTAGATTCCATATTTAGCATTGACACAGACTTATTGAACAGTATTTTCTCTTTGTTGTAATAGAATGTAACATCATCCAAGTTGCAGAATGAGTGGAGTAAAGTTTTCAGTTCTGGAACCTAGTCAAATAAATTTTTTAGAAAGTTATCTTTAAAATTATAATGAAAAAAAAATCTTCAATAATTTTTCTAAAACTTTTATTTAGTTCTGAAAAAAAAAATATGGAATTCATGAATATGTTATTTGCTTATCCTTTTACAGTCTAATTTTTAACAAAAAAGTTGCATACATCAAAGTGTTTTTTTATAAAATATTACATCAGCCCTTAACAACACACCAAAACACAAATAAATTAGCTTGGCTTAGCTTCTTCCTCAACAATTAAATACTTCTCAACTGTTGAAGATTGTTACAGTATTGCCATGGTAACAAATATAATAAAACAAGATAAAGATGCGATTTACATGGGACACTTATAAAAAAAATAAAACTTGCCCAAGAACAGTTTCACAGTTCTTTCTCAGGCACTAATTCTGGTCTGAAAAAATTTGGATAAAAATTGTCAAAAAAAAAAATGTAACACAATAATGTATGAAGCATTTCAAAATTTATTAATGTAGTTATGCCTCAAACTGCTCACAGTTTTTTAGAGTTTTAGTTTGCACTTTGCACCTGGGCAGCTCTGTTGGCATTGTAGCGAAATCTATCAATGAACACCTAGCAATAGGCAAAGATACATGTAAACAACAAAAATAGGCTGAAAAAATTATTGATAAAAACATTGTCGATATTTTATGATAAATGTGAGTTCAACCATCACCACCACTGGGTCATCTTCACCTTCATCCCATTATTGTTAAATCTAACATTTGATTAAAAGCTATTAACTGAGGTGATTCAAGTCCTGGAATGATGGTTCATCAACTCAATAATAAATAGGCTCCAAGAGAATGGTCCAAAAACTAAAATGAACAATATGTGACATAATACAGTGTTTCTGCTTTTGAGAATAGATAGTATCAAAATAAAACACATATTTGTTCAGACCCACTTGTATATGGTCTCTGTACTGCTTCTGTGCCTCATGCTCTTTCCTTTGATTCTTAAACCTCTCTTCTCTGGTTTTGTTAGACTTCATGGTTCCCCCTGTGGCTGTCCAGCTTTAAGGAGATACTGTCTTATGATATCTGTGGCTACAGATAAAAACAATCTGTCGTGGGATACAACAAGTATGGTGGATGGCCCACGTCTGTTGAAAAAAATAATAATATTTTTAAAAAATTTTTTAAAAAGCAAAGTTAATTATATATATTAATTATATTACAAAAAAACAACAAGGGAAAAAAGTGTAAAAAAAGCTATTACATTTTATTTGAATTAACTACTTTGAGACACAAAAGGTAAAATATTTATTGACAAACATCGTATTTACGTTCCCTTAGTGGACCTGTTTCAAAATTATCTTTTTAAACTAGATAAAAGCTTATCAATAGGTTTAGCATTTTCTTAGGTTCCACACCTCCTGCACTATATGCTAAAGATTCATTAATATTAATTAAAATGCAATTAATCAACTTTATACTGCAATATACCTGTATTATGTTATTTTTGTTTTTATTTCTTAGTCGGATAATAAGACATTAGTCATTAGTGAAAAAAATAATTCAAGAAAAGTTTAGACAATTATTTTTTTGCATTGAGTCTGAAGGCTGTGTTTCAACTAAGTCACCATTAGTGGTGTACCAAAACAAATAAGACCTAAGTTTAAATAAGGAAATGGGAATATTTATGTTCAATTTACCATTACTATTAATGTACAAATGGATACAAAAATCATACCCAAAAACTAGGTCACAAAAAAAGGTAAGAAAATATTTTAAAATACTAACAAACTACTCAATACCTATGAAATAGTTCTCTCTAGCCAAATAATGGCCTTCATGTCCAACATGTTAGTGGGCTCCTGAATAATGAAATTAAATTCACCATATACTAAGACTTAGAGAAATACTTTATGATAAATATTTGAACATTTGTAGTCTATTAGGTCATTAGAAGTAAAATGGTAAACAAGAAAAAATGTATTCTATGGATGTAAATAAAATTTGATATTATCACATCTTCTTTAAAAATAAAAACAAAAAAACAACCTACCATCAAGTAACAGCAGATCTGGTCTGAAATTATATAAGAACAATCAGACATTAATATTAAGATAATAATAAAACGACATCAAGGAATACAAGCATCATTTATCACAACTGTCAAGTGAAATAATTTCTTTCTAAAAGCTGTTATCCGAAAAAATTAACAGAAAAATGACTTACTTGGTAAACAATGCTCTTGCTAAAGCTAATCTCATTCTCCAGCCACCAGAGAATTCTCTGTAAAAAAAAAAAATGGTGTATATGTCAAGCTACAGTATTAATTATTTTAATTTAAAATATACCTATTACAAATGAATTTCACTCTAGCATTTCATCTCTACAATGTCAGGTAATATAATCTGATACATTATCACTTGTAAAAAAAAACAACTCACTCATATAAGAATACAAAAAGTATATACCCACAAAAATTTTTTACAAAATTTTACACTAGAAGTACAGGACGAAGGGGAAAATACCAATTGCACAGACAATTAATGCAAAATATTTCAAAATTTACTAATAATGATTTCATGAATTATTTTGGAATTTCTATGTAAATCATTAATTTGCTATCTTCTAGTTTTTTTTAAATCAAATTACTTTAAAATATAATTAGTGACAGTTCAGATGAAAAATAAATGCATTAAACAGATTATTTATAATATATTGAAGATATCAACTTGAAAAAAAAAAATAATTTGCATTTTGTTTCAATAAAATAACAGTGAAATGTTTGCTTCGCAAAACTTGATGAGGAACTCTTTACTGAAAATTTATTTACACTGAAAAGGTGCTGGGGAGAATGAAACCAATTGGCAGGCATAAATTATTTTTCTGTCTTCTGGTGCAATTAGTTTCATTATATATGAATTTCTTTCATTAGAATCTCTCTACCTACAACCCCATTGTTGAATGTAGAAGCTTTTTTTTTTGCATGCTGAACACAATCTGACTTGACTTTAAAGCTTGTCGAGTCAAGGAAAAAAATACTGACGAAAGGCTTATTTTTTCACAATAATGATTGCAAGTAATTTGTCAATGTTTGTTTTAACAAACGGATAAGCAAAGGGAAAGGAACCGGAAGAAAACAACAATGCATTATTGAATTATCAGTTACACTGTTTTAGTAGGATATTGTAGCACTTGGTAGATTGTGGTCCCAGATTATGAAGACATTTAACACAGAATATATTGACTATGAAGTCTCTTATTACATTAATTCATCAGTTTATTTTGAAAAAAATAGGAAAAAAATGGATAAACTACTAATACACATTCTTTGTAAAATGTTCACATTATAATCTAAATAAGGAAACTTAATATGTCTACCGATATAATATTTCTCTACATACATGTAAAATGAACTGCCATTATAAGGTATAAAAATGTTCCCTGCTAAAAAATCTGGTAATTCGAACTATCCCCTCGGATTCTTACTATTCAAATATTATTTATCCAAATCTTTCTAACATTAATTATTTAAGAAAATCACATCATTACACACAAGTTTGCAGCCTGAGGACATTTCACCATAGTTATAATATGACTTATATTTTTAACATAATTACCTTGTGTTGGTCTTTACTGGTCACTACTAGAAAGTTTAAATAACAAAGAATCATAGCAGCCTTTGCAGGAACCTTGTCAGAATCAACCAGCAGTCCAACTCCTTGTAAACTTCTTATGCTTGATGATAATGCACCATCTTTATCATTGCCAGGACTGGAATAAAATATACAAGTAAAAAAAAAGCCTAGCACAAGTGGATAAATGGATAAACAAAATATATTATAAAAATTTCATTCATATTTACACATATATTTATAATTTT
Source organism: Bulinus truncatus (assembly GCA_021962125.1). NCBI lineage: Eukaryota > Metazoa > Mollusca > Gastropoda > Planorbidae > Bulinus > Bulinus truncatus. Next base: position 2,619,006 of record JAGDYQ010000064.1, read on the forward strand.
CAAGGTTACAAAAAAAATAATAATCCATGCATCAAATGCAAGTGCTAATAAAGACTGACCTAGGGATTTTTAAAAAAAAAAAAAAGTGGTGCTGCGCAATATTACCTAGAGGATTACAGCTGAGATATCAGTGTTTTCTCTTCCTTAAGTAAATTCTCTCTTCTTTCATCACATTCCAAAACACTCTGCAAAGCTGGAGTATCATCTCCCACAACTTCCTGTTCCACATGAAGCAATGTGATGTGGGAAGGTATTCCCCAGTTATCCACTATAAATTTAGTCAAAAGCAAACATGATGTAAAAAATTAAATTTAGTATTTTTATAATAAAAAAATTTAAGAATAAAAATTAATAAGAAAATCATTTAATTTTCAATAAGGATGAACTCATAAAAATTAATGCTTCAAATCAAATTACCTAGATAACATTTTTAACAATGTAGTCTTTCCTAAGCCATTCACAACCAATAAAACCATCAATGACGTCCAAATACAAGATGTATGTCTGCACCAGTCAACAATACCCTTAAAAAAAATCTGTAGTAAGTAAAAAATGCTTACCAAACCATATTAAAACATTAAAAGACAGTATTCACCAAAACACATTTTTTTTGGATATTTTGGTCAATGTAGTTGGAATATATACTAGCTAAATGGTAGTAGGTAATCCAAACCAATATCCCAACACCATTATTTTCGTTTTATCGAAAAGAACTTGTTTTAAATATGTGGATTCCCAATTAATTAGTATATCTTAAAAAATAGAAAAAAGTTTTGTAGGAAGCGTAAATGTCATATTTTTTTCTTTTTTAAAAACCTTTAAAAGTCTCAGAAAACTAAAGCACATAAATGCTTCAAACCTATACATTATCACATAAAGTAATAGCAATAGACCTTTTCGATTTTTTCACTACTTTAAATTAAAAGTGTAAGATATCCCTGTAAGGATGAGATAAAATCTCTTAAATCCTACAAACCACTCATGGGACAGTTTTTATGATGGCCTTCTTTCTTCATCCCACCATAGTGCAATGGCATCACTGGAGCTATAGCGGACATATCCTTCGTCAATCTATTAAGCCATCCTGGGGTTCAAAATTTTTTTTCACATTTTTTAAACATAAAAAAAATGATATTTAACATTTTAGAACAGTTATGATTATTTGAAAATATCAGAACCAATAGCAGATGAATGACATTTTATTTTTGTAGAAAAATACAACAATCAATGAAACAAAAGACTTTTGAGGAGAAAAACAAAGCTAAAACCGTTATTATTTTTAAAATGCTTTGAATTTAAAAAAAAAAGACAGAACAATTTAGAAGAGTATGAAATAGCACATAAACTTTCATACTTGATTGTGATAAAAATGCTGTCTATAAACTCCTGCAGTAGCCGTAATAACAAAATAATACAACTGTCAGGACATCAGAACGCTGAGTGTAACTAGGTCAGGAAAGTGACAGTTTGAGACTAGGTTAGTTACAAGATACAGCAGAAAAGATGGGATTTTGGTACAGGTAAGGGAAATTCTGCGAGGTTGCGTGGGACAGGTGTGTGTTTTGAAACAGAGGATTCAGTAAAGGGCTTGAAACTGATTGTTACTTCTGTGAATGTGATTAAAGATTTTGTGTAGAATTGCAGAGAAATATATAAAGACTATAGGGAGAAGTGACTTGGCATTAAAGTAGTTATAGGAGAAAATTGAATAAAAAGAGTTGTGGAATAAAGATGATTTAGTGCTGTGAAGAATATCGACAGTTTATTTAACAGTTCATTATAATAAAAAATTATAAAATACTACTAGTATTATGTTCCCATGCTTACAACTGTAGTTATTTTGTTTATTTCTTCTTTTCTGGTGATTACATTATATTGAAAAGGAAAGTTGTTTTAAAAAATTCAGCTGGTTGAATTCTTTCATCTTAGTATGCATGAACACAATATGACTTACATGCATTGTGCTCTTACTAATGTATGTAATTCGTTACAGGCGCTTTTTAGGGACTTTCACAACAAAAGTACAAACATAGACTTTGTTTTTCACAGAGAAAGATTTGATGATCATGTAAATAAATTAAAAAGATGATCTGACAACTAAGAGAATGATGTAGTTACAGACAGGCCACATTAATAATTAATAGTAAATGCTGGGAGAAATTCAATAAGTCTAAAACAAGCATGGTGGCTTCTGCACATTGGGGGCTTTCAAATTGCCCTCATTGGCGGTGTTGAAAAATGAAATTTGCTATTACAGTAAAATACTAAAAAAATCTAAATAAAATTTGAAAGAAATGTGCCCTGGACACTTGTAGAGAATTACAAGTATTTACTGAGCAACAAGAAAAAAAGCTCTATAGACATTTAGGTAAGGAAGGGTGCTTTAATTAGAAATTGAAATCTGAGCAGTTAGTGAAAGAATTCACTAGAATGTTTCAAAATCAAATAATTAAAATACAATAAAGACAAATATATTTATAATATCTGAAAAGTGAAACAGATATGCCCCTATATTATCAAAACTATGTTTGCATGGTCATGTTATTAGATTTCAATGTTAAAAAAACACTTGAAACTGTTCATAAAAAAGAAAAAAATTAATATTCAGTTTTCAATGACTTTGTGAATTATAATGCATTTTCAAATATGTGAATACATATTTCAATGGTACCCACTTCACACTGAGACACTGTAAGTTATATGTGACTATATAATCTATATGCAAAAAATTACAAACTAAATAATTTGATATAGTTCTCTTTACTCTGTGCTTATTGTTAGATGAGATCAGAATAACACTATGAATAATGGATTAATCAATGTAAGGAGTATTTAAGGCAAGGATAATTATTCATCCCAGGCTGAACTGCTGTGAAGAAGCGGGTCAATATCTACTGGACCTTATATCATCAAAGCAAATAAAAATTACTGCCTTTCACTTTCAATTTACTTACTTATCACCGTAAGATACATCAGCATATTCTCCAGTTTGTCATCATATGATTTTATTCATACCAGAAGTATCCAATTTGGCATCTCTCTTATTAATTTGTTGACTAGCCGAGGCCAGCTCCGGAACACTTGAAAAAAAAAAAAAGAAGAAAATGAAGTATACATAGATTTAAGTGACTGAGGGTCAAACAAATGTCACTTCAACATAATGTTGATTTTTTTAATTAGCCCTTTAAGCTTAATTATTTTTTGTCCTTAATAGAAATAAAATGGTTGTATTTTGAAGTAATGATTTGAAACAATAATAATAAGTATTTCTCTAGCAATGGGTAGATTATATTTTAAAAAAAAATGACACTATTATTTGTCAAAATGCAAATTATTTGAAAAAAAAAAAACAAAGCAAAAGTTTTTTAAACAAAATTTTTAAAGTAATAAACAAGATAAATTTATAAAGGCCAGATAAACTTAAAAGCTTTTAAATCATCCGCTGTACCTTTCCACCTTCTTAATTGTTGTTGACTCCCGTTTTCCTAATTTCTTCCTGGATTTTTTTATCTGCTTTCTCCAGCTTCTTCTGATCTACAACCTAAAGTGAAGCAATGTGAAAACATAACTAAAACTGCTCCACATACAACATAGTTTTTAATAAACCAATTAATTATGTTCAATTTCCTCTTTTTAAGAAAAAAAAAACTTGATAATGAGTATCAAATAAATATATATATTAGCCAACCACAATAAAGTCTAATTATGGGGTTTTACATTTCATTTTCAACAAACATCACAGAAAAGAAATATTTAACTAATGTAATTATACTAAATAATGGAGGCCTAAAAAGACAAAATCTAAGAAAAAAAATAAACCAAAAAACTCACTGATGAATTATCCTTTTTCAGTATCCATATACTGTGATCATTGGTCCCCCTCTGTTTCTGCTACTTGTTGAGACATTTGTACTGGAGCCTCCAATATTTTGTTCTGATCCGTTAATATTACCAGCCACACCATTTGAGCTGACAATTTGAAATTTAAAACAATTATTAGAACAGACCATTAAACTCATGCCTAGCCAAACTATTTCTGAAGATTTATCTTCTGACAACTTTAACACCCAATGCTGCCTGTGTTCATTTAACCGTTGATACCTTACCTGGATAATAAAGAATGGGAGCCTATCACAAATTTCTTTTATGTCCTCATCACTCTTTGAATCATCAGCTTGTTGGAGCATGGCTCCAATAGCATCATAAAAGGTCAATCAGACGTCTTGAAGTCTTCTCCACCATCTTCTAGCATTCTCATCTCTTGAGATTTTCATTTTAAATAAGTTTATGACTAATTAACTAAAATCAGTCTCAATGAAAACAATTTATTTTGCTACTTTTAAAAATAATGTCGCTCACATATCTACCTCATTATTGAATTATTGGACAGTCATGTTAGTTACATTTCTAAACTTGTTCTTAGAACCATTTTAGTTTTATTAGAGATGAATTTCATCTATTAAGTATTATGTTAAATGTGGCTTCGAAGTCAATACCATTTTACTTTTTAACTTTTTTTAAGTAAATTATGATAGCTGTACAGTTTTAAAATAAATTTTAAATTGTGTAGACTGGGATTGTTTTAGAAATAAAAAAAAATTATTTATATATATATTTTATGAAATATAGATAAAGAAAATATTTTTTATTTATAGTCACTTAAGGTGGACCATGGGGCATTTAAAGGTTCTGCTACTTTTTTATTTCTATCTTTTTTATTTTAAAAGCTACACTAGCCATTTTGGCACATTTTTACTTCATACCAATTAATGAACAAAGAAATAAAAAATATATAAAAAAATTTATTGAAAAAATCTCATTTTGTGACTTTTGGGGCAAAAAAGTGAGAAATTTTAAGACTTATGAGAAAAAGTAGCATTTAGGGGGGGGGGGGGGGGTTAGAATTCAAATTACTAAAAAATTCTATTTAATATTTCCAAAAAAAAAATTGGACGTTTGTTTGAAACACACTCATTAACATTTGTGCAAAGTTATTTTATGATATCTACAATAGATTTTAAAAATTGGTTCTTTGAAAATTTTTGAAAATATGTCCACAAAATACATTTTTAAATAAATTTTTTTATATATTTTTTTATTTCTTTGTTCATTAATTGGTATGTTGTATGCATGTGCCAAAAATGGCTAGTGTAGCTTAAAAAATAAAAAAGATAGAAAAAAACAAATAGCAGAAACCTTAAATGCCCCATGGACCACCTTAAAATTATAAGCGAGTAATTTTACTGTCCATTTCGTTTGATACACACGAAGCCCTTAAGATATGGAAGAACCATTTATCTTGTGGGCGGACTGTCATAAACAATTACCAATATGAGCTAGGAGTTTCTCATTACTCATGGTCACACTGGATTATCTGCCTCCAGGAAAAAAATATTAAAGGCCTAAAATTATTGGATTATATACCATAAATGATTAAATCTGAAGTTTCAGCTTCATTTTGACAAATCAATACATACTATATCATCCATATTCTTTTATTTTTCATAATCCTTAATGGTTATTAGAAAGGCCTAAACGATAAAGATCTTGTTTCACTAAGTCTAAGATTTCTAGTAAGTTAGAGTGAGTAAATCCGAATTTTATTAACAAATAGTTTGGCATAGTCATCATCATACCTCATCTTTGTCATTACAAAAACAACAATCGGTAAAAATAATAACATATTAAGTTACATATTTTATGCAATTGCCAATAATTTAATCTTTATTAAAATAAATTTTACTGTTAGCTTAGTTGTTTTAGAGGTAATTATTGCACAACAATTGTGCCTATCACTTATCACCCTCGCTATGATTATGAAATCAATTGATTCGATAAATGAAATGCGTGTGAAACATACGTAACAGAAAATTATCCAAATTCATTATTGAAAGCCGGCAATGTAATGTACATGTCGAGACATTCTTACCATTCACATAATCTGAAATTTCATGATCAATTTGTGGAAAAACTGCGCGAAAGAATTCCCTGTAAGGAGACATGTTGAAGATCACTCTTCTTTGTCAAAGTTTATTTTCATTACAGCAGTGTGGCCAACAGACCGGAATGTGGCTGACCTGAGCAGGAGTTATGGGTCGTACTTAAATGACTGCACATTTTCTAAACAGAAAGAGCTGCTCCCATTTCTTTCTCAAGAGGGGTACACTTCTCTCACTATATTCCCGAATAAATCAAACATGGGCTTCCAATGGGCTTCATCCGTTAACTGCTTACTTTGGAAAAAGTGTATAATTATTGCATCACTAAAATATTTTTAATAAACAAAATGTATCGGAAACCTCAAACAGATCGATTTAATGGCGAGAACACGCCCTGTACCATTAACTCGGATGGGCCACGCAAAACATGATCTTTGAATGATTATTTATTTTCACACTCTATTTTTTTAAAGGGGGGGGGGCTTATTTATTTCCTCTCCCAGTGCATCAAACAACCTTAATCCACCTCTGATTGGAAAAATGAGAAAGTGTGAATACCAGTTGCATGGGGTGCCGTAACGCAACACTTCCCATCTCCCAATACTTGTCACCATTTCCATGTTACAGTGCATCATCCGTACCCATCACAAAACCGTTACGTATTA
>JAGDYQ010000064.1:2626109-2657078 GCA_021962125.1 Bulinus truncatus
AGCCTGTTATAACGATGACGTATCTAAAGGAATCTCAGTTTCTGAAAGTATCATTTTAAAAAAATTGAAAACTTTTTAATGAAATTACTGAGGGTGTTGAAAAGTATCCTGATGGCTCCAATTTCAAACTAATGAGAAACAATTCTGAGACCAATCTGTATTTTTATTTAACGGATAGTTGTTGAAACCAGCTAGATGCCGTTCACTTAATACGTAACGGTTTTGTGATGGGTACGGATGATGCGCTGTGACATGGAAATGGTGACAAGTATTAGGAGATGGGGAGGGTTGCGTTACGGCGCCCAATGCCACTGGTATTCACACTTTCTCATTTTCCCAATCAGAGGTGGATTAAGGTTGTTTGATGCACTGGGAGAGGAAATAAATAAGCCCCCCCCCCCTTAAAAAAATAGAGTGTGAAAATAAATAATCATTCAAAGATCATGTTTTGCGTGGCCCATCCGAGTTAATGGTACAGGGCGTGTTCTCGCCATTAAATCGATCTGTTTGAGGTTTCCAATACATTTTGTTTATTAAAAATATTTTAGTGATGCAATAATTATACACTTTCTCCAAAGTAAGGAGTTAACGGATACTTATATTGGAAGCCCATGTTTGATTTATTCGGGAATATAGTGAGAGAAGTGTACCCCTCTTGAGAAAGAAACGGGAGCAGCTCTTTCTGTTTAGAAAATGTGCAGTCATTTAAGTACGACCCATAACTCCTGCTCAGGTCAGCCACATACCGGTCTGTTGGCCACACTGCTGTAATGAAAATAAACTTTGACATAGAAGAGTGATCTTCAACATGTCTCCTTACAGGGAATTCTTTCGCGCAGTTTTTCCACAAATTGATCATGAAATTTCAGATTATGTGAATGGTAAGAATGTCTCGACATGTACATTACATTGCCGGCTTTCGATAATGAGTTTGGATAATTTTCTGTTACGTATGTTTCTCACGCATTTCATTTATCGAATCAATCGATTTCATAATCATAGCGAGGGTGATACGCAAAATTGTTGTGCAATAATTACCTCTAAAACAACTAAGCTAACAGTAAAATTTATTTTAATAAAGATTAAATTATTGGCAATTGCATAAAATATGTAACTTAATATGTTATAACACTTATTTTTACCGTTTGTTGTTTTTGTAATGACAAAGATGAGGTATGATGACTATGCCAAACTATTTGTTAATAAAATCGCACTGCCTCCGGCACCGTCATATGACGGTGCCGGTATCTTTTTTTTACCTCTTCCGTCAAGCAAAACTTTGAGGAACTCTTATTTACTGCAGACGTTGATGACGTCATTTACTGTTAAAAATCGGAGATATTTTTTTTTCGGGGACCATAAATAGATATTGCTCCACACCCTAACCCTATCCCTAATCCTAACCCTATCCCTAACCCTAATCCTGAAAAAAAAAATTATGATTTATTAAAAAATGACCATCAATAGATATTGCTCCACACCCTAACCCTATCCCTAACCCTGATCCTGAAAAATAAAATCTGAACAAAAAAATGTATGTCTCTATTAGGAATCGAACCCGCACATAGCTAGCCAAACTGGGTCTCAGCCAAGCGAACAACCTACATTACTAGCGCGCCACACAAACTAACCTCTCATTTTAATGTATAATTAGAAAAAATTGCGAAAAGAAAATAACTTCAAATCATACGAGTTCATTCTGTTGACGGAAGAGGTAAAAAAAAGATACCGACACCTTCATATGACGGTGCCGGAGCCAGTGCGTAATAAAATTCGGATTTACTCACTCTAACTTACTAGAAATCTTAGACTTAGTGAAACAAGATCTTTTTCGTTTAGGCCTTTCTAATACCCATTAAGGATTATGAAAAATAAAAGAATATGGATGATATAGTATGTATTGATTTGTCAAAATGAAGCTGAAACTTCAGATTTAATCATTTATGGTATATAATCCAATAATTTTAGGCCTTTAGACTTTAGAGTAATATTCTTTTCCTGGAGGCAGATAATCCAGTGTGGCCATGAGTAATGAGAAACTCCTAGCTCATATTGGTAATTGTTTACGAGAGTCCGCCCACAAGATAAATGGTTCTTCCTTATCTTAAGGGCTTCGTGTGTATCAAACGAAATGGACAGTAAAATTACTCGCTTATAATTTTAAGTGACTATAAATAAAAAAATATTTTCTTTATCTATATTTCAAAATATATATATATATATAATTTTTTTTATTTCTAAAACAATCCCAGACTACACAATTTAAAATTTATTTCAAACTGTACAGCTATCATAATTTACTAAAAAAGTTAAAAAGGTAACATACTTATTAGAGAAATTCATCTCTAATAAACTAAAATGGTCTGCACAAGTTTAGAAATGTAAATTCAACAGACTGTCCAATAATTCAAATAATGACATTATTTAAAAAAACAAATTGTTTTCATTGAGACTGATTTTGGTTAATTATCATAAACTTACTAAAAATGCAAATCTACAGGAATGCTAGAAGATGGTGGGGAAGACTTCAAGACGTCTGATGACCTTTATGATGCTATTGGGACTATGCTCCAACAAGCTGATGATTCAAAGAGTGATGAGGACATAAAAGAAATTTGTGATAGGCTCCATTCTTTATTATCCAGGTAAGGTATCAACGGTTAAATGAATACAGGCAGCATTGGGTGTTAAAGTTGTCAGAAGATAAATCTCCAGAAATAGTTTGGCTAGGCATGAGTTTAATGGTTTGTTCTAATAATTGTTTTAAATTTCTATTGTCAGCTCAAATGGTGTGGCTGGTAATATTAATGGACTGAACAAAATATTGGAAGCCCCAGTACAAATGTCTCAACAAGTTGAAGAAACAGAGGGGACCAATGATCACAGTATATGGATAATGAAAAAAGATAATTCATCTGTGAGTTTTTGGTTTATTTTTTTTCTTAGATTTTATCTTTAGGCCTCCATTTATCTAGTATAATTACATTCGTTAAATATATTTTCTGAATCTGTGATGTTTGTTGAAAATGAAATTTAACCCCAATAATTAGACTTTATTGTAAAAAAAAAGTAAAGTTCCCTTAGCCCTAACGGGCCATCGGGGCAGAGGAAGTGTAGAATTCATCTGTTTCTATAACCTCAGCATATGAAGGGATTGTGTGGTTAGCACAACGCCCAGCCGCCTTTACTTCCCCAACTTAAGTCAGGTACCCATTTAAAGCTGGGTGGACTTGTGGGACGACTATGTACCGAATTTCACCTGGAAAAATTTCATAGGCCTCACCGAGGATCGAACCCAGGACTCTCAGGTCGACAGTCGAGTAACTACACCACTCTGCCATCCGTCCCACTTTATTGTGGTTGGCTAATATATATTTATTTGATACTCATTGACAAGTTGTTTTGTTTTTTTTTCTTAAAAGAGGAAATTGAACATAATTAATTGTTTTATTAAAAACTATGTTGTATGCGGAGCAGTTTTAGTTAGGTTTTCACATTGCTTCACTTTAGGTTGTAGATCAGAAGAAGTTGGAGAAAGCAGATAAAAAAATCCAGAAGAAATTAGGAAAACGGGAGTCAACAACAATTAAGAAGGTGGAAAGGTACAGCGGATAGATTTAAAAGTTTTTAAGTTTGTCTGGCCTTCATAAATTATCTTGTTTATTACTTAAAAATTTTGTTTAAAAACTTTTGCTTTGTTTTTTTTTTTTTTTCAAATAATTTCATTTTGACAAATAATAGTGTCATTTTTAAAAAAAATATAATCTACCTATTGCTATAAAAATACTTATTATTATTGTTTCAAATCATTACTTCAAAATTAACTATTTTATTTCTATTAAGACAAAAAATAATTGTTTAAAGGGCTAATTGAAAAATCGACATTATGTTGAAGTGACATTTGTTTGACCTCAGTCACTTAAATTACGTATACTTTTTACTTCTTTTTTTTTTAAGTGTTCCGGAGCTGGCCTCGGCTAGTCAACAAATTAATAAGAGAGATGCCAAATTGGATACTTCTGGTATGAATAAATCATATGATATCAAACTGGAGAATATTGATGTATCTTACGGTGATAAGTAAGTAAATGAAAGCAACGACAGTAATTTTATTTGCTTTGATGATTGATGATATAAGGTACTAGTAGATATTGACCCGTTCTTCACAGCGGTTCGGCTCTGGGATGAATAATCATCCTTGCCTTAAATACTCCTTACATTGATTACTCCATATTCATAGTGTTAGTCTGATCTCATCTAACATTAAGCACAGAGTAAAGAGAACATATATATCAAATTATTTAGTTTGTAATTTTTGCATATAATGATATATCACATATAACTAACAGTGTCTCAGTGTGAAATGCATCTTATTGAAATATGCATTCACACATTTGAGAATGCATTATAATACAAAGTCATTGAAAACTGAATATTAATTCTTTTCTTTTTTATGAACAGTTTCAAGTGTATTTTTAACATTGAAATCTAATACACCCTCCCCCCCAAAAAAAAGTCACCATGCTCAATAACATTTTAGGGATCAGGTCATTTGACAATATGTTACTTACCCTGCAGAGTGCCGTCATAATTCTTAATTCATAGTTTCTATACAATATCCCTTACTGGTTAAAACTTTAAATAGCTCAGATAAGTGCAGGTAACATGTCAGCAGTCTAAAGTTCATCTCTAAATTGAATGTTCAGAGGCTGTTGATTCAGGTTTTAAAAATTAAAATATAGTTAAATCCTGACAATTTAAAAGTAAAGATTGTAATTGTATTAAAGAGCATACATACCAAGATCTGTGACTCCTCGCTCAGCGATGCAGATTTCTATCAGCCGCTAAGATTTATGCCACAAACAAAGAAATGACCATGCAAACATAGTTTTGATAATATAGGGCATATCTGTTTCACTTTTTCAGATATTATAAATATATTTGTCTTTATTGTATTTTAATTATTTGATTTTGAAACATTCTAGTGAATTCTTTCATTAACTGCTCAGTTTTCAATTTCTAATTAAAGCACCCTTCCTTACCTAAATGTCTATAGAGCTTTATTTCTTGTTGCTCAGTAAATACTTGTAATTCTCTTACAAGTGTCCAGTGCACATTTCTTTTAAATTTTATTTAAATTTTTTAGTATTTTACTGTAATAACAAATTTCATTTTTAAACACCGCCAATGAGGGCAATTTTGAAAGCCCCCGTTGTGCAGAAGCCACCATGCTTGTTTAGACTTATTGAATTTTCTCAGCATTTACTATTAATTTCCCTTACCGGTACCAAAATCACATCTTTTCTGTTGTATCTTGTAACTAACCTAGTCTCAAACTGTCACTTTCCTGACCTAGTTACACTCGGCTTTCTGCTGTCCTGACAGTTGTATTATTTTGTTATTACGGCTACTGCAGAGTTTATAGACAGAGCATTTTTATCACTATCAAGTATGATTGTTTATGTGCTATTTCATACTCTTCAAAATTGTTCTGTCTTTTAAAAAAAAATTCAAAGCATTTTAAAAAATAAAAATTGTATTAGCTTTGTTTTTCTCTCAAAAAGTCTTCTGTTTCATTTATTGTTACATTTTCTACAAAAATAAAATGTCATTCATCTGCTATTGGTTCTGATACATTTTCAAACAATCATAAGCTGCAGCAAATGTTAAATAATATTTTTTTTTTATGTTTAAAATGTGAAAAAAAATTCTTAACCCTATGATGGCTTAATAGATTGATTATAAGCGTATAAGTCCTCCGTTATAGCTCCAGTGATGCCATTGCACTATGGTGGGGATGAAAGAAGGCCACCATAAAAACTGTTCCATGAGTGGTTTGTAGGATTTAAGAGATTTTATCTCATACTTACAGGGATATCTTACACTATTAATTTAAAGTAGTGAAAAAGTTGAGTGCTGTCTATTGGTTCTTACTTTATGTGATATAGGTTTGAAGCATTTATGTGCTTTAGTTTTCTTAAAGGTTTTTAAAAAGGAAAGAAAATATTACTTTTTACAAGCTCATAACTTTTCTATTTTTTAAGATATACTAATAAATTTAGAATCCACATATTTGAAACAAGTTCTTTTCAATAAAGCAAAAATAATGGTGTTGGGAAATTGGTTTGGATTACCTACTTTCATTTAGCTAGCATATATTCCAACTACTTTTGACTAAAATATCCAAAAAAATTTGTGTTGCGAATACTGTCTTTTAATGCTTTAATTTGGTTTGCAAGCATTTTTAACTTATCAGGATTTTTTTTAAGGGTATTGCTGACTGGTGCAGACATACATCTTGTATTTGGCCGTCGTTATGGTTTTATTGGTCGCAATGGCTTAGGGAAGACTACATTGTTAAAAATGTTATCTAGGTAATTTTCTTTTGAACAGTTAATTTTTATGAGTTCATCTTTATTGAAAATTAAATGATTTTCTTATTAGGTGCTTATCATAATAGTTAAATTTTTTTTATTACATGTATAAAAATACTAAATTAAATTTTTTACATCATGTTTGCTTTACTAAATTTATAGTGGATCACTCAAAATACCTTCCCACATCACATTGCTTCATGTGGAGCAGGAAGTTGTGGGAGATGATACTCCAGCTTTGCAGAGTGTTTTGGAATGTGATGAAAGAAGAGAGAATTTACTTAAGGAAGAGAAAACATTGACATCTCAGCTGCAATCCTCTAGGTAATATTGCAGCAATATTCTTTCCCTTTTTTAAAAGAACAAGATCAGTCTTTAATAGCACTTGCATTTGATGCATGGACTATTATTTTTTATGGACTTTTGAAAATTATAAATACATGTATATGTGTAAATATGAATGAAATTTTTATAATATATTTTGTTTATCCATTTATCCACTTGTGCTATATTTTTTTTTACTTGTATATTTTATTCCAGTCCTGGCAATGATAAAGATGGTGCATTATCATCACGTTTACAAGAAGTTTACAAGGAGTTGACTGCTATTGATTCTGACAAGGCTCCTGCAAAGGCTGCTATGATTCTTTGTGGCTTGAACTTTTCTAGTAGTGACCAGCAAAGACCCACAAGGTAATTATGTGAAAAAAATAGGAGTGGTAGAGAGATTCTAATGAAAGAAATTCATATGTAATGGACTAATTGCACCAGAAGACAGAAACATAATTCATGCTACCAATTCTCACTCTCATTCTCCCTAACACCTTTTCAGTGTAACAAATTTTCAGTAAAAAGAGTTCCTATCAATTTTGTTAAAGCAACATTTCACTGTTATTTTATTGAAACAAAATGCAAATTTTTTTTTTTTCAAGTTGATATCTTATGTCATATTATAAATTTTTAATGCCTTTATTTTTCATCTAAACTGTCACTAATTATATTTTAAAGTAATTTGATTTTAAAAAAAACTAGAAGATAGCAAATTAATGATTTACATAGAAATTCCAAAATAATTCATGAAATCATTATTAGTAAATTTTGAAATATTTTGCATTAATTGTCTGTGCAATTGGTATTTTCCCCTTCGTCCTGTACTTCTAGTGTAAAATTTTGTAATTTTTTTTGTGGGTGTATACTTTAGCCTTATATGAGTGAGTTGTTTTTTTTACAAGTGATAATGTATCAGATTATAATACCTGACATTGTAGAGATGAAATGCTAGAGTGAAATTCATTTGTAATAGGTATATTTTAAATTAAAATAATTAATACATGTACCTGTAGCTCGACATATACACCATTTTTTTTTTACAGAGAATTCTCTGGTGGCTGGAGAATGAGATTAGCTTTAGCAAGAGCATTGTTTACCAAGTAAGTCATTTTTCTGTTCATTTTTCGGATAACAGCTTTTAGAAAGAAATTATTTCACTTGACAGTTGTGATAAATGATGCCTGTATTCCTTGATGTTTTGTTTTATTATTATCTTAATATTAATGTCTGATTGTTCTTATATAATTTCAGACCAGATCTGCTGTTACTTGATGGTAGGTTGTTTTTTTTTTTTAAGGATTTGTGATAATATCAAGTTTTATTCAGATCCATGGAATACATTTTTTTCTTGTACCATTTTACTTCTAATGACCTAATAGACTACAAATGTTCAGTATTTATCATAGTATTTCTCTAAGTCTTAGTACATGGTGAATTTAATTTCATTATTTCAGAGCCCACAAACATGTTGGACATGAAGGCCATTATTTGGCTAGAGAACTATTTACAGGTATAGAATAGCTAGTAACATTTTAAACATTTTCTTACCTTTTTTTTTTGTGACTAGTTTTTGGGTATTATTTTGTATCCATTTGTACATTAATAGTAATGGTAAATTGAACATAAATATCTCATTTCCTTATTTAAACATAGGTCTTATTTGTTTTGCACCACTAATAGTGACTTAGTTGACACCTTCAGACTCAATGCAAAAAATAATTGTCTATTATAATTTTTTTTTCCACTAATGACAGGGAATGTCTTATTATCTGACTAAGAAATAAAAACAAAAATTACATAATACAGGTATATTGCAGTATAAAGCTGATTAATTGCATTTTAATACGACCAATTCTGTAATGCATATAGTGTTATGAGGTGTGGAACCTAAGAAATGCGTTAAACCTATTGATAAGCTTTTATCTAGTTTAAAAATCTTTTATCTAGTTTATTTTACTTTTTGTGTCTCAAAGTAGTTAATTCAAATAAAATGTAATAGCTTTTTTTTTTTTACACTTTTTTCTGTTGTTTTTTTTTTGTAATATAATTAATTTATATAATTAACTTTGCTTAAAAAAAATTTTTTTTCAACAGACGTGGCCATCCACCATACTTGTTGTATCCCACGACAGATTGTTTTTGGATTCTGTAGCCACAGATATCATACATTTACATTCTTATAAGCTGGACAGCTACAGGGGAAACTACGAAGTCTTTCATAAAACCAGAGAAGAGAGGCTGAAGAATCAAAGGAAAGAGTATGAGGCACAGAAGCAGTACAGAGACCATATACAAGTGGGTCTGCATTAAAATATTTGTGTTTTATTTTGATAATATCTTTTTCTCAAAAGTAGAACACCTGGGTATTATGTCACACATTGTTCATTTTTAGTTTTTGACCATTCTCTTGTTTCATTAATATTGAGTTAGATGAACCATCATTCCAGCTGACTTGAATCACTCTCAGTTAATAGCTTTTTAATCAATTGTAGTTAGATTTAGTAGTGGAAGTGATTCATTACAAAAATCTTAGGCTGATTTTTAACAATAAAGGGGATGAAGGGGGTGAAGATGACCCAGTGGTGGTATGCTTTTGAATCACATTTATCATAAAATATCAACAATGTTTTCATCAATAATTTTTTTAGCCTGTTTTTGTTGTTTTTTACATGTATCTTTGCCTATTGCTAGGTGTTCATTGATAGATTTCGCTACAATGCCAACAGAGCTGCCCAGGTGCAAAGTAAACTAAAACTCTTGGAAAAACTGTGAGTGAAGTTTAGATATAATCACACAAATAAATTTTAAATTGTTTCATACATTATTGTGTTACATTTTTTTTATAACATAATTTTTATCCAAAAATTTTTTCAGACCAGAATTAGTGCCTCCTGAGAAAGAATCAGAAACTGTTCTTAAGTAAGTTTTATTTTTTATAAGTGTCCCATGTACCGTACTATGAAAATCTTGTTTTATTATATTTGTTACCTGTGGCAATACTGTAAATAATCTTCAATGAAGTTGAGAAGCATTTTTAATTGTTGAGGAAAAAACTGCTTGCCAATTTATTTGTGTTTGGTAAGTTGTTAAGGGCCGATGTAATATTTTAAGTAAAAAATAACACTTTGATGTATGCAACTTTTGTTAAAAATTAGATCGTAAAAGGATAAGCAGATAATATATTCATGAATCTATTTTTTTTTCAGAACTAAATAAAAGTTTTAGAAAAAAAATATTCAAGATTTTTTTCATTATAATTTAAAAGATAACTTTCAAAAAATTTACATTTTGACTAGGTTCCCAGAATGTGAAAACTTATCTCCACCTATTCTGCAACTTGATGATGTTACATTCTATTACAACAAAGAGAAAATACTGTTCAATAAAGTCTGCGTCAATGCCAACATGGAATCTAGAATTTGTATAGTAAGTCCTTCATTGTCATCTCCATTTTTATTACAAATTCATATTGCTTTCCATGTTCCTGGTTGTGATGCTGTATTCATTTTTCCATCTAGGTGGGTGACAATGGTGCTGGTAAAACTACTTTACTTAGACTGTTGATGGCAGACTTGGAACCTTGTAGTGGACATCGTCACGCTCACAGAAATCTGAGGATCGGTTACTTTAGCCAGCATCATGTAGATCAATTGGACATGACTGTGAACTCAGTGCAGATCTTAGCTACTAAGTTCCCTGGTGATTTTCTTTGTCATTTTTATATAATTCAATTGATAGTGCCAATATTTTTTTATCCAGCTTTTGAGAATTAAGATATAAAAATTGTACAGTCAGTACATAAATTATGTGAATTTTTTTTTTGTGTTAATTCAAGTTTATGCAGTTTTTGTATTATAAAAAATTGTTTTGTCAAATATATAATCATTAGATCTTTTTTGCAAATCACATTTAAAGACAAGATTAGGAAAAATAATCTGCTCAATTATAACATAAAATGCAATAGTTGTCATGAATTTTATGAGCTGTTCCCAAAATATATGTTACTTGTAATGGCTCAGCATATAATTAGAATACTTTTTACACAAAAAAAAATAGAAATTTTTACTGATTCATGGTCACAATTTTTTTCATTCATTCAAGTCCTCTTCAAGCTAAGAGACAATTAACATTTTGAATTTAAATAAACAACTTTATATTATGAAGAGGTGAACATTTTTTGCAAACATTCATGTACAATTCATAATAATTTGTTTATCATAAACTTGTACAGGGTTGCCACAAGAAGTCTATAGAAATCAACTTGGATCTTTTGGGGTGTCCGGCGATTTAGCTCTCAGACCCGTTTCCAGTTTATCTGGAGGACAAAAAAGTCGTGTGGCATTTGCAGTAATGAGTATGGCAAGGTAAGTAGTCCTTGTATGAAGTTATCATTTAAACATTCCTTTTTGGCTTTGGATAATAGTGACCCTTTGTTGGCCATATTTTCTTTATTAGAGAATTTCTATATACCATACATACTCGTGTATAAGTTGATCTGGCAGATAAGTCAAGAGTATTTTTAAGCCGTAAATTGCTAAATTTATGACCCGCACATAAGTCGATGGTAAAACTTGACAACTATCATATTTTCTAAATTTCATTATTATACCGCTGGACTTTTACCGTAACTTTATGAAAATTTGCATTAGTTAACACGCTTTATTATCATGCACAAGCCCCAACCGATAAGCACGGGGTGACGAGCAGATTCCAACAAGCACTCTACCAACTGAACTATCTGGCCACTTCGCCTCATTTAGATTAGATGCTATTAGAAAATTAGATATGCTGTGGGTACAGAAACAATTCTATGCAAATTTAACAAAGAGCTGCAGAACGCTGCGCCAAATGAATGTTTCTGGTTGCCACCATCGCCCGCGTTGCCTTGCGGTGTTGAGTGTAAAATGTCGTTACCCAAATTCTATGGAATATTGTGTTGCCTGCGAAAAAGTTGACCGTTTTTTTTTTTCAGTGAATTCAAAGGCATAAATTTATCGACTTATACACGAGTATCTACAGTAATCTCTGTTAAATTCTCAAAATCTGGCATCATTTATTTTAATTTTGACATTCTTTACTTTTATAGCCCAAATTTCTTTATTCTTGATGAACCAACCAATCACCTGGACATGGAAACAATAGAAGCCTTGGGAGAAGCTTTGAATAAATTCACGGTAATGGTCTAAGACTTACTCTTAGTTAGAAAAGTATCATGTCCTTTTTTAATTATTGTGAAATTTTGTTGGTTATTATTGAAAATTTGCAGTGAATCCAAAAGCTTATCATGACTCTTTTTGTACTGGCTTTAAGTAACTAGATTAAGTGTGGCCCAGAAATTTTTAGAGCATTTTCGAAAAAAAATGCTCTATTGTCCCCATTTTGTCTGTCTGTCTGTCCGTCCGTCCGTCATCACCCTAGATCTCAACAACCATAAGTCCTAGACCCATTGTGACGTGTAGATTTTGTGTAGAATTAACCCCCACCCCCTCCCATGTACTAACGTCCCATCCTGACGGTCATTCTGCACATTCCAGGTTCACCGCTGGGTTGAGGTCTCAGCAGTTAAAATATTTGGTAGTAACGTTTGCCATGCCCCCCCCCCCCTGACCATAGCTTGACCTGATGTTTTGACAAGATGCTAGTTACCTTGGACTGCTTTAGTTAGTACGGTGCTGACAGTCATACGAGCTGGACGTAGTTAGAGTAGTGTAGGTAGTTGGAGTTCGGTGTAGTAGTTGTAGATTGTAGTGTAGTAGTAGACGTAAAGACATAACTAGACAAGGACGTATGTTATATATTGTATATCTATTCATCTATGTTAGTAACCATTAAAGTATATGTTTTGTGTTGGTAGACCAAGCGTTGGCGTTGATATATTAGTATACATATATATGTTGTGGCTGTGTAAAGTATAAAGAAACATTCACAACGTCACATATTTGAATTACAACGTTACATAGCAGAACACTACGTAACACCCATGATGTATATATCATTTTGTAGGTCTTGGCCTGCCACGAAATGAGTTTTTTCCATTTCGCGATCTGACCTCTCAGGGCCGTAAAAGGGGCCTTAGTACCGTTTTTTACTATATAAGCTATATTAATAAAGGAGCGCTATATCTCAGCAACTATAAGTCCTAGACCCATGATGTATATATCATTTTGTAGGTCTTGGCCTGCCATGTGTACATCAAGAGTTCATTTTGCGATAGGACCTCTGAGGGCCCCGTTTTGTCTGTCCGTCTGTCATCACCCTAGATCTCAACAACCATAAGTCCTAGACCCATGATGTATATATCATTTTGTAGGTCTTGGCCTGCCAAGAAATGACTTTTTTTCCATTTCGCGATCTGACCTCTCAGGGCCGTAAAAGGGGCCTTAGTACCGTTTTTTACTATATAAGCTATATTAATAAAGGAGCGCTATATCTCAGCAACTATAAGTCCTAGACCCATGATGTATATATCATTTTGTAGGTCTTGGCCTGCCAAGAAATGACTTTTTTCCATTTCGCGATCTGACCTCTCAGGGCCGTAAAAGGGGCCTTAGTACCGTTTTTTACTATATAAGCTATATTAATAAAGGAGCGCTATATCTCAGCAACTATAAGTCCTAGACCCATGATGTATATATCATTTTGTAGGTCTTGGCCTGCCAAGAAATGACTTTTTTTCCATTTCGCGATCTGACCTCTCAGGGCCGTAAAAGGGGCCTTAGTACCGTTTTTTACTATATAAGCTATATTAATAAAGGAGCGCTATATCTCAGCAACTATAAGTCCTAGACCCATGATGTATATATCATTTTGTAGGTCTTGGCCTGCCATGTGTACATCAAAAGTTCATTTTGCGATAGGACCTCTGAGGGCCCCGTTTTGTCTGTCCGTCTGTCATCACCCTAGATCTCAACAACCATAAGTCCTAGACCCATGATGTATATATCATTTTGTAGGTCTTGGCCAGCCAAGAAATGACTTTTTTTCCATTTCGCGATCTGACCTCTCAGGGCCGTAAAAGGGGCCTTAGTACCGTTTTTTACTATATAAGCTATATTAATAAAGGAGCGCTATATCTCAGCAACTATA
The DNA here is from genome assembly GCA_021962125.1 of Bulinus truncatus. Lineage (NCBI taxonomy): Eukaryota > Metazoa > Mollusca > Gastropoda > Planorbidae > Bulinus > Bulinus truncatus. Next base: position 2,639,900 of record JAGDYQ010000064.1, read on the forward strand.
AGTCCTAGACCCATGATGTATATATCATTTTGTAGGTCTTGGCCTGCCATGTGTACATCAAAAGTTCATTTTGCGATAGGACCTCTGAGGGCCGGGCTTCAGGGCTCCTAAGGGGCTTATATATTATATATACACCTTGTACGTTCAATAACCCGTTCATTTGGTGCGAAATACTGCAGCACATAGTTTCACCAAGATTTATTAAGAAACTCATCAAATGAAATAGTAAGCTTGTGTTCTGAGTTTAATTGAAAGTATCAGAGCTATGCAACAATTGACAGAGTTTTCGGGCGATTAAATGACTATAATTTAGAATGTTTTCAATTATGAGTCCTATTTCAGTAACCACAAACCACTTGTAGTTAGATTTAAGAGACAATAATTTTTTTTCAAATATAAAGAAATGTCTTTATAATTTTTTTTTTACAAATATATGCATTACACAATTGAATTTATAAACATTTCCAAAATTTACAAATATTTACTGAAAGCTAACAAACGTACTGATACATAACACGAAAATGCGCTAACACGTCCTGTGTCCAGAATGGAACAGGCTTAATTGCTTGTTTTTTATTTTTCAACATTTAAAGCCTATACTGAGGTCTATGAAAGCAAAAAGTGTTTCCTTCAAAAATAAATACAATCTTTCAATATTTAGGGTTGGTACAAGTCCAATTAAATTTTAGAAGGTACTTATTAGTAATTTAATTTTTGTTAATTGTCAACAATTTTTTCACATATATTTCGGTTATAACATTAAGCTTATATATGTTAAAAAAACAGCTAATTTCATTTTTTCTTGGTAACTGCTGCCATCTTAAATATTAGCTATAAATCAATACATACTTTATACACATAAATGTTTACCATCTTTTTTTTGTACATAGTTAAGCAAATTTAATGAAAATATGGAGAAACAAAATATTTTATGTAGTAACAATGTCTGTTTTGAATTTTGTAGATACATGTATTTTAATTTAATACTTTGCTAAAAATTGTTAATATAAATGTAAAATTGTGAATTAATTTTCTTTTTAAAAAAAATTTTTATTTAGCAAATTACTGACAGTTATTAATTTATATAATCAATAATACTAATATACATGTATATTAACATTATTTAAATTATTACCATATTTATTAATTTTTTTTTTCTTCATTGCTTTAGGGTGGTGTCATTTTAGTCTCCCACGATGAACGTCTCATAAGGAGTATTTGCAAAGAACTTTGGGTTGTACAATCAGGCATAGTCACTTCTTTAGAAGGTGGTATTGATGAATATAAACGTCTAGTCCAGATTGAACTAGAATCCCATTGATGAAAAGACTTTTACGATGAATTATGTGAATAGATAAATTATTTATATAAAATGTACATTTTTTTTTTTAAATTCACTGTTACCAAGAAACATTAAATGTGTACATATCTTCCTGAGTTATGTGATAAATGATATTAGTTAACCATCAAACTATGATTTTGTGGTGTCAGCATTTATTTTAGTGCATCCAGACTCATGATAATATATTATTTCTTGACAAACAAGATGGCCTCATTTTTTTATTAAGAGGAAGGAGGGAGTAAAATTATATCACACCCATCTAAAAAAAATTCTAAATTCGCTTGGTGTTAACTACTTGCTTGCAAATAGAGAAAACAAAACAATCTTATAGTACGGCCATTTTATTTATTTAGACTGAAACAATGATTTTATAAAAAAAAAAAAATCTGGAAACAAGTGGGACACGTGATAGTAATGTTTGTAAAGGTATTAAAAAGGTAAAGCTTTTACTACATATTTTGTTCAATTTATTCTGTTGTGTTTTGTTTGTACCATCACACTCATTTGAAATAAACCAGTCCAAAATGATCTCCCTTTTCAATACCAGTATTATTCCCTTATTGATATTGCTGTATTGGAAATACTTTGTTCTAAGAATGTGGATGTAAAGTTCCCATAACCCTAACGGGCCATCGGCGCAGATGAAGTGTAGAATTCATCTGTTTCTATAACCTCGGCATATGAAGGGGTTATGTGGTTAGCACAACGCCCAGCTGCCTTTACTCCCCCAACTTAAAGTCAGGTACCCATTTAAAACTGGGTGGACTTGGGGACTTTCACCAGGACCTGAAAAAATCCCTCTCACTGAGATTCGAACCTGGGACCCTCCGGTCGACAGTCGAGCGCTCTACAACGCACGACCACCCGTCCCCTAAGAAAGTGGATGTGGTCCTAAATTATTTTTTTAATCAAATGTCCCTTATTAGTATGCAATCTGAGAAACTACAAAACATAAATTTCAAATTTACATGAAACTAACGCATGCATTACATTTTGTCTAATTTGCACTAAAGAAGACAAAACTCACTAGAAATAGCTATGTATACAAATTCACAAGAATATATTGAATCAACTACATACTTCTTAACAGAGGATGGAATCATGACCAATGGGAAATTTCTGATGTAATGTGTTTGAAAAGTTAAAATATTTAACATTTAATTCTATGTGGAACAAAGTCATGTTATCTACCAGAACACATAAGAGCCATCACAAATCTTTAGTTATCACATTCACACACCTTGATCTGGTTTTTGTATTATTCCCCTTTGGTTGTATGCTGATGGGTGTGACTTGTTGTTTGGTAAGGTCAATCATGCTTTGGCGATGGGTCTAACTGTAGAGCATGTTAGTGATTGGTCAAGGAACACATGACGCCATGCGGAGGGTACATATCATGCATTAGGAAAGTCTATTTATTATATGTATATAAGGACTTAGTTGTGTTATTCTTCTGGAACTGAAAATGGGATATGACAGTAGCTTGAAAATGGAAAGTAAATTATTGCACCTTGACATTTAAGGCAAACTAATGCATACATTTTGATACTTCTAAGTACAGCCACATGATTTTGAATCTAACATTTATCTTTAATATAATTTGATCATGTCTCTTACTGGATTATTATAAGGTATTATCTTTCCAAGAGAAAAAATCACCATCACTTCACTGTTTCATCATTATTTGTGAGCAGCCTATTTTCAAACTTAAAAAAGATTTACAGCGTTAAGTTAATGTTGAACAAGCGCACTATGAACGTAATGAGAATTGAAACTGGTTTCAACTAGTGTCACATCATTTTTGTCTTGATCTTGCTGTCTATTGCCTTCATAGTACAGTAATAATTTCTGTTGGACCAAAAGGAGGATACACCGATTGAAGACAATTTGAAAAAAAAAATTCCATTCATAAAACTAAGTATTTTATTATCTATCATAATATTTCATTATACATGTAATAAGCTAGCCTAAATGATAACCCAGTAATAAACACCATATATTGTATAATTATGTGCCCATTAGTTATGATTCACCTCAGGGGTGGGCAAACTTATTGAGTCGCTGGCTACATAATTTTGACCAACGGGCTGGACCAAGAGCATATGGATGAGGGTGTTGAGATTTTAATGAAAATTTAAGGTAAAAGTAATGATATACCAATAGCTTGGTATTGTGCTTCAATTTGAAACGTGTGATGGGTCGCGGGTCTGATTTGGCCCGCTGGCCATTGCTGATCTAACTGCTTTGCCCTGAATGAACATAGTCAATGCATCTTCCAAATAAGTATCTGAAAAAAATATCCTTATGGAATTCTATGGCTAGTGTTGAAACATTCTATCTTATCTTTTACTTGTTCATAAATCATTAGCAATTGAAAAACCTCCTTAACTGGTGCATTTGTTTGAACTCAGAATATGATATATTGAACAAGAATCAATGGAACTTAAAAGGGAGATTTTCAACCCTACAAAAGGACCTTTGGTCACATTGAGTATCTGAAAGACCTACAAGATCCAGACCTCCTTCAGAGTCACGCAAAAGCTGTGGGTATATTTCTGTTCCACAATTTTATAGAAAAAATAAGAGGGGATGTCTTAAGTTGTGGCATTAAATTAGATTGTAAATTGTACCCTAAAATAACATTTTTTATTTCTGCATATGTGATGGTTAACTTGATTTTATGCGGCAAATACTCCCAGTCAAGGAAAAACAGTGATAATCTTTTTGAATAACAGCATACAGAATTAAAATCTCATCCATATAGCACACAGTAAGTCAGTAAGTAAAAAAAAACTACATAACAGAAATAGCTTTTAAAAGCAATATTAATTTAATAACAAAAATGCAAGTGTTTTTTTTTATAGCTTTAAATTGAAATCTATGTTAAAGTGTCTTCTTCTCTTATGTACTGTCCTGTATCAGCCTGGTGGAATACCACAATTGTCATTGGATCACAATTTCTGCAGGCCAGCGTTGACTTGGCAGCCACACCAAAACCCTGATTGATGTAATACATGAATATTTTAGCTAGTTACATTTTGTTTTTACAAATGCAGAAGAAAATTTACTTCTATCTCTTCATCAACAACATTGGTCTTAAAACAGTTCCTGATTAATCACTGGGGAGAATTAAAGCTGCCTACGGACAAACAATTAAAAACAAAATGTGATAAGTAAATAGGCTTCTCATAAAGCTGGATCTAGCACCAGTTGATAGTTTTTTCGTCTCCAGAAAATTCATGCAATATGATGGTAATGTTAAACCAAATCTAATGACTAGACAGTCAGTAATTTCACTTGAACTAAATTAGTGAAAATGTAGTCACTTACTAAGGGGAGATCATTCATGTTATACAAAATTACACCCTGGTACTGCTCTGTGCTCTCAGTGATACGGCCCAGGCCTGACTTCATTATGTGGTGTCCATATAGAAACTGTTGTTCAGCACTGCTCTTTAGCCAGACTTTATGCTGTTGAACAAAATGAATTCGTGATAGGGTAAATAAATGATTTTTTTTTTAAATTAACAAATCTGCTTGAAGTTAGCTGACATGATGTTGTGTGGGAAGTGACACATCCCTTATTTGGGCTTTTTGGGGTAAATAAAATGGTGAATTCACCCATCTAATGTCTGTGTGTGTGTAGCTGTTATTGAATATGATTGCATTGGTTGAATTCTGTTATATTGCATAGCCAATATTACTGCCTGAAATCCACAGTTCAACGTAACACATTTGCTGCTACTTATTTAGACATGTAATTATGTTAAATGTGTGTGTGGTGAAAAATTTGTGTCATCAGGAGAGGATGTTCATTGTTTAGTGGTGTGTTAAAGTTTCTGTTCCTTAGCTACAAATTGCAGAGCTGTACAGTACAATCATATTATTATTTTATCTAACTGTTCAAGAAAAAAACAATCTTCTTATCTATGGATTATTGACAACACTTATTATTTGTGATAAACATACTTATAGGATCAAAGTTTATATTGCAAATTCTGATGCAAGGTGAGCATTGAGCAAATTTACAAGTTGAGAGAAAGACAGAAGTTCATATTTATACATAGAGAGACCAATTCTTGTATTAGGAGGAAACCAATGTGAATTATCAACAATGATAATGTAGCATTAAAAATAAGTTAATAAATTATTTTGGATTTTTTTACTCTCAACTATGTTTAAGTTTTTGTTAAACTTTTTTTTCAATAAAAGATTTCTTTGTAAAAAAAATGTGTACAACACTGAATTAAACTTTGCGTTATGTATAGGAAAAAACTCAAATATTAAAATAAATATCAACAATATTTGCTGTTATAGCTTCCAGCTAGTAAATATTAAAAAAATTAAAGACTTTGCTTATCCAAACATCAAAGTTTTGAACTAAATTGTGTATGTCACAAATATCAGTCATAATACACTGTACATGAAAAAATGTTTGCCAAATTTTGAACAAGTGATTTTTATTATAATGAGAATGTTCTTAGTTTATTATTTTTCCTTAAAATTATCAGGATTAAGCTAATTTTGCTTTGAACGGACAGCCTCTTAACATGTATTTAAGAGATGACCTTTGAACTGTAGTCAACTTAACTGCACATGCATGAATATAGTTGTAAGGAGAATTAATAACAATGTAATCTATTTTTAATTTTGCTGAGACAAGAATACATTTTAAAATGTGCACATTAATATTTTACTAAATGTAAATTTTAAAACCTATATCTCCAAGACGAAATGTGTATCTATACAGGGATCACAAACTTTACACTCTTAACATTCTTTACAAATACATTTTTTAGCATATTTGTTATAATTCACCTGTCAGCATTTTTCACTAAAAGGAGTAAAATATGACAGTCGTATCATAAAGAAAATTAAGATGGCACTCTGCAGGGTCACACATTATCAATTCAAACTCTCTCTTAAAGAGACATGAGCATGTCAAACTTTTTTAGGGATGGCATGAAAATTATATTTGAGTTTACAAAACGATACCTATTTATTTAAAAATACATTTGAAAATATAAATATTTATCTTAAAAATAGATTAAAGAATTAATGTTATGTTAATTTTCTTTAAATTATAATTTTTATTTTCAAAGGTGCGAATTTATATTTCAATTAGATGAATGTCTTTACAAAAATGTGTACAAACATAATCCCTGAGGCACTGTTAGCTTTATATATTTAATATGACATATAATATGCAGAAATCACAAACCTTACACTATATAACTAGTGAACTGATTTATTTCTCTAGACTCATCAGCTAGGTTAGATTGTTTCAGTGTATCACAAAGAAATATGAAGTAATCTTTGTAAGAATATTCAAGACAAGAATTCGTTTAAAGAATTGGCCCCTATTTACAATTGTAAATATTAGAATACCAGTTTAAAGCTGCCTTCTGGTTGTTCATATAGTAAAAATATACTGTGGTCAATTAAACAAGATTAAAAAATAAAATAATAAAAAAAAAAACATTCAATATGAACTACACTGGGCTCAACAAAGTGATGCATTTGTTAATTATTGATTCATGTTGCAAAAAGCATATTAAATTTTACCTTTGCATATGGTGCTAAATAATCAAGTGCAGTTATATGAAGATGGAATTTTCCAGATTTTGTGAACTTGCCAAAACATGAGCCAATACTTAATAAAGCATCTTTTCCTGCAGAGCTGCCAATTTTCAACTGCTCTTCACTAGAAAACAAAACATAAAAACTATGAAGTGATCAAGACTGTTAAATAAACCTGCTAAATGGTTGAGTGAGACTGTTAAATAAATCTGCCATATAGTTGAGTGAGACTGTTAAATAAACCCACTTTATGGTGGAGTGTGACTGTTGAATAAACCTGCAAATAAGAGAGATAAGTCACTTATCTAAAGCTTTTTATACATGTAACTCACGAATTCTTATATTTCAAAGAAATATAATGAAAGTAAATATATATTCCACTTCTCAATGATAAATATCAACTAATAATTCAAATTATCTTTTGATAAAGTTATGAAAGAAGCAACATCATAATCTGTAGATTACATTATTACACAAATTTTACAAATCTTGAGTTGCTAGGAACCAAATAATATTTATGGACAACAAAGTATTAATGACCACTTTTTGCTCTCATTAACAGCAGATTAAGGCTGTTTATGTAGAGCACAAGCAGGTCTAAAGAATTCTAATTGGAAAAAAGAAAATTTAAAAGCAGCAAACAATTCTTTTATACATAAGTTATTAGTCATATTAATTTAGTGATATCACCATAAAAGAAACAATATATTTGAGGCTAATCTTATTTGAAGGATATACATGTTGTAAGCAACTATGTTCATTGCAAAAAATCAAGGAAGTGCAATTTCAAGTTAATAGTCTGTGGCCAAAAATATGAGATTTAGAATAGCTAAAAATAAATAGTTTAAATTCCAAAACGTACCTCATGTAATACACTCTGTCTCTATGTAATCTGAAGCAGTATGTGCCATCTTGTCTGTCAATCAGGAGTTTGATATTTTCACCAATACTAAACATTCATAAGAGCAACTAATTAATAAAAGGTCATTTATACACAAAAAAAAGTTATCATGGAAAACTGATTTGAAGTATGTCTATAAAATAGTTGGAATGGTAGACTCGGATGTGTAATTGTGGCAGTGGTTGTAGATCTCTCATGAAGTGGGTACATAATTTATATTTGTATATTTTGTATACCTTGAAAAATGTAGCGAATGAGGATAACAAAGGCTGTGTGTCCTTTCCTTATTATCAACTGATCAATGCGATAATTTTTTTTATCTTTGTGGAAGTGTTGTTAGACTGTGATACTTGAAACATTGAGTGTATCGGCAGCACCTATGGCAACCAGTTTTTTTTTTACTTACACACAAAGTTAAACAAAGTGAAAAAAAAGATCAGATAAAAGTGTGCTGTAACTAAAAATGATGAGTTACTTTCAGAATGCGGAATTGTCATGGGTATATTTAATTGTAGAATATATGTTATATGCATATTTCCTTCTGTGAATCTTCTATCTCTGGGAAGGTGTATAAATATATTATTTGTAGTATGACAGACTTGCCAGTCTCTTCGGAGTTACTTTTATATTTGCTTCTTGTATATAAAAATTAAATGTTCACAGACAAGTGTGAGACGACACACATCAAAACAGTTGTAAAGTACTGCAGTTGATTAATATATATCTGTATTTATTTAAACATGAAAGATCTTACTTCATAATGCACATATAATATATTACAGTAAATGATGAGATATATTAAACGTCCTTCCCTAAATAATTCCAGTGGTCATCTGTCTCATGTCTGAAGAAAAATCTATCTATCGTCTGCTGTCCCACTTCCGCTACTAAGTGTGGCCAGATAATTAAAATTATTAAATCTCCAGGCCAAGTATTATTATATATAGCCAATCTGGTTATGACAGGAATATTATAAATATTTATTACATATTGAAATGCAACTCCAGCAGGCCCAATGTGTCAAGTACCTGAAGTACCTGTTTATGTCTGCCTTCCCAACCTTCATAAAGAAACTATCCACAACAAATTTATTACAATATTTCAGAATTACTTCCCCACCTTACACTCAGTAGTGTAGTTTTGTTAAGTATTCAACACATTTTTTGAATGAGCAACTCTATTTAAACATCTTTTATTTTTAAATTAGCCAAACCCGCCAGGTGAATAGAATAGGAGAAAAACAAACAAACAGGAAGTAGTTTTATCCTGTAAATGGTATTTATTGAAACTTTAAAAATGAGTGTGTATTTATCTGAGAGTATGTACAATTATAAACCCTGAATTCCCATTGTTGAATAAAAAGTGATAAAAACAATAATGAAATAATGGTCCTCATAGTTTTGAATAGGGGATGGGTAGTCGTACAGTGAAGAGCACTTGACTGTTGACCAGAGTCCTGACTCTTGGGTTTGAACCTCAGTCCACCCAGCTTTAAATGGTTACCTGACTTAAGTTGGAGGAGTAAAGGCAAATGGGTTTTATGCTAACCACACAATCCCTTCATATGCAGAGGTCACTGAAACAGGTGGATTCTACACTTCGTCTGCCCCAATGAGTGCTTAGCCTGCTTACTATTTGACTATATACTAAAACAGACATGACATGGGTAGTAAATAAGAAACAGACTTAGTCTAAAATATGAAGATTATACAGTCATTGTATTAGAAATAGTTACAATTGAAAGTGACAACAAATGAATGTTTACCCAGTAGACAAGCTAGAGTCCTAGTCTAGCGCCTACTAGAGGCAGACGATGATTCTTCGACACAAGCATAAGTTGTATGAAAAAAACAAACATTAAAACAATAAAATAATGAACAACGAAAAAACAATTTTAAATAGACAACTTATTTTGCTTACTATTTAGACAACTTATCAAAGAAAGTATTCGTCTCTTCTTGAGTTAAAGGCCGCATGGTAATCCAAAACAGATGCCACAATAAGGGGAGATTACCAACGTTTACACATTATGTTTAAAGCAGAGCTATGTCCCTTTTCTTGATAATCTCATTTTCCGTTGTTATGGATAACAAACAAAATGGGCCTTCCGGGCTCAAATTATTTAAAATGTAGACTAATAAAATGTGCTTAATGCAACAAGATTAACTCGTATCGGAGTTAATAGTAATGAACTGAAACGACAGAACTTTCAGGATTATGATGGTGTATGCTACAAAATGCCAACGCTAAGTCACAAGTCAGATCCAGTGGCTGTTGTCGATATGAATGAAGTTCAAGTCACAAGCTTTGGTAAACTTAGACAAACTGAATCTCATTTGAATTCGCTTTTTCAGACAAACGAATTGTCTTATATCAAACGCTTAGATGGCTCAAATTTTGTTTCCCATCAACCTATTTTGCTGCGTGGCTTCAACAATACAGCTTCCCAAGACACTGGCTATTACACTGATAAAGCAGTCCTGAATACTCAAGTTAAGAACTTAAGATCTACAGACAGTTCTGGATTTATGCAGCATCAAGGGTCAAATGTAAAAACTGCCACTGCACAAAAAAGGGAAATAGAAAGAAAAAGTAGTTGTAAGTGTTAATTAAAAGATTTTTTTATTACCCGTTTTCTTTAAAAAAAATATGCTTTAAAATGAGACTAAAGGTCACATAATTAATTTAATTAGCCTATAGTATATTATGTATATTTAGCAAAAATATTTACAATCGAGAGGATATAGGCCACAGAAAAATGCTTTTGATTTGTTCTGTCCTGGTCTAATTTGTAAGTATAATCATTGCAAATTCTTTTAAAGTGGGGATGAAAAAAAGGGCACTAAATTTGACTAATATGCTAATACCACGATAAAAAATTCCCCATTAGTGGCTTAAGATCCAAGAGATAAATATCTCATCCTTACAGGGATTTTAATGATAATCACATTAAGTCTATTCTAAGGGTGCCCCCAGCATATCTCTCAAAACTGCCATGGCCTCTTCTGGGCTGCTCACATATTTATTTAATTTTGAGTCAACTGTATACAAAATATGTTGAACCTCATAAAATGTATTATATTTTAAAATACTATTTCTTAATTTAAATTTTTTCTTGAATCAGATTCATTTAGTTAATTGTTCATTATTATTTTTAAAGTACTAAAATTCTTTTTTTTTTGCTTTTATTTTTTAGCCTCTAAAAAGACACTCAGAACTAAAAAGCTTAATTCCATGGATAGTAGCCCATACTATGCAGACAAGATTCATACAATTAAAAGCTTAGAAACAAACAAATTAAACAAAAGAAACTTTGAGATGTCAAACAAAGAAAAACTAGATGCATTTTCAGCACTGTGCAAAGGAATAAACCTAAAAGAAAAGAGCATGAATAAAATCTATACAGAATATGGGAAAAGTTTTCCAATACGTCATCCATCAAAAACATCTTTATCAAAACAGTCTCAGGTTAATTCAAACAATATGGTAGATGTTGAAAACTACAATTCGTTAGAGATGATTAATTATACTCAGAGAAGAAAATTTGGGCTGAAAGAGGAAGGAGTGAAAACAACCAAGATCTTTCTCTCTGAAAAGCAGTCAGGGCTCATATCAGATTGCGGCATGAAAGTTCCATGTGCTCCTCCCACCACACCAACACCAGGTGAACAGATTATTTTTTTTAACAGTGAAAGCTTCAATATATTTATAAAGAAGTCAATTGAATGCTTTGATGTGTCCACTCAATAAGAGAATATTTTTGACTTTTAACAATTACTAGTAAATCGACCAGTTTTTTTTACCAGAGTCCTATCATTTTTGGTATTTAATAGTCCTGGCTAACTCTCCAAACTCTCATCTACTTGATGAAGCACTTTCTCTCCCCACACTCACTTGTATCACACTTTCTATGTGATACCACATATTGTGTATAGGGGGGAATAATTTCAGATTCAGCTTAGTGGGGGAGGAGGAGGGAGAGATTAGCAGGACATTTTTGCTTTTCCAAACATTAATAAAAAAAACATGGCATGAAATTAGAAATTACTTGCTACATTTTTAAATATAGAGACATAGATTTTAGCTGAGTATATAATATGTCAACCGTTAAATGGATTAATTTTTCTTTTTAATAGATCAGTTGAAGAAAACAGAATATGTGCCATCACTTCAAGATATTAAGGTAAAACAAAAAGTCTGTATATTTTGAAGTAAAATTTGATGTTTTTTATTTTAATTACCTGTATACTTATTTTATGCTAGAAAATAAATTCTATAAAAAATCATTCTGAGAATAGTTAAGGAGCAATTTTGAAAAACAACCTGAATATTTTCAAAAAGTATTTTGATATACCAGGTAATATAGCTTTTTAAAAAAAAATTTTTGAAGAGAAAGCAGAAAAATTATCATTTAGAAAAAACCAGGGTAAGGGTGAATAACATCAAAATTTAAACCTAACTTAACATTATGAATAATATTCAAACTTTATAACCTATGGAATTAATGTTAAAAATCTAAAATAATACAAAAACAAACTAATTGCTTCATAGGCTCAAAGGCTGGTTCGCCAAAGACTTCAGGTTATTGAAGAAAAAGAAATTCAAAAGGAAAAGAAAAAAAAAGAGACCCAAGATATTGGTTGTCAAAAGTCCTTGAAAGAAATCAGACAGGATTTGAAAAAAATGCAAAGACGAGAGGTAACTCTATCACTATTTGTAATGGACAGATTTGAAAAAAAAAAGTTAAAAAAAAAATATTTTGGCTAATTCCTTTACATGTTCAGAATTTTTAAAAAATTAAAATTTGATGCCAATAAAACCAAGGTTAAAATTATATCAAAATAAATTTGATATGCATGCACTTTAATGAAAAAATTTCAAAAAGACCACATGTTTCAAGGCCTGTGTGACTCAAAATCTTTTTAATTAAAAAAATGTTTCCCAGTATTTAGTTTTTATGCCAAAGTTACAGTGTTTTCAAGTCTTTTTTGTCCTCATTTTATCAGTTTAACATTTTCATACTAAATTGATCACTATTCTGAAGAAATCTTATTTGGTTAATTCTGTATTAAAGAATGAGAAATAACTAAGATAACATTTACACAAGTTATTTATACAATTTTTATGCCAAAATGTGTAAAATTGAAACAAATTTTGAAATCTCTTCATATGATAATATAACCGAAAGTCTTATTCAAATTCCTTTTCACTAGGATAAACAATTTTATTCAAAGGTGGCCATAAAAAATGGTGTCCATTCTCCCATTTTATATCCGTTATATCTTTTTTCATTCATTGGGAGCCAAAATAATTTTAACATTGAAAATAGATTTTAGTCCCTTAGAAGGAATACATTTTTTTCAATTCTAGTTTTCTGTAATAATGCTGATTAATATTTTTTTTATACAGATTTATGCTCTGAATAAGGTTATGACTGACTTAGAGTATCAAAACTTTTGTCAATATATGGAAAGCATGAATGCTGATGACTATTACTGATGTCTTTTGTTGTAGCTGAACCTTCTACAGATGATTACTTACAGTAAAATATATAGCTTGTTGAAATAAAAGTATTATTACAAGTTTATAACTTGTAACAGAATTTATCATAATGGAGTTAATTTCGTTTCACTGCACAACTTTTACACAGCATGTTCTTTATTATACATTTTAGTTGTAATTCTTTTATGCCATGATACTGAAGAATTATACTCATAGAATTTAAGCTTAATATTACAGCATTTTATGTGGATAAAATGTTAAAAGATCAACTTAATTTTTTTACTGATATTAAAATGAAAAAATTAAACTCAAAAGTGATATCAATACATGTATTAAGTTGAATGTTTTGATTACTCTAGTACAGTGGTTCTCAAACTTTAGTTTCACAAGTTTATTTTTCACAAAACACTATGTTGACAGTTCTGCCATTGCAACCCATGAGAAGAAAAACTAGGTAAAAGATGAATTATAACAATTGCATACATCGACTTTTTTCCTTTACTTTGCATATTCACGTTTAGTTGTTTACATCTAATAATTGTAATAATGCATTAATAGATTATTGCTCCTTAATATGAATTAAAATTTTGTTGCGACCCACCTCAATTTCGTCAGACTCACACTTTAGGTACCAGTGCCAAACACAGGTTTGGTAAATACAATGGTTCTCAAACTTTAGTTTCACAAGTTTATTTTTCACAAAACACTATGTTGACAGTTCTGCCATTGCAACCCATGAGAAGAAAAACTAGGTAAAAGATGAATTATAACAATTGCATACATCGACTTTTTTCCTTTACTTTGCATATTCACGTTTAGTTGTTTACATCTAATAATTGTAATAATGCATTAATAGATTATTGCTCCTTAATATGAATTAAAATTTTGTTGCGACCCACCTCAATTTCGTCAGACTCACACTTTAGGTACCAGTGCCAAACACAGGTTTGGTAAATACAATGGAGAAAGGGTAAAATGTTTTAAAATAGGTACATGTATATTTGTTAAAAAAAGATGCTACATCAACATTCAAGTTCGCCTTACAGAATGATAATGATTATTGGATTTCATCTTTTTTTTATTAATGTTAGAGTATAAAAAAAATGATAGCTTCTTGCTATACTTTTAAAGTGCCACATGAAAAACGGGTTATATTATTGCTTTTAAGCACCATCACAGAAGGTGACATTTGAAACATTAAAACTAAGATAACCACCAAGATGTTTAATTTTTAGTGATGTTTTTGGGATAGCTACTAATTGAATAAGCAAATCTAATGATGTCAATAGACCAATATGACATCTTAACAAGTTTATATTATCACAATTACTGAATGTTGTACTATTTCTGTTCTGTTAGTTATTAAAAAGAATCAATCAATACTTAAATTCTTTAATCATAGAAAAAAAAAATCACATCCAGCAAAAAAAAAAAAATTTCGGCTAAAGATTTTTTTGTATTAGGCTGATTATTTCCAAGAAGGAAAATTTATTGCTGACACATAGTTATAACATTGATAAATGGTCATATTTCTTTAATTACAAATGATAATAAAACCAACAATATGTACAAGAAATAATTTATTACAGAATATTCCAATAAGATTTTTTAGTGAAAGGCGGTTAGTTTCTTGCAGTTAGTGTAACAGTAGCAAGAGAGCGAATCTGCTGGGTAGTGTAGCAATATGAAGATCAATATTCTTCTGGGTAGTAATTGTAGAAAGAGCGCATCTGCTGGGTAGTGTAGCAATATGAAGATCAATATTGTTGAGAGCTTCAGCCGAGTATAAAGAAAAATATTCTTCAGGGTAGAATCTGTAGATAGAACAAGAGTATGAAACTTCTATTTTTTCCAATAAATAAACATCACTATAAAAATACTAAGAAAAAAGTTCACGATAGCTTCTTTAAAAACCAACTAATAACTAGGACTCAAATTTGAAGTATTCATGCATTAACCACTGTGCGCACTCAAATTAAATAGGAAACAAAAGGAATTATACCCTAACCTCCCCATATGGCCCCATTTTAGTACAACAGCCCTTTTTAATAGCAGCGCTTTTTCGACTTACAGCCCACAATGTTTTTCTACATGACCAATAGAGACCTACAATGAAACTAGTTGGGGGAAAAAAATCTGGCCAAAATGCATAAAAATTACTTTTTCTGAAATTGAATAACATGTAAACGTAGCTAGCCATCTTAGTTTTGAAGATTTTGAAGAAAGTGATTTTGTTGACCTAAATGCTGACAGAGAACCTCTTTCAAATGAGGAACTGTTCCAATTAAAAACAGAACAAGCACTAAATGAAGAGTAGAGCCTGCTGTGTGCTAAAAGATACATGTAGGTTTTTTGTTAGCAGGGAATGAACATCCTTCTTCAAAATGATCCTGTTGAAGAATGCTGCGCTTTAGTGTCTCGAGGAGCAAACTCAGACAAAGCTAACCACTTTGCACCAATATTTTAAGTTGGATCAATCCACATAAGCGAAAAGTGAGAATGGCAGAAAATAAAAGCTTAACAATTATTTGTGCTTAATGTTTTAAATAAGTGTAAAACATATGTGTATATGATTTGTTTTTTTAATGTATATGTTTATTTTTCAAATTTCAGTTTGTTATTAACTTGTTTCGTACTATACTTTCATTTTTATAGGAAATAAAAAGAATAACATGCTTTAATAACTAAAGAGTATTGTTTTAATAAAAAAAAGTCGAACAGAACCAATTTCAATTTAACTTTTATCAATTTGTATAAAAATTATTGTTTCATGAAAAGGCTTTCCAGTTTATGTCATACTTTTCAGGGACATATTTAGGCTGTTAGGCAAGGCTTGGGGGCAATCAAATCAACATGTTAGTTACCTTCTTGTTTATTAGGTGTATGAACAAGCTTTGAGCATCTGACTCTTACAGAGACACTAATTAAAACTACTTGAAAGATCATTGTACAACTAGCTGTACCCTGAAAAATCTTTGCATAGAGATAGACTATTGTTCAGCTTTGAGATCAATTTTTTATGACAAACGCAGCTATTTTGATCAAAGAATTTTCGACTATTACAATTTGACCATTTTAAATGCTATCTGAAATAAAAACAATAATAATTTGAATGATATTATTACTTTTTAATATTTAAGACTATTTAAAACTGTATTTTAAAAAAAAAATTGAGTCGAAACGCTGGCAAAAAGCAATGATTGATATTTTAAACAGGAAACGGTATTCTTGATTCTTATTCTTACCTTCCATCTAACACAGACAGCCGGAACGATTTGAGAACGCAAATATTCTAATTACACTAGCTGTCAGAATTGTTTTCTAAAAAAGACTAATTCTCAGCTTCATTGTTGCATAGAAATATTTATTCAAAACAAAAATGGATGTTTTGGTGTTCGTGTTTTAATCTATGTATTTTTACTTTAACCACCTTGCGGCACTCCATTTAAATTGGGAAAATGGAGGAATTTGATAGTGGTAATAAACAACTAACATTTAAGTTTAACAAAAATTCAATGTAAAAACAATTTAAAATGTCTTAAAATTACATTTCAAAAAATTTACCTTGTTTGACATGAGCAAGCTAAGAACAGCAGAGACTTTTACTTAGTCACTAATAAATTGATTGAGAATATTTAATTTTTCCAGCCATGATTCTAAAAGAAAAAAAAAAAAAGAAGAAAATACAATTAAATTTACTGGCAGAAATGGTATCTCTAATTAGAAAAGACAGACAAATAATTAGTTTCACTGTTGCATAGAGATATTTAATCAAAACAAAATTGATGCTTTGGTGTTCATGTTTTAATCTATGTATTTTACTTTTACCACCTTGCGGCACTCCATTTAAATTG
>JAGDYQ010000064.1:2657578-2722737 GCA_021962125.1 Bulinus truncatus
ACGCCTTTACTTTCCCCCAACAAACTTCAAATACCCATATGTAAGCTGGGTGGACTTAAAGCCATCGATCAGACTCAAGAAAAGACCAAGCACTCACCATGGCTCGAACTTAAGAACTCTACCACATTAACATTGCATCCCAATCTCAGAGAAGTAGAGGTAAAATATTTTTAGCAGTACAATGTTCAGTCCCCCCTCACTAATATCATACACCATTTTAAAGTTGTTTGTGTTTTAAAATGTAAATAAAAAATAAAAAGCTAAATTCTCGGCAAAGTTATTATCTGCAGTTTTTTTTATTAATTTCACAAAGCAGTGAGAATTAAACGTCTTACTGAATCTACTTGGCGAATAATGCTGGCCAGAGATATGAGATAGCTTGGTATAGACATGAGTTTTTCATCCACACCTTCCATTTTTCTAAGAAAGCAATGCATAAAAAGAAAATTAACAAAATGTATTTCTGCATAAGTACTAAGACTTTTGCATTAATTTTTTTTTTACATTCAGGTAGAAGAGAAATGTGTCTTTATTCTTTTAAAAAAAAAAACATCACAAAGTGGAACATTGTTTCAAAAACGGAACCCATTTTGGGAGTTTGCAATTAGATTGCATGTAAGTAGAATAATTAAATAAAAATGAATATACAAAATGCAGCATTTTTTTGTTAAATCAGTAGTTTCTGGTCCTAGATTTCATAGCGGTACTCAGCTACCACAAGGTTTCTTAACTATGTTCTACATAAAAGTAAAAACATGCATAATGAGAATATACATTTTTCAATAACTATCAATGTTACCCAAAGAACTGATGTTCACAGCGTATGATCACATCACTTAACATGAAGAGAGTGTCTGATTCTGATAAAAATATTCGACATGGCTGAAAAATTTTAAAAGCAAAGTTTAGTCAATTCAAGGAGCTAATCAAAAAGATAATTTGTTGTTAAAAATTATTAAAATAAAACATTCAAACATTCTAATACTGTGTTTTTGTTTTTTTTGCTGACTTTTTAACTAAAATACATGTTACTTACAGCAGCTAGTAGTCCATAGCCTTTAATAGCCATTGAGATTTCTTTTGATGAAGCATATTTGTCATTCATGATTTCGTTAAATTTGAGCAAAAAGAACTTTTCAGAGAAGTAAAAAAATTATTTGTTTAAATGCATTTTAAATAAGACATTCCAATTTTGAATGCTATAAATAACCAAGCAACCAATTGTTTTCCAACAGATTTACCAAACATAGGATAAAATAGAGCTAGAGTAGTTTCCTCACCTTAAATATAGCTTTCTCTTTTTGTCCTTGTTTGGCTTTTTCTACCAAGGCTTCGGACACCTGTCAATGATGTAAATTATAAGACTAAATTCATATCTATTAAAATTTAAACTGTTCACTTTAATACATATTTTTTATGAATTTTTTTTTTATTTTTTATAAATTATTAAAACTAAGCATTTTTTTTTTTTTAGATATCGCATACTGAGTTGAATTTTATGGTGTGTTATTTGAAGAGATTAACAGTAGCACAAACTTTCAATAAGTAAAATTTAAAAAAAAGAAATAGCTAAAAAACAAATATATTAAATTAGAATAAACCTCTTTAGTGAAAGCTTCCAGGGCTGCCGTTCCCAAATGTAACACTTCTCTGTTGTTATGGCTACTCCATCTTTGTAGCTTTTCATACATTGTCTTTGAGTTTAAAAAAAAATCAAATTCTGAACTTTTTAAAATCACACCATCAGCACAAATTAAAAACCAATGAGGTGCCTATAGCTTTATACCTGATAGTCATAGTAGGATATCTATTTAAAGCAGTGTACCTGATAGTCATCCATCAGGAGCTGTCTAAACTGTCCAGCATGACGACCCAAAAGTTTAAGGGCAGCTTTAGGAGCATCATATCTCGTATAATCAATACTGGGATCCAAAGCCATTCTAACATACTTGAAAATGTCATAGGCATACCTGGATCCTTTGAATATCAAAAGAAAATGATCAAACATTACAATATAAAAGTCCCTAACAGCCTATAGCTGATAGAGGAATAAGTTATAAACATCTGTAGCAGAACCTGTCATTTGGCTCTGCCCATAAAATGAAAGTGAGACATCTACCTTCTTCAGCTGACTGTGTAAAGTTCAACAATAGACAGGTCAGACCCTCCAAACTACCTGCAACAATGGACATCTCAGGTTTTTTGCTTTTGGCTGTCATCTGAAAAAACAGTAGTTAATTTTTTTTTTTATATTTTTTTTTTTCCACATTTGATTTATTTTGTTTTTTTGTTGTTGTTTTTTTTAAATTAAAAATCGATGAGACAAACGTGTCAAATAATTAGACTTAATATAAGAAACATAAGCAAAAGAAATCTGGACAGTTAATAGCATACCTCAACTTTTAAAGCATTGACATATATATTGGTCACTCTATCAGAGTAGTCTGTCATTAGGTCAGGATGTAACTCAGCTAAGACACCCAGCAAATGATAAATGCCAGCCCTCACTGAAAAAAGATCATGCCACACAAATATATATATTTATTTATTATAAGGTTGATATTTTGTACATGAAACTCATGTTAGAAAAAAAAAATCAATTATTACAGATGTAAATTTTAGATTAAATGTTTAAAAAATAAGGAGAAATCATGTATTAAAAAGATGGCTCTCTCTTTAAATACCAGTTGCTGCCAATTTAGAAGCTGGTTTGGCTAAATCATTGAACAACTTTTCAATCAAAGTCTGAATATTTAAATCCTGTGCTATTGGTGTACTAGCTGTAAGTTCTAAAATCTGTGGGATTAAGAAGAAATTGAAGCTTAAAATATGTTAAAATAAATTTTTTAAATTGGCTCTTTGAACTAGTGATGGGATAGTATCATATTTTTTAACAATTACGATTTGATTTTTAATATTTTCCCTCCTTACTATTCTGATTTAAATTCCACTTCTTACTAAATAGGATTAATAGAAATTTTGAGAAATGGGCAGTAACTCGAAAACTTCAGTGCTTTATTTTAGTGGTTTTCTTTTACAACTTTACATTATTAATCTATTTATCATTAGAAAAGAGAGTAAGGTTTGGAAAATTGCTTTTAAATATTCCATTCCCAATTAGAACATTTTACTCATTAGTGAGAATTCAGTTTTAGTCGTGATTGTTTAAATACGACTTTAATTATTTTGTAGCATTTTTATACAAATTAAATATATTATTATTTAAATTCCAGTTCAATTTCAGGGGTCAAAGCATGTTTTTTTTTTAATATATATTTAACATCATATCATGACTTGTGATTTTTAATCTTTACAAACCCCAGTCCCTAAGATTTCAGCCAACATAAAATACCTTTATGATTACTGCAACTGCTGCATTTTTCACTTTAGCAAATCTATCTCGACTATACACTGACAGACAAATATCCTAAAAAGAAAAACGAAAAAAAGAATTTTAACTTCATTTAGTTATATTTTAGTGAGAAATGTACCTAATTGTTTAAAATTGCTTGAATTTCAGCATTTGTATGTAACTAGTCTAATATTTAAAAATATGTTAATATTTATTTATGACATGATATGTAAAATACTAATAACAATCTAAAGCTGATTTACTTCTGTGCATCAAACACTGGAACAATTTTCATGATAATTTTGATGTTTATTTTAATTGTTTGCATCACAAAGAAATTTTCATTTAAAATTAAGAAGTGCTCCAGCATTTAGCATATGTCAGAGTAATAAAAAAAAAATGTCAAATGAGTACTTGGGAAAATAACTCACTTTAATGTCAACAGCATAAGGAACAATTTTTCCTCCAATATTCTGTAATATCTCTGACAGCAAAGATAGCGCACTTGCTTTTCCATTTTGAAGCTTTTTGTGGATAGAATAAGTACATTTTTTTTTGGAGTATATTTCAGCATATACTTAAATCACATGAATTGAATATGAAAAAAAATGCATGCTTTAATATTTTATTATATAAATAAATTTTATGCAGATTATAATTTTTACCTCATCTGTAGATAAAGTTTTTTGAAGAAAACTAATGATACCAGTCTCTTTGTCAAATAGCAATGAGCAAGTATGATCTGCAGAGTAAAAAAAAAGTAAATTAACAAAATAAATTTCACTTTCAGTGCGGTACATCTTCAAATTATAATAGCCTATTCATAAAAAAAAATTACGTAATCTCATTTTAAGTATTAAAAATATAAACGAGCTAACAGTTTTACATCCTATCAGTTAAATAAAAAGACAGTTAATCTTAGACCGCCGGCAAGAAAAATATTTGTGAACAAAAAAAACAAATTGTATGCTAAGAAACATTTATTCAAATCAATAAACAATCATTAAACAAAATAGGAAAATGGATGTTTACAAAGAAATATGAGTTCTACTGAATTTTATACAGAAAATCTGTAATATATGAGTTTTAGCAAGCTTATCAAAGTCTTTCAACCTTTTACAAATATCCTACTTATTCTTATCAATTGAAGTGCTAGTTTTACAATGTCTTAGCAATTTTATATTTTCAGAAATAATATAATTAATTAAATCAGTAAATATTATTATAACTATAGGTTTAACAATTTGTATTAATATTATCATTATTATTGGAGACAAACCATTATTTTTTTTCATTATGTTAAAGAAATACGTCCAAGGCTTAAGGTAAACTATAGTTTATAGTAAGACTCAAACTTTTTTCTTATGCCTAAAAAAAAGAAACTAAAAAGTCTTATTTTTAGTCAGATGAGATCTTTTTCATATATTAAGGGAACATGAATATTAAATGTAAAGATGGTGTTTTATACGGCTGGCGCGCAGGGTGCATGCCTGGTTAACCATCAGTTAAATTTTCCTCTTGTCTACATTGACCTGGGTCATACTGAGTCATAGAAACAATGGGGAACTTCTAAAAGGTGCCAAAATAGATTAGATTTACTCTATGACTAGGATCAAAAGATTAACATCTCAAGAACAAGAACAACTTTCAGGCACTCAAGCCTATGACTCATTGAATTAAATGAATTAATCAACCATCATTATTAATTAAATGTCCTATTTCTAGTATTCCACTCTCAAGTGGTCAAGTCAGAAAATTCACTCATGACTAGTGTACTATTTTTTTTTAGGAACTTTTGGTTTGATGTAGCTGGCCACTGGCACTGATAAAAGAAGTTAAGAAGAAATGTTTTAGTTTTTAATGTAATGGTAAATTTGAGAACAGCATTATGTTTATAATAACAACTAGAGACAATTTTATTTAACGATTTCAGTAATTTCATGTCTTATCCGAGTCATGTCAATTTCACTGATTTCAGCATTAACCGGCCCGGCCCCCCCCCCCCCCCCCCCCCCCCCCCTAAAATCCCCCAAAAATCCCTCCCCTCCAAAATTTTTTTCTCCCCCGGCACTGGTTTTTTTTAAGAAGTAACAACCAAATATCTCCATTGTAGTCACCTATATCTGACAAATCTTGCAAGCAGATGCTTCTGATATCTTCAACAATAACTTCAACTTGTTCTTTATTTGACTGGAAATTATTCTGATCAAGGAAAACGTGTAATGACTGGAGACTTTCCCCCAAGCCGAAAGCCATAGTCTTAAAGAAACGCACTTGTTAGAAGACCCGAAGTGACCATTATATTAGGGTCGAGTAACAAACAAGTGCCTTTAACGCAAGAAAATCATAAAAGCGAAAGTAGATCTTTGGGGAGAGAAGTTAGAAAAAAATGTGTTTATTTATAAGTATTTGCCAAAGGCAGTGGCTACGGTTCGGTCCGACCGAACCCGTATTTTTTTTACTTCGGGTACCAGCCATAGATAATATTGCCCCAAACCCTATCCCTAACCCTAATCCTGAAAAAAAAAATTCTGAAAAAAAAAAAATTATGTTGTTATATAGTTCAGTGCAGCGACTCGGCCGCTATGCAATAATAAGTAAGGCTGGTACCCGAAAAAAAGAAATACGCGTTCGGTCGGACCGAACCGTAGCCACTACACATTGCAAGAAAAAGTGTAAAAGAAAAGGCTGCATTTGTTACTATCTTTCATATAGTTGATTTTATACACCAATGATTTTGCTTATTGGACCATCGTCTGCGGGGAAAACGCTGCTTCTTAAACGGTTACAAAGTAATTGTATCCTTTTTTAAATAGACTTTACAAACACGGAAACTTCAGCTATAGTGCCTGGCTACAGCCTTGAGTTTACTTTCACCTTGTCTTTAGACATTAATTTAAATTTTAATATCTCTTTTTCAAAAGTATTGTACCGTATTTTGATCTCAGTGGCCACTGGGCATTATACTATTTTAGTAAATATTTTTTTCTACACTACCCTTCATTGAAGTCTTCAATTAACTTAAATTGACAATTATAAATTAACACGCACATTTGTTGTTTTGATATTTACCCCAATGAATAGTCATACTGACTCATATTTACTTGTACTGTAAATTCATTATTTAATAAAAAATGTGTATTATTAAAGTCTTTTTTAAGTTAATAATAAATATAAAATCATTAAATTGAAATTCAGAACAAATCATGATTTGACTTAACATAACTCAAGCTTCAAATAGTTGCACGAAAGAAGATGTCCCATCCACTATTCCAACAGTAAGTTTATCTTAACTACACATTTGAAACAAATTAAGATTTAGCTGTAGAATGTAGGCATTGACAATTATAATATGTTATAGTTAGAATGGTGGAGGGCATTATAGTAGAGCACTCGACTGCCAAATGGCAGATTTCCAGTTTGAACCGGGGTGATTACCTGGACTGTTCTTGGATCTGATTGATGTCCATATGTCTACCCCATTTAAAAAATGAGTCCCTGATATTTGTTAGGGAAAGTAAAGGTGGCTGGTTATAGTACTAGCCACTCAATTCCATAGAGTATAGAAACTGGTTAACTACTTCATCTGATTTTGATGGTCTCGTGTATGCTCCTTACTAAGGAAAAAAAATTTTTTATATGTTTTATGAACATTTTCCAGGAATGATGTGTCATGTTATATTCACAATTTTCTGCAAATCAATCAAATGTTGTACTCTTTTTACTTTCCATTATTTGACATGAACCAAATGCAAGATTGAAATGAAAAGAGTAAAACGAGCTGAACTGATACATTTTCTTAATTCATGTTTTGGTTATAAATATTCTTATGTTTTAAAAATTTCATGACTTTAAGGCTTAAACAGTCTGGTATAGTATGAGCTTCACAGCTCTATGTTAAAATGGATTAAATTTCTTATACATAACTTGCATAAGTTTGAAAAGATAGACTTGTGAAATATTAGTTGTGTTGTTGTTTTTTTTTTTGCTATTTATTATCTGCTTATTACATTATGTTGCAGGTTGGTACGAATCTAATGACAGTAAATGTGTTAAAGAAAGCTGAAGTTACTATACGTGAACTGGGTGGAGTGATGGGTCCTATATGGAACAATTATTACAAAGAATCTCATGCAGTAATGGTAAGTTTTTTTTTTAATATAATAGATGGGAATGACTGGGGGGGGGGTAACCCAAAGGCTCGTCAGATATCCCAAGCAAAGCATCTAATGAAATAATGTCAGAATTTTAAAAAAATATTATAGTGAGCCACTGGAGGGAGGAAGGGGGAGGTGGCAAACCGAACGTTTGTTCAAAGTATCAAGCATAGGGGGCCCCAACAGTTTCCTAAACCTACTAAAGCATAGTCTATGAGCTGATGAAGGGGCCACAGATTTAATTTTAATGTCAAGGGTTAAAGACTTTTGGTGGAATCCTTCGTTAGACACACATTTAATTTAAAAATTAAAAAAATATATTATATGTGATTATATGATTGTACACAATTATTTAAGTGACTTATCTAGTGATATTGCAGCTTGTAATGTACACATGTATTTAAATGTCTTGTCTAGTGATATTGCAGCTTGTAATGTACACAGATATTTAAATGTCTTGTCTAGTGATATTGCAGTTTGTGATGTACACAGATATTTAAATGTCTTGTCTAGTGATATTGCAGTTTGTGATGTACACAGATATTTAAATGTCTTGTCTAGCGATATTGCAGTTTGTAATGTACACAGGTATTTAAATGTCTTGTCTACTGATATTGCAGTTTGTGATAAAGCATAATGCTTATTATTTACTTACTGTTGTTATATTTCAGTTTATGATTGACATGTCAAAACATACACAGCTAGCGGCAGCGTGTGTAGAATTGCTGACTATGCTCAGTCATCCCTTAACACAGGGTCTTCCATTATTGCTGCTACTTAATAAAATGTAGGTAGTTACTTGTGTAGTCTATTAATCTGTAACTGTCTAAAATATGCTATTTACTAGCTGGGCTGTTCATCTTATATAAACAGTTGGTGTATTGCTGTCTAAAATATTACATATGCAAGTAGGAACACCCACACAGTTGAATTACTCTGGCTTCAATTATATAAACTATAATCAACATTTGTTGAAAAATCCCTTTGTTTGCAATACATTATAGAGGTTGTAAAATCAGAAGGAAAAAATTACTTATAAATTTAAATTGTTAGTTTTGATTTTTAGGATTATTTTTTTTTAATCTTTTGACTCAAAATATTTTCAATGTATTTTTTTCCAGTGATATTCAGTTTGGTGTGAGCCAATTGGAACTGGCAAGTCTTTTAAGACTTGAAGACTTATTTAAAACTGCTCCACAGAAGATCACAGTTGTTGAGTCCAGTGCTAAAACTGGACACAATCTGGACAAAATTGCCAGGTGGATATATGAGCAGTACAAGTTAGATGAGAGTACCTCTGCATGATAGGTTGGATAAACTTAAATAGTATTTACCAATCATAATTTGCGTTAGTTACAGATTAAATATTACACAGATTGCGCAAGCCTCATTTTGAAACAATGTTTTCATCGCAGCCATTAATGATATTTACACTCATTAGTACATTCATTGAATAGAAATGTTGATTATATATTTAAAGCTCCTAAAAACCCATTAATTATATAATATATTATCGCTTTTTTATATTTATTAAGTAAATTGAAAGCTTTTTCATTAATTTTTCATGTCTTGAAAAAAACAACAAAGAGGTGTAAATAGGTCTTTAGATTTTTATGAATAGAAAGCGCCATGGGAAACAAAAACGAATAACAGCAATGGCGTAAGAGTTTTCAACACCAAACCGAGGACAATTTATATAGCTATGCGCTATCTGTATAATATATAATCTGTGACCTGCATTTTCTTATTAATTCAAAAGATAAATTTATTGAACTTATTGTCCATTTCCCAAAATGATGGTTTGTTTTTTTAACTTAATCAGTTGAACTTTTAAAAAGAAATTGTAAGATAATCTATAAAATAAGAATTCATTTGCTGGAGTCTTAAAAATTATTGTTTTATAATTTTGTATAAAATAATTGATAATTTTTTAATTAAAAAAAAACTATTATAGTTGTGTGATATTTTTAGTTAAATTCTGTGAATATATTTTAAAACAATGTGAACTTTTAACAAAATTTAATATTTTTTTTAGCTTGCGACATTTATATAAGTCTGTGAATTGTCACTGAATTTCAAGCATTTTTTTTTTTTTTCGCTAACATGTAAATAAATTTTTACACAATGGATCATAATGAATAGAAACAAGTTCAGAAATTATGTACTCGGTGTATTTTCTAGGATAACACTAAAAAATTAAATTTACTTAGCCCTTAAGGGCCATTGGGACAGGTTATGTGTAGAATTCATGTTTCTGTAAACACTGCATATAAAGTGGTTGTGTGTTTAGCACAATGCCATCCGTCTTTACTTCCCCAACTTTTTCACTAAGACCTGGAAAAATTCCCCTTGGTTCTCACTGAGGATCAAACTCATGACTCTCAAGTCAATAAGTAATAAACCATCACCTTTTTGATAACATAAGCAGCTTATTATGTATTTAATCTCTTTTCTTTTTTTTTTTTTATTAACGACTAGCCTGGTCATAGACAAAAGTTACAGAATTTTACAAATCTCAGCCTCACATTTCAGAAAGTATTGTATTTCATTGTACTTAACACTCTTTATTTATGATTGGTTAGTGTCTGTTTATCTAGTATTTGCTTGGAGCAAATGTATACATATTTATTAATGACTCACCACTTGAACAAATTCAGCCATTGTGATTCTAGTCAAAATACCATATTTTTCGGACCATAAGACGCATCGGGCCATAAGGCGCACCAGTTTTTAGAGAAGAGAAATGCAGAAAAAAATATTTTGAAAGATTTTTATGAAGATTTTGAAACAAATAGTGTCCTAAAATATTGTATGTGCATTAAAAACCAACAGCACAGTCATAAACAAATGTAATCAATACCAACAGCACAGTCATAAACAAATGTAATCAATACCAACAGCAACATCATAAACAAATGTAATCAATGCTGTAAAGTAGACAGCAGCATTTAGAACCTTTATTAACAAATAAAGTCAGCAAAAGACAAAATTACGAACTATGAATTTTATATACTGTAAAACACCCTAACCTTTTTTTTCTAAATTTGGACCATAAGATGCAGGGACTTTTTCCCCTCATTTCTGGAGGAAAAAATGTGCGTCTTATGGTCCGACAAATACGGTACGTTTCTAAAAAAATTTCTGTTGATTATTTTTTTACATTATTATTTAAACTATAGTTTTCTTTTTTATAAAGGTATACAGTGATTATACTTGTAGAACCTTGTTTTTTTGTTTTATTTTACTTGGATATTACCTTTTAACACTATTCTTCATACAATAAATGTACTTGGTATGAATAAAATACAGGCATTAATTGTAGCTTCATCTATGATCTAGAGATAATTGTTTTGTTTTTTGTCTGTAGTATAACTCCACTATCACAGCCCAGATTTTTTTCTTTTAGACCAACAGATTAGTTACATTTATTTATATCTAGATTTCCAAATTCATGTTGTACCATATTTTTTAGACTATAAGACATACTTAGTTCTCCCGAATGTGGTGGGGATAATGAAGGTGTTTCTTTTAGTCCGGATGCTGTTTAGAAGCATGTATACTATTTACAAATTTAAACAAATTTAAACTTCTTGATTATTTGCTCTGATTGTGGTTAGTAAGTCTACCAGTATCTTGTATCACAATAAAAAAATATGCTTATGTTGAACTGAGAATCATTGTTGTTCTAACAACGTTCCCTTTAATATTTCGAAGGCTTTGTGGTGTAAAATATATTAGTTGTGTGCTGCAAAATATATTGGCTTTGTGTGACAAAATATATATTGGCTGTGGTGGCAAAATAAATATTGGCTGTGGTGTGGTAAAATATATTAGCTGACCACAACATAATGGACTATGGACCTAATAAACAAAAAAAATCTTTTGTATATGGGCGAGTTGGGTGAATAAGAAGAGATACACACCCCTGTTCTATTCCATAAATCTGTAGAATTAATTGTTCAGTTAGTACTTTTATTTCTTTGTTGTTGTTTTTGTTTTGTGGAAACAAGTTCTATACTTTAAACAAGTTTGAGAACCCACTTGTTGTGAAGCTATGTATTGCTGTTAAAGAATAAAAAAAAATTTTGTAAATAAACCATTTTCACATGTGGGCCTTCAAGGTTATCAGCCTGCGTCTCATATGACAGAGGCAACTGACGTTATTGAAATGTACACACCCCCTCTTCCTAAAAACACTCTGCACTGAACCGACCATGTTCACAACCGCACCACCGCTGGACTGTCAAAGGAGGGTCACAATGTAATATTTTAACCGTGCCCTCCCTGACCCCACCCCACCCCCATTTAATCACACAATCTTGATAAGCCCCCCTCTACTTCGGTGCTTGGAGCTTGCGTGATGCTGTTAAGTTATATAGGTTATTGTAACCATGTCGGCTTGCTGATAAAAAAAAATGTTATTTATGGATAGGTCAGTATAAGAGAACAACAGCAGCAGCAAACTTTTTGAATGGTTGTCGGCAGCAACGTCATAATGATTGGCTCTTTTGTCTCCCAGCAGACTAGCGTGACAATCTTGGCCCGCTTGTCTCTCGTGTTCATAGGAAATCTATTATTGTAAGTATTTCTGAATATTGATTGAAAATAAACCAGATTAGGTTCGCTGGACTGTGACCAGATTTTTGTACAGTGTACACCACAGTTGGCTTGAAACAATATCCGCCTATTAGAGTTTCTGTGGATTCGAATGGGCAAACAGATCAAGATCATTTGTATTGTCCATTTACCATTTTGGAGCTACTTTGTTTATTGTCCTTTTGGAGTTTCATTTATTTCTAATACTTAAGGTTTTTGGGTAAGTTTATTAAGCTTAATGTAATTATCACGATAAATGGGCCCACTAGGGCTGCCGTTAGTAAATTAGGCTTAGGCAAAAACTAGGCAAACACAAATTACTTTGATATTAACAGTATGTAAGGTTTCATTCTAATTAAAATGTAAACAAAGCCTAACTGTACTGCAGTACGCTTAGCCTTTTGAAAGTGCCACATGTGGGGCATAGAGAGCTGAGTTTAGACCATATATAATGTATGTGACAATAGGATGTCCAATCACGAGACTCAACGCAGGGCCAGGCCCGTAGCGTGCGGGGGGGGGGGGCAGGGAGCGCCCCCCCCTGCGTTTTGTCCGGCCCCCTCTGTTATTTGTTCTACTTAGTAAAAATGTATTACCTGGCGCCCCTGCTGTAGAATGCCTGCCCCCTGCTGTAGAATTTTCACGCTACGGGCTGCGTAGGGCATGTTGATGTTGCCCAAGTCGCCACCCCTTAAAGGCTGCCACTGGTACGATGAAATGAAACCGTTTCCTAATCAGAAACAAAAAAACAACTGAATGTGTAACTAGGTCACTGAGATGGAAAATAGCAGTTCATACGCAGACCCTCTATAACCTATGTGGGGGCCCTATGCAGAGACATCTAGAGATATATGGCGGCCTTAGGTAAATGTACCTTCGGGGCCCCTATACAGTTCCGTTTGGGGGCCCTAGGCAGAGACATCTAGAGATATATGGCGGCCTTAGGTAGATATACCTTCGGAGCCCCTATACAGTTCCGTTTGGGGGCCCTAGGCAGAGACATCTAGAGATATATGGCGGCCTTAGGTAGATGTATCTTCGGGGCCCCTATACGGTTCCGTTTGGGGGCCCTAGGCAAAGAAAATGTGGTGGCCCAAAACACATTTCCACTTAGGGATACAATACTCCTAATAATCTTTGACAAGGGCTCTTATGACCCCCACAACTTTAATTATTTTAACCTGGTTCCATGACGAGTTCAAGTCCTCTTGTGAAAGGCCTGAGTGCTAGATAAGTAGGTCAGTCATAATGTGAAACTCGTCCATTAGCTGTACTTTAAATAAAATAGGTTATACTTTAATTCGGTATTTTTTTTAATTGTAGAGGTGGGGGGGGGGGTCTTTTCTTCTTTTTGTTTATCTACACTATTCAGTAATGCTTTTGTACAATGGATGTTTTTTTTAATCACTTTGGAAATCTGCCAGTGGACTTCAGAGATGGGGGTATTTGGTACTTGTTTTACTAAGTACCTGTACTCGGTAACTACATGAGTACACTTTAGGAGTACTTGTACTCGTACTAGCACCTTGGCTATCAGCGCCCCCCCCCCAAAAAAAAATGAATTGATCACTGAATATGTAATTTCCTATAAAAGAATCGCTAATTAGGCCTGTAAAGTATGCATATTGTCTTAGAAGACATTTTAAAATGTCATTATGAGCATGCTAGTTATAGTTATATTTTTGCATAAAAGGTATGAAAAAGGTAAAGTTATAAATGCACAGCTTTTGCATTGCAATTACTGGTTACTTTTCCATAGTCTGTGAATTTCATTTATTCAAGAAATTTTGTTTGAAATGTTTTCTACTTTAGTGTATTTGAAATTTCAAGGGAAAAAATCAATATGATTGGTAATTTATACAAATCACTGAATATATATGTATGTATCCTGCGATAAGAACTTAGTTTAGAAAAAAGGGCATATGGAGGAAATTCGGAAAGAAAGATTGACATTAAATTCCATAACTTTATTTTTCAACATTTCAATATTCTCGCAAAACTTATCCAGATCCAACAAATCATAGTATTGTAATTGATTGTTATTTAGAGGTTCTCAGTCATGTACGCTAACTAGTAGTTCCAGTGATAAAAAGTACATAGTTTCATTCACTGGCGGCGCCCCCCCCCCCCCTTGAATTTCCAGTCTGCCCCCCCCCCTAAAATTTTAACTTTTTTAACTTTGTAATTCATTTTAGTTTACATGTATCATTTTCATTTTCATAATTTATTTGATTTATTTCTTAAAGTTAATATTGAAAGAAATTATAAGTAATTAACATTTTACAGTAATAACATTATTGAGAGTTGTTGTGGCATATTTTAAAACTAGTTGCAAGTACCCGGCTTTGCCCGGGTTTAAAATAATGTTTTCTGTTTATTTAAGAAGCGTAATTTGACGTTTAATTAAGATTTAAAATAAGACGCGTAAAAAAGGCTTTATTTGCATGCAATAAAAGGGTACATTTATCTTAAAGCAATGTGATACACAACATTTTTGGCAGTTCCTCTCTCTCTCCCTCCCTCTCTCCCTCCCTCTCTCCCTCCCTCTTTTCCTCCCTCTCTTAGGCATGACTGTATCAAAAGTTGACAATTCCTATGATGAAGGAATGGAATGTAATAATGTAGTAAGTAATGTGATATTTGGTTCCCCGTACCGATCATATTTATAGTAAGTTAGCTATGTGGGAGAGAAGCTCGTAAATTCTGAAATCGGGGTAAAAGTTTGCCAATTTTCATGTCTTTGATATCCAAAATAATTAATTACAATTAAAGTACCCATTGAGATGGATCGAAACCTGTTTAAGAACATTCCCCATGTAATTTTGTGTACGTGTACCCAGTGGCGCAACCAGCAAAAAAATGCTGGGGAGGGGGGCTCACATATTGAAAAAAGACAGTTTCACAGTTTTTTTTGTAACTTTATAACGTAAATTATGTATTGATGATTTGCCCCCCTCCCCCCCCCCCCGGTTGCGCCACTGCGTGTATCAAATTTCACGTTATTTGGTTGTCTGGATCTTGAGTTTTAAGGGAACAGACAGACAGATAGCAAATGCGTCTTATAAGTATAGAGAAGTATTGCCATCTACTGAATGACGGTAAATGTAATTTTTAAAGAAAATACAATTATTTATTATCTTTTCATAAATTACTTTTTGTTTATTGAGTTTCCCGTTTCCAGTTTCATATTCATCAACATTAATGATAATTATCAGTAATTTTCTGATCTATTTTCACTATTAAATTGTAAACAAACTTACATTACGAATCAGTTGACGACAGAAGTGCTCAATATTCATTTTTATTTTTTTAATATATTATTTTTTAATAATATCGATTACATACTTGCTACAGAATTACTATATTCTATTATTGAATTAAGGGGGTAAAATTTGTCTTTCAGTCATATTTTGTCTTGCGCCCCCCCCCTTGAATTTTGGCTTGCCCCCCCCCCCCCCATTAAAATATTTCGTTCCGCCGCCGGTGGTTTCATTCCCTGGATAATCTAGACGCCGGTTCCACTTAGATACCCTAATGTGATTTGACTCTTTAGAGCCTAGGGGAGTTAACTAGTGGTTCCATCAAGAATGGTACAGAGTTTCCTTTCCTGGATAATTCGACACCGGTTTTACTAAGATATTGCAATTCCAACTTTTGCTTTGCAGATTAACAAACTTTTAGATTTAAATAAATTTGTAATTATGTACATTTGGACCGTTGATCCATTCATTGTAAATTTGAACTTTGTGGCCATCCAACTAAAACTCGCCAGTGGATCGCGATCCTCTGGTTTGAGAACCGGTGATGTAATCAGTGAAATGATTTACTTTTTATCATTTTTTAAGTTATTGGCAGCAGGGCTGCCGCTAGAAAGTCTTGGATCCTTGGAGTATCTATATCAATGTAGCCATTAAGTTGCCATTAACACTGGATTCCATTGGCTCCGCGAGTCGAGAGATCACGACTTTTCAAGGACTATGACGGGTTACATCTTGTAATTTATTTTTCATTATATACCACATTGTGAAAAGCAAAATGACGATGCTCATTCTGTATAATTTATATAAAAATGACGCCCACCACATTCTGTTAGTTCATTCACCATCCCGTTATATGTCTGTCTCAATCTATATATCTGTCTTTATCTTTATGCCTGTCTCTCTTCATAAATATGTCTTTCTCTATCAATATGTATCGCTCACAGCAGTCTCGCTATATATTTTTGTCTGTCTCTATCTATATGTCTGTCTTATTTTTTTTGTCTTATATTATTAACAGATTACAAACTTTTTTCCCTAAGTAATTTGTTTCATGAACAATGAATGACATGAATCTGGAGAGCCCAAGGGAGCTAACTATTGGTTCCAGTGAGAAAGGTACAGAGTTTCCTTCCCTGGATAGTTTCGACACAGGTTCCACTAAGAACATCAACATGAAACAGTTCATCAGTGTGAAAAAATCTCTGCCCAAAACGAGGCTGAACAACACTATCTTATATGAGAACACCAGCTACGTCAGACATTTGGAAATGCAGGTTTGTTGTTCGTTTTAAAAAACTAACAACCTTCAGATAATGAATCAAAATAAAATTTTAAACTGAGTTTAAATTTTTCTCACACTAAAAAATGAAGTCTTATTATATTTTTAGGTATAGTATACAGACAAAAAGATGCAGGCTAACATACAGATAGATGCACGACCAGCTTAATAGGGAGTGCAGGGCCCAATCGGAAATAGTTTTTTGCCGGACCCCATGTTCATGCTAAACTTCCACTAAAATAAATTGGGGAAAAGGGTGGGAGGGGGGAGGGCGTTTACGTATTACACAAAGCCTTGAATTGAGACGCAACGTGACAGTGAATGGGGAAAAGTCGTTACTTTGGGGGCGGAAGGGGGGTGTAAAACATTTTGCTAAATATTTGGTCACATAAATGAATAATCTTTCCCTGAACTCTTTGCCAATTATAGATCGGATGGGATTCCCTCCCCTTCTTTAATTGATGACTGCTATCGGGTTGCAGTCCGATTCTTTAAATTTCGGTGAAGTGGTTTCCCTGTCAAATTTGCCAGAAATTAGATTGGAAAAATGTATACATGTATACAGGAAATCTAATAGTTTGAGGAAGCCTAATCTATTTAAAAAAATGTATGTATATATCTATTGACATACCTTTGTAATGTCCATTTTTAGGAAAAAATAATATGTAGATTTAATTGTATTCAGCTAGCTTCTTTGGAACATAGAAAGGAAAGAACTATGGCAGCTTTTGATATTGGGAAACGAGCTTTCATAAAACAACAGGCCAAAAAAAGGCGTAAATGGGTGAAGGAGGACCAGATCGGAATATCAAGTCTGAATCTGCCCAATTTGTCACCGGAAGTGGTCGCCAGACAACCCAGTGTAAAAGTGGTTTATCACTGTGTGCTTAATTCCGTAAGTATTGACAGAAAGGTGAAAAATGTTTCTTTTAAAAAGAATTTCCGTTCACACAAAATATCCCTATATGTTGAAAGATGCATGTTTGAGAGTGATTGTGTGTGTTGGATAGTATGTGTGGTGACAAGATGAAATGTTTCTTTTTAGGCTCAATCAAAACAAGGGGGGAAAAAAACAACCACTAGTAACACTGTTGATTCAACTTCAGGAGAACATTTTATGGTCTCAATAAGTAAAAAAAAGGTCTAAATGTAAAGTGAAGCTGACATGATCCACCCTAGGCCCGTCGCATGCAAGGGGGGGGGGCGCCCCTGTGTTTTGTCTGGCCCCCTCTGCTTATTTGTAAAAATATATTACCTGCCCCCCCCCCTCCCGCTATTGTCTGGTCCCTGCTGTAGAATGCCTGGCCCCTGTTGTAGAATTTTCACGCTATGGGGGCTGATCCACCCCCCACTCTTTTCCCGGCATGCCATTGCTTGATGTATCGACCCCTTTTGTGACGCTGCTGAAATTTCTTTTTTTTCTTCTTGTCTTTAGCAAGAGTCCAAGAGCGCTGATGTCCTAAAACGTCAACCGGTCCTGCCTATGCTGAAACTCCGCAAGGAGAGAACAGAGATTGTCAGCCATCACCAGAAGACTTTCTTGACCCGGATGCCGTCGTACGTGGAAGTCGACTATCGTGTTCAGAATCAGTTTGACGATTACAGGGGCAAGGCGTTCTTGTCACGTGGATACCCCTGCCAAGATGAGCGATTTGTCAGGCTGCACACCCTGCTGCAGACACGACCGAGGAAGAAACGCTTATGGGAAATATTCTAAAAAAACAGCTTCTTTTTTTCTTTCTAGCCGTTTTCCCACTGAAAACTACTGTTTATTTATTTTGGAAAAATTTTGTAATCGATTTTTGAGGCACTTTTTAGTGATAGATTTTCTTGAAATTTTGATACATGTGCGCTCCATGACAATGGAATAATTTTTTCCATTATATATTAAGGGATGTAACCGTGTTATATATGACGAACAACACGAATAAATAGGCTATTTATTTCCCTTGCATTAATAATACTAAATGTTTCAGATTGAAATCTATGTTAGCACATGATTACTGATAAGATTAAAATTATTGCACAACAAATATATATATATATATTGGAAAACGGTTAGTTTTAAAAAACCTGTTTTTATCGTGTCTTGTTTCATTTTGAGGAATAAAGTTGTAGTAATTCTGTGTACAAAAATTTAAGAAATTTATCTTCAAAATGAAGTAACATGAAGTAAAACTTTTTTTTTTCAAACCTTTGAATTTTCACATACTACTTACTAGTGTCGTTTGATTGTAAAATATTATTCTTTATTTTGCAATAACACTAAAAGCTGAAACATGAGCCAAAAAGAAATAACAACTGCTTCATGATTCACTTTTTTTTTTTTAAACATTAAAGAATGACGTCATCAGTTAAAGCATCGTCATCAGTTAAAGCATCGCTATTATATAAAAAATTGATTTTTCCCCCCAACATTTTTACAATAGTGGTAAATAGTTGTTTTGCTCGATAGATTTATTTGATTAAATACAATAAAATGGTGTTTTAAATATTTGAAATGAATAAAACCTAGCATTCACTTTTGAATATGTTGTGTTTTTCAGTTATTTTGTTGAAAATTATTTTTTATGACTTATGAAAAAGAAAACCGTTTATGTTGAATTGAAATCAAGGGACTTGATTACATTTATAGGTAACCCATAGATATAAAGAACCCATATAAGGATAGAACATTTTGTGTAGGTTTGTTTAGTACAAGTAAATAATGTAACCCATTGCTAGCTGTCTCTATTATAATAGACCCTTTAGTACAGTGCAGGATTTACTTAAAAGCTAAACAAGCTTTAGTTTAGGGCCCCCACTCTGTTGAAACAAATGATTGTCCAAGTGGGCCATTGTCATATATACTTCACTATTTGGCATATAACATCTGGACTTTATAAAGGGCTTTATCGTCTACATTCCGGCACTGCTTTAGGGCTACATTTCATTCAGAGTAGTTCAAAGAGATAGGCTAATTAAGCTACAGTTCGGTGTCGCCCCCTACCCACCCTGTGACCAATGGCCCTGCTGGTGAAAATCCATATTAAAAGTTATAAAGAAAATTCTGTTGAATATGACAATAGTCCAAAAACTACTACCTAAGGGGTCCAAAGTATACAGGTCTGCCCACAGATCATTTGCGGTTCCGTCCCCATCCCCATGTACAGCTGCTCTACGGCTATTTCTTGGTAGCATTTTCAATAAGTTAACGGCCAGACCACAAAACTGGTGATAATTCTCACAGGTTGAGACGACCAATGATTTGGCCCATCAATCAGTATCGCAGTTAAAGTAAACTAAGAATTCCAAGAGGAATTAATGTCAGAGGAGAGTAAACAGATAAGGTTGAAGATGAGTATCGAGTTGAGACAAACATTACAATTTAAATAGAGTTTTTTTTTTTAACTACCAATTATCATCAAAACATAAAAACTTCAGTTGTCAGAAAAAAAAAAGTAATATTCATTGTGGTGTCACATTTTATTCTCATGACTACTGAGTTCTTTCTGTTTTTTTTTTTTTTCTGTTCATAAAAATGAATTCTCATACAGATGACTAGTGATGACACATATGTTTTCAAACAGGTTTAAATAAATTGATACATTGCGATAGTTCACTGAGATAATCTTTGAAAAGACTAGTTTGAAGTAAATGATGAAATGTTTAAACATAATCATATTAATTAGTTGTCATTAATGCTCATTTGTGACTATACTAGAATAAAAATGACAATTTTTTAAAAATGATTTCTCTAGTCCAGCAGTAAATCAGTAATGTACAAGAGAGCATCATAAAGCAAGAAAAAAATATGATAAACATGGTACAGAAAGACTTTGAAAAAAATATATCAACCTGTGAAGGTCAAACAACAAATGTAGAAAGAAAACTAAGAATTATACATGTATGAGGAAACAATTCATAACAGCAGAAATTAAGATGAATAGTCAGGTGGGTTGGGCATGATATAGATAGAATGGAAAAGAAAAAAGGCACCAAGGTTGTATATAAGACAAGACAAACTGAAGAAAGACAGGATGGTAAACTAACAGATGAATATATGAGGTTGGGTGGAGCGGAGAAAGGCGATCATGGATAGGGAAAAGTGAAGAGGAGTAGTACAAAATGGCTGTAGTGTTAAAGTACGAAGAATACTACACTACTTTTGGAAGAAATGAAAAAGAAATAAAAATATGAGTTATAAAATCTACATGTGCTCCCTTTCACACTCAATATTAATGTATGTCAAATATTTTATGACTTGATTAAATATTTTATGATGTCAGGGAACAATAACTGACATTATAAAACAAATCATCACACACATCTTCACAATTGTAATTAAATAATAAAAAAATAATAACGAAGAGTAAATATAAACTTTATGAAAGCTATTTGATAAAAAAATTGCATTCACCATGTTACGAAATACTCATAACATTTACACTAAAGTAGAAAACATTTCAAACAAGATTTCTTAAATAAATGAAATTCACAGACTAGGGAAAAGTAACCAGTAAAAACAATGCAAAAGCTGTGCATTTATAACTTTACCTTTTTCATACCTTTTATGCAAAAACAAGAATATCTTGCTAAAAGCAAAAAATTATTAGCAGGAAGTAAAAAAAATAATCCCATTTTAGATATTTATTTGCTAAGATAGTTCACTGAAAGCTCTAACTTGTAAGAAAGACTTCTATAGAAATGGATGTACATACATAGGCCAACTTTACATAAAATAGTAAAATACATGTATTAGCACAAAAACAGACTAGAAATTTATTTCAAAGTTTTTGAAGGATACAATACATTTTATATCCAGATTCAAAGCAATAGATACACACACATATATACATTTGTCAATGTATTTTTAATAATGAAATTACCTAAAATGCAAAAAAATATGATCTTAACAAATTAAAAAAAAAAAATGACTCTTAATATATTATTTACAATTTAGAATTTCCATTTATTTCCTCAATGAAATAGGCATGGTGAAAAAAAACCAAATGAACACACAACTTTTTATGAAAAACTAATAAAGACCATTAAAAAATGGAAAACCACAAATGTAATTACATATTTACCAAAGAATCCACATTAACTATAGGCATGTTAAAGTTCGGACTGAATGATTCAATTAAAGAAAAAAACTTTGGGCTTAAACTAAAGTGTAGGACATATTGATTTATAAGTAGATTCTGAGCCTATGTGATAAAAACACCAACATTTTTTTGTGTGTTTTATCTTCTTGCTAAGATAATTGATAAAAATATGAAATTAAATGATGCAAATGAAATAATAAAGATATGTCATTCTAAAAGAAGACAAATAAATACTGGAATGTTCATAAGATTTTAGATTTTGGTTTGTCAAACACAAAATTTGAATGCAAATTTTCCTCAAAAATAACAAAGCAACAAGCAGCATTGAACATATCAAAAGTCTGTAGATTCCACATCAGATTTAGATGTAGAGCTGTGTGATGAGAAATAACTGCTGTTCCAGCGAGTGGCCAGCTTGATTGAACATATCAAAAGTTTGTAGATTCTACATCAGATTTAGATGTAGAGCTGTGTGATGAGAAATAACTGCTGTTCCAGCGGGTGGCCAGCTTGATTGAACATATCAAAAGTTTGTAGATTCTACATCAGATTTAGATGTAGAGCTGTGTGATGAGAAATAATTGCTGTGCCAGCGGGTGGCCATCTTGATGGGAATATGACTTCCGGCACTGGTGTGTTCTGTTCCTAGGAATGAATCAAAGGCTTGGTTTGTGAATGCAATCAGCTGAGTGTCTTCTCTATACATCCTGATTCTCTGTTTTATTTTAAACTGCTCATTTTTCCTAGCGGAAGAAAAAAAAAAACGTTCACAGGTAATATGTAGCCCAAAAAATTTTTTTTATCCATGCTATAACTATTTTTTTAAAACATCCTGAATATCTGCTCACTAGTGAATATTCAGGCAATATTTATAACAATAAATTAAGAATTACTTTAACCCAGGTTTTGACTTAAATCCAACTCAGTGCCCAAGCCCTTATGGGGATTTTGGAACCGGAAGAATCTATATATATAATAGCGATCTCGCTTCTGCGTTATATCGAAAGCGGGAAATCAGGTATTCAAAAATGGCGTCTTGTTGGTGTCTCGATTTGATAGTTGTTATTTTAAATCTACAGTTTCTGCAGTTTTCAAACATGAAACCCAAAGGCCAAAATGTGAAAAAATTCCCTTTAAATATTTACATTTTTTTTTTTTTGTATTTCTACAACATATTGCATCTTTAAATTGTAATAAAATCATGAAAAAATAGGATCTGTCCGAAACCAAAAATAACCTAGCCTACCTATCAAACCTAAGGGAATATAACTCTGCAAAGGTTTTTTAAGGGTACAGCTAATTAATAATAATACACACTTCATGCCTGCAATTTTGGGAAATCCCCATTTCAGTTATTTTTATAGTGTGAAGTAGAATAACAGCTGAGTATAAAAACCATTCCTGCTACTACTATTCAAGATTTGAATAAAATTAAAATTTATGTGCGGTAAAAGCAATATGCCAGCAGAAGTAAAAATATCACAATCATTGGAAGTACACCTATATTGCTCAGGTGTCAGCTAGTTTTAAAAAGATAAGATTTTTTGCTTATTTACTTATCAGCTCTACTCAAATTATCAAGAAATTAGACTTGCCTATGTATACAAACAGCTATGACTACCAGAAGTGTGACAAGAGCAACAAATGTCAGAGTCATGCTGGTTATGAGCAGGATCTTATTTAGGTCACCATCATCAGCTAAATAAAAAAAAAAAATTTAAAACCTGGCAGGTAATAAAAAAAAAATCAACAAATTCTTTTAATGAAATTAAATAAAGACTAAATTTAAGACGACGTAATGTAATTTTTTAGGTTTTTGAATTGGAGGATTGAAAATGAGTAGAGAGAAAAAAAAAAGCTCTAAATCTAACATATATATTGACTGGTTAGGGCATTTCAAAAAAATAAATGCAAAGCAAAGAGAAAAGGAATAATTTATTTCATTGTTGTTATTCCAAATATTGTTTAACTAACTGGCAGCAGTAAACATTATCAGATTAAAAA
Source organism: Bulinus truncatus (assembly GCA_021962125.1). Taxonomy (NCBI): domain Eukaryota; kingdom Metazoa; phylum Mollusca; class Gastropoda; family Planorbidae; genus Bulinus; species Bulinus truncatus. Next base: position 2,681,314 of record JAGDYQ010000064.1, read on the forward strand.
AATTAGAACAATCAAGCATAATTATGTTTCATGCTGTAATAAAATATTTTTTTAAATACTGGATATAACTATTTTGAATATAAATTTCACGAGTGAATGTCAAAAATTGGTTACTAAAAAAATGTTGTTTTTTAAAAAGCACTTTGCTTTTTAGTTCTAATAGTACAGTTCTTCACAATAGGTGTTGATTTTATCCCATCTTAAATAACACGGCAGATGTAAATGTAGAGTGGATGGAACGATTTCTGTTGTTCTTAAAATTGTTATCTGATTATTCAATATTTAAATTAGAAAAATGAATTTTTTTTGCTAATGATATATGTACATGTATAAAATTTAGTTTGATGAGAGGTTCAATATAATGGATGTACCTGTAGTCTGACATAATTTAGTATCACATGCACAATCTGGTAGGTCATGATTGCCATCACAAGTCTTTCTATTTTTGCACAGATTTTCACAAGTGTCTGAATAAATTAAGTGAAAAAAAAAAAAAGCATGTGAATTGAAAATAATTACTGCATAACAAACTGTAGTTGGAAACATTTTTTAAATCACCTATTTTTACTGGCATAGTTACTAAAAAAAAATGATTCCTGAATAATTATAAAATTGCAACTTTTGTGAAGACTAATTACATGCATTAAGTATTTTTTAAAACTTTCTTTGCCAGTCAATCATTAAATATTTAGACATACTCTATCTATCAACAAATTAACAGTGTACTGTTTGCTCTTCATTAATACATGCACTACTTTTTCAATATTTCACTTAAGATTTAACTGAAACCAAAAAGTAATTTGTAACTGATTTTTTTTCAATGCAAACCACTGTATGTATGAGGGATTTAATTTCACTTCAACAATATCCCTTTTTTGATCTCTTCCCAGCCCTGTCGAATGAAAGGAAAAGTATTCTACAAGTCCTTACACTGCTCAACAGATTCACAGGATGCAAACTGTGACTCACATTCATTTGGCTTGACCCTGATGCACAGTTCCTTTCTGTCAGCTCCCTCCGTCTCTGTTGTAAGGCTGGAGCCACACAGGAGGCAAGATTTTTCTCCAGACATCGGCTGGTAGGTTCCCACCGGACAGGGTAGGCAAGCTTGCATGCTCATATTTTTATAGTGACCTTTTTTACATTTCACTGCAATTTCATCACACAAATAAGGTGGCATTTGTTAATCCTTTTAAACATTTTCAAGATGGCATCATTTGATAGTATAATAAATCATACCTGCACGATTAGGACTAAATAATTATAGATAGAAAGAAAATATTAAAACTGTTTAAAAAAAAAAAAACAAATATCAATGGCATTTAAAAAATTGGAACTGACCAACTTTGCACTTTTCTTCACTAAAAGATCCAGGTCCATCTGTTGTCCAGTCTGAAGCACAAGGAATGCAATAAGGGTCTGACAGTGTATCATCCCCTCTAAAAGTTCCTTCAGGACAAAGATGACAATGCCCATCTGGTCCTAACTCTTGTCCAGCAAAACAGAGATCTTAATAAATAAAAAAATATTGAAACACATTGGTAGATTACTGCCAATACAAATTATAAGATAAAATACTTCTCTACAGATGTGGCAATATATACAGACAACACACTAAAATGTTTATTCAATTACTTCACTTTATCCCCTTTTAATCTTATTGAACAATTCTTGGACCCCCCCCCATTGAGTATGTTTATACACCATACATAAATATCAACTCACTAAGACAATCAGTTGCAGTCGTTGCTCCTTCATACTTTGTGGTCAAACCTGGAGGACACTTCTGGCAATGCCACTGACCAATGCTATCCTGGTAGTGAGCCAGCGGACAAAGTTCACACCTTGATGTGGAGTCATTGAAGAAGTGACCAGCCTCACAGACACCTGGAATGACGGAGGAAATGCTGAATGTAAATAATAACCGTGTCACTTAATTTGTAAAAAAATAAATAATTGGAAAATGAAATTCTAACTTTTAACGCTGTACAAAAATAAGATGTCTTTTAAACAAAAATGAGTTTTAAATTAAAAAAAAAAACAGCAACGCATGCTTGCTTATCACCACTCTGGTAAGAATAACGTGTTATATATGAAGACCAATAAGTTCTATTTCTATATCATGTATGAGGATAATGCTGACGCTGCTTACGGACACACTGGGAGTAATGGCTTGCCCCGTCTTTGGCAGTTGTTGTTCCAACAGGACACTGAATGCAGTAGGTCTGTAGGGACTTTTCAGAGTACCACCCTTTAGAACACAACTGACACACCTGGTCGCTGCTGACATAGTATCCAGCTGGGCACTCAACTGGACAAATAGAGAATTTTTTACTTTCACATACAAATGCAAATAATGTTTAAAGGAAGCAGTTGTAACAAGTTACCAGTTAAGCAATTCACAAATTAAAGTGACAATGGTCAGTGACAATGGTCAAGAAAGATTTAATTGGGATGACCTAATGATTTTCTTAGAACCTACCAGATTAAAAAATTTCTAAGCTATTTATTTTTTGTACATCATATCTAAATGCTAACATAAGATTACTTATTTTAAACAAAGTCTGAATAATATTTACCTATAAACTCAAATAATCAAAACATTAAAAATAATGAGCTAGTACATAATGAACCATTACTTATAATATAAAATTTAACTAATGGACCAACTGCATATTTACTCAGAATTATTTAAGGACGATTAGATAATATTAATATTAGTCAAAAAAAAATTAAGTGAAGGGCTCTGAATTTCATAAACAACTCTAGATAAAAAAAATTAATTAAAAATCACGTTTACAAAACTAACCACAGGAGCCATTTTGTAAAGTCTGCCCAGTCTGACACTGAGGGGATGTTTGAAAACGTACAGATGTCAGCGTCAAGTTTATCTCATTGTCATTCTTGATTCCCTGTAAAATTCTCTCAGGGATGCCATCAATTAATAAAGTCATGCTCATATCTAGCCTTCAAAAAACATAAAAAAAAAAAAATCATTTTGTATATAAATACAAACATCCGGATGCATCAGTTTCAACTTAATATTACAAAACTTACTTGGTATTAGGCACAACTGTTATGTCCACTGACACATTGTACAGACCACCATTGGCTTCGGCTTGTCTCCTCTTTCTTCTTGTAACTTCATTGCTGCTGCATGACACTTGAAGCTTTTTATTGTACTGATACAAACCAGATGAACAAATTTTGTTCACTATGTATGCAAACTTGTTTTCAAGTTCAAGTTTCATATGATCAACACAGTCTTCACCTTCAAATACCACATTACCATTGATAGTGTAGTTGGCTAACAGATAGCCTGAAATACGTAAATTAACATTAATGTAACAGTTGTACTGATAAAGCCTAGCTTTAACAGCAGTGAAAGAAATATTTCTTAAAAGTTCAATATGTTACATATAAAAAGGAAGAAAAAACAACAACCCAGCCCATTGAAATTTATTCTTAAAAGAGAAACTAAAAATTCTTCAAATTGTTTTAACCCTCTGCTCATCCTGATGGTGCAGCCACTGACAGGGAATCCCCACATAAAGGGGGTGCAACCCTTATCTTGAAATGAAAGGGGAGTGTCGTTTGACTGCCTTAAAAGAGGAAGAAGAAGAATGTCAAGAAGTACCATATCTGGTGTCATTTTGAGGGATGAGCGGTTTGCCTGTAACTCACGGGTCTTTTTCTTTTAAAACGTTTTTTTTAATAATTAATTAATTGTGAATAAACCTTTCTTCTTTTACTTGTATTGAAACCCAAGTCAAATCTGTAGATTTACCACAGTATTATTTTAAAATTATGGATATTTAAAAAAAAAAAATTTCTGGGTCATTCTTCAACATTTTTTTTTTTAACAACTGCAATTCTATATTAATACAGCACTTTTCAGTTCCTAGTCATACATAATTTCCTTCTATTTAAATCAACAGTCTTATAAATTTGTTACAATTCCGATTTAAAAAAAAAATTGTTTCTATACATATTATAATCATGAATTCTTTCAGACATTCTAAAATTAAAACATTCGGTCAATCATTACCTGCACATCCTGGAAAATTTGTCGCTGGGTCCCAAACACCCTCTTGTCCACATCGATAAAACTTGGGAGTTGGAGCCACAAAATGAAACCTGGTCATGCAGGTTGGTATGCAGTACCTTCCGTGAAGCCAGTTGTGACAAATCCTGCCCCCACTCTGTGGAGGGGGAGGGTCCATACACTGTGTCTCTGGAGAATGAATAAATAATAAGAACAATAGAAGAAAAAAAAACACATTAACAAAATTCTGATACATTAAAGTGTTGCCGATAAATCTAGAATGGTTAAAAAATTAAAGTTCCCTTAGCCCTAGCGGGCCATCAGGGCAGATGAAGTGTAGAATTCATCTGTTTCTATAACTTCGGGATATGAAGGGATTGTGTGGTTAGCACAAGGCCCAGCCACCTTTACTTCCCCAACTTAAGTCAGGTACCCATTTAAAGCTGGGTGGATTTGTGGGACAACTTTGAAACACATTTCACCTAGAAAAATTCTCATGGTTCTCACCGAGGATCGAACCCTGGACTCTCAGGCTGACAGTCGAGTATCTATACCACTTAGCTAGAATGGTTAACAATGAGATAAATTTCTAACATGTAAATTAGGGATAGGAAAATTCATTGGAATCCATATATTTTGTGTGTAAAGGAGCAGTTGATGGAATCTGAGAATTTTCTTAAATTTTTTATTCCAAAGCGGATTCATTGGAATAGAGTCTTAAAGTTTCAATTCAGTTCTATATTTTGGAATCCATAATATTATTATACGTTTATAGAAATACATGTATTAGGAATTGTATTGGAATGGGTTTAAAATTTCTCATCTTCCCATCTGTATTATTTATTCATTGTCTAAATTTGAACTTATAAGATCAAAATTACATTTATAAGCAAAAATGGAACAAATTTAAACTTTGCATAATAAATTACACTTAAAACAAATTAACAGCAGTAAGTTTTTGCAGGTAATTTTAAAATGGAGAGATTTATTACTCACTTCTGACAAATAAATCAAAACTGCATTCTGCAGAGTTATTGTTACCATCATAAGCAAGGTAGATAACTCTGTAATAGCCATGGGCAAAATGCTGACCTGTAAAAGATTCAGTTCATGTGGGTATGTATACATACATATAAATAAAGTATTCAAATAACAGTAATTATGACTATTTTGGAACTTTTTTAAAATACTGTTTTTGTATTTATTATCGAATTATCATTAATTTCATGCAGTAAGATTGACTGAAGATAAAAAAAAAATTATCAAAGAGATCAAAGAATCAATTACAGTATTTACTGGGTGACTTGACTATTATAGTTTTTCAATGCCCATTTATTAGAATTCCAGCCTCATACCTGATCTGTAGTTGCTCTTGACCTTCACAACGGCAACATTGTCTGTAAATGTTGGTCCATCCCAGGTAACTACAGCTGGGCTCATCAGGCTTGTCACAACTTTTTCTTTAGGACATTTGAACACAACAGGAGCAACTTTATCTGTAACTTCTAGAAATTTTTATAAATACCCATAAAAGTTTATTTCAACCAAAAAAAAAATAAAAATAAATAAAAAAAGGAAATAATTTGAAGAGAACTGAAGTCTAATATCTACAATGTTAATCCAATACGATAATAGCTGGAATAATAATGACTAATGAATAGTGTAATAAATGTAAAAAAATACAATTTTATTTATTTATTTACAGTTAGATGAAATTTTGGGGAGGAGGGAGGGGGGGCGGCTTATAGTCATACAAATAATATTGCAATAGTTCATAAAAACATGCACGGTTATAAAAAATTTTTTTTTATAAACTGAAAGTTTTGATCTTGGTTTCATTTTAATATCTACTCTTAACAGCTTTTTCAATACTGGCCAGAAAATAAAGTTGAAAAAAAAAAAATAAGCATGATGAAAATTACACAAAAATTGATCAAATGAAACACACGAAGTCAAGACAAGGGGTAATTGGTGTATTCTTTCCAGCCAAAGTATTTTTTATAATAACAGATGAAACCTTTTTTTTTCTCTGTTTACATCCTACTACAGGAGGATGAAACATTTTTTTCTGCTTATGCAGAAGACACATGAATTATATATATGTATATATCTTTTGTGAAAATCATTAAATAGGTAACACTTTCAACTTAAACCGGGAAAAAAAACGAATTTATGATTTCCTATTACCTATATTAGTTACAGGATAAAGTGCGGTGTTTATTTTTCTCCAGCAGTTGGATGGCATCAAAATGTCAAACTCATCTTGAGAATAGTAGTGTGTCACGACCCAGTTATATATATCACCTGGCTATGGAGAAAACACATTGAAATTTAACCATATAAGATGTCATTATTACCTAAATATCAATTTCTGAAATAAGTCAAAATGAACCAATCTAATACTTCTACCACTTATATTAAAACATTTAATGTAGTCTGTGGACAGTTAAATTTCAATATTATAAGTACTAAATTCCCTGATAAATAAAAAATATTCATAAATATCTATACAAAGAAATGTTTAGAGGGATAAAGATGTAGGTCTATATTCCATACCTAATTCATGACTTATTTGTAGGAATCGAACCAGAAGTGAATTGAAACATTTTTTTTTCAACCCCATATTATACCACTGATAAGATAAAAACTTAATTTGTTCTTACTTCTCTTTGCTGACAGTTTCTTGACATATTTTTCACTTTGCTGTCACTAAATGCACTACTGTAAATGTTGACACCACTTAAGTAGCCTCTAACCCATTCTTCATCAATGGTTCCAAGTTTCTGACCAAATGTCAACCTCAAACTTTGTCCAAGAAAAAGAAAGAAAAAAATAATGTAACCAATGAAAAGAAAAAGAGCGCATTGTAGTTGGTACATTTCTAAAACAAATTAACCAAATACATGTCATTATTTAAGCATAATGTAAAAAAATTTCACATTTGAAATTTTCTTCAATTCAAAAATAAAATATTTTTAAGTTTCCAATAAATGCTTATGTAAGCTTATTAAAAAAAAAGAATTATCCATGATAACATTTAAGTGATTTTGCAGAATTAAATTAGAAAAATATGTAACGACATGCCAGATATATGCCTTGCTAATTAAAAAAGGAAAATGCTTCGCAATTAGCTCTAAAATTGCTTTAGCCCTAAATGGTATCAAAATCATAGCATGTACATGTATCAAGAAAATACAAAATATAACATACTAGCTGTACCCTGCAAAACATTTGCATACAGTTATATCCCCTTAGGCTTGATCGTCAGGCGAGGTTATTTGTTGGTTTCGGGCAGATCCGATTTTTTTTTTTTTCATGATTGTATTTTAAACTGAAATACTGTTGTATTAATTCTTTACTTTCGATTTAACGCAGAGCCCAAATCGCTATTATTATATTATATTTTTCAGATAAGTCAATTGTAAAGGTAAGATAATGTTTATTATTACATACTTATCTTTTACGCTCCAGTTGGTTATATCTCCTTGAGAAGATTGTTGGCCATCCAGATAAACCCTCCATTTCAATGAGTCCAGAGTGAGACAAATGTGATGCCACATGCCATCTTTAGTGGATACTTGTACAGAATCGTTCATGAACACAGAGGCTAGGCCATTAGAATTCTTCAGACTCATTATTGACCTTCATCCGCAATAAAAATATAGATTAATATATAAATTCTCTTAATAAAACTAAAACAATATAAATTAATAAATAATTGATCTTAATTTAATTATTTGATGTAACATGAATTAATATATAAATGATCTTAATATATCAACTAACTGCCGCTTTCTAAGAACTTACACCTTATCACTTTCCAAAGTTAGGTAAGTGCTTTCTGATTCGATATTGCTCCAAGCACAAACGCTTAGCTCATTTAATGAGCTTATGTTAAATGCTGGAATTGATATTACTGAATGATGCTTGCCATCAAAATACAGGTCAAAATCAGAAGTTCTTTCTGAGGAAATCAGATATATACATACTTAATTAAAGTTTTAGTATTGTATTTTTGGGTAAAAAATGTGCAATACTTGAAAACCATAAATATGCTTATTATAAAATTAGTTTTAAATTTATGAAAAACTCAAATTTAAAAGGTATGCTTCTTTGCCTGCTTCTAAAGAATTACGAAACTTGGAACATTTTCCCTATGAGATAAATAATTTTTCAAAGTAAGTTGTTTACAGAATAAAAATGAGCATAAACTGATCAAATGAAAATATTTAAAAATTAAATCATGTTATTATAAGCCCTGTTCAAGTTTAATTGAAACTTGTTCAATAAAGACTCAAGTATTTAAATTGCTGTGTACTAACCTTTAATACAGTCTGACCCTATAAAATATGGTGAGCATCTACAAATATCTTCAGATTCTCTTCTGTAGCACTCCGCACCATTGAGACATCTAGAATTATTTAAACATTCTTCTGAATACATTTCACATAAATCTCCAGAAAAGCCAGGCAGACAGGTGCATACACATCCAGTTTCTTTTTCGTGACATACTCCATTATTCTGGCAAGGTTGCTTCTGACATGGATACAATTTTGTTTCACAATTTTTACCTATAAAACCTTTTGCCATGGAAAAGAAATATTTATTTAGAAAAGGAATCTATTTTCAAAACATTATTGGCCTTAACAAAATTCTTAGATTATTTATTTTAAAAAATTGCTACCATAATATGTATTTTATTTCATCTGGCAAATAAATTACATTATTAATTTACAGTCTGTTGTATAGGTTGATATAACATATTCTAATCAACAGCAATGGTAAGTGGTAACATAAAAAAAAAAAAAAAATATTTTGGCATGAATTTGTGTTACCTAAAAAAAAAAAAAAAAAAAAAAAGAGTAACATCAAATCTACCATAGGAACCAACAAGAAATGCTTTTATAAAGATCACAAATCAGTGATATGATAAGTATTATAAGACCTAATGACAAAAAAATTACCGGGAGAACATGTACAAAGATAATCGCCAGCCAGCTGAGAACAAACTCCAGAGTTCAAGCAAGGAAGATGCAAACATTCATCAATGTCGATCTCGCAAAATTTTCCAGCAAAGCCTTGGGGGCACCTGAGAATATACATCAAACTTATTTTATACTGTATTGTTGAAAAATGCTGCTCTACTGGTAAGGGGTTAACACCACACAAACATATCTTTTTTTCTATTGAAGTATGTAGAGTTTTAAAAAATTGTCACTGTTAAAAAGCTGCTTTTATAATTTTAATGAATAAAAAAAGTTTGACAGAAATGTATCCAAGAAGCCCTCAGTAAACAAGAGGGAAAAATGAGATTGACCAAAACCTTTGGAAGTCACAAAACAGGTGCACAAAAAAAGAGTCTCACTAGTTTAGGTTGACAACAATTGTATACATTTTTAATGCCATCATTTTACTTTGACAAATACATTTTTATGTGAAAAAAAATATACTGAAAAAAATTATTTAATTATATTTTATCAGTTCTTAACACATTGTTAAATCAGTGGAATACATTACATATTTCCAAAAGAATTAAACAAATTTAGAAAATTATTTTCTTCCATGCAAAAGGATGACTTACTGACAAAAGAAATCATTTATTCCACCCTTGCATAACCCATTGTTCAAACACGACCTGGAAGTGCATTCATCTATATTTATCTCACAGTTGGACCCAGTGAATCCACTGAGGCACTGGCAAGAATATTTACTTCCATACACTGTGCACGATCCACTATTTTTACAAGGATTCAAACTGCACAAATCCGTCATCAACTTCAGGAAAAAGATTTAAAAAAAAAAAAATAAAAAGTTGTCAATTTTATAAAAATAGGTTTAAAATGTTTATTTGAATTACTCTCAACATTAGCTGATGTACATGCATATTAAAACACTTATACATAAAAGCATCAAATACTTTTTAAAATTGTCTTAGTCACTCCAAAACAATAATAATATTTATAGTACAACTTCTGATATAATCTGACAATATTTCGCTTGTAGTGATTCCTGTTTTCAAAAAACCTATATTAATATTTATTAAATACATTAATGCCCACATAGGAAAATATATCCAAAACATGTTTTTATTTAATTTACACAAGAGGCTAAGTTTTATAAATTCTAAATGGTAAAAATTAATCCTCCCATTAATTAAATTATCTCCAATATAACTGCAAAAAAAAAAAGGAGAAAATAACTAAAAGACATCAAGTAACAACCATATTTATGTATCCATGTATGTGTGCTTACAGAGCAAGTATTACTGGTAACATTGATAGGACAGAGACAAAGGCAATGGGTTTCATCATGAAGAAGAGGTTCTGGAACACAGATAATGCCTTGTCCGCAAGGGTTGTCTCTGCAGGCATTCCAATAGTCTGAGCAAAGAGGGCCTTTACAAAATAATTCCAAAAGAAATGGTTAAAAGAAAAAAATGTAAGAACTTTCCAAAATCGGTATTCTTCACCTATGTAATATAAAAAAAATATTTTAAATATCAATGAAATTTTTCATTAATTTAAAAAAAAACATTAATTTATCTAAATCTGGCTGGTACATGTATTGAATATTTCATTTTCAAATGGTTTTACCATGCCAGTTGGGCAAACACTTGCACTCTCTGTCTGCAGGTATGCAGCTTTCTGTCCCATTTAAATTACAAGGCATTGGATCACAAAATTCAATGGCAACATCACACGTTCTACCTGTATAACCTTAATGTAATTAGAAAAAAAGAAACACTAATTTTAAATAAATTAGAGTTAGTGTTAATTGCAGAGATACAACCATTTTATTCAATTATTTATAGTCTATACGTATTTAGATGCATGTGAAACTAAAATTTTTTGTCTACAGGAGGCTAGGTCATTGAAGAGTACTGAAGACTCAGGGTGATGAATAACACAGCTTAAATGGACTGACCACTGAGCATGCATGTGTATAAATAAGGAAGAACTAACTAAGGTAATCTATCTCTTTAGCGACAAGTATTATTTTGAGAAATATTATTGATAATTATATTATCAAAATAGTTTCTGTTCTTAAAGAGATAAATTTACCCTAACCTAACTAAAATGGAATACAAAATATAGAGGAGACAAAATAGCAACAAAAAGAGATGGGGAGACGGAAAATGAGATAGGAAGAGGGAGAGAAGAGAAAATAGGGAGGGAAGAGGAGGGAGGTGTGATATCATATGACAGTTCCAAATACGAATGTATTCTAAAACAGACAATAAATAAACGCAAAGTAAAAAGAACTAGTTAACTACAGCTTCAAAGTTGAAAACGAATATTATTAATGTTCTAATTAATTGCCTCTTTGAAATATATTTGTGAACGGACTGAATACCTTGAGAGCATTCACAATAAAAATCCAATGGAGAGTGTGGCATTGACTCACAAGTAGCTCCATTATAACATGGATGAGAATCACAGGGGTCTATTGTTGTTTCACAGACATCGCCAGTATAGCCCGGCTGTTTATTAGAAACATGAAATGTAATGTTGTTGGTGTTTTAAATCTAATTCAGACTTGAAGATTTGCCAGGTATTTTATTTTAATATCTTTACACACAAGAAAAATGTACCCAAACAAATTTTTAAAATCACCTGACAAAAGCATTTAAAGCCGTTGTGGCAATCTTGACAAGTTCCATTATTCTGACACGGTGAGTTTAAACAGTCATCTAAATTTGTTTCGCATAGTATCCCAGTGAAGCCTGTGAAGAGAACAGATCATCAGATAACAAAACGCTGCTGGAGTGACTTTACACCAGAGTATGATAAACATCTGAGATATAGTGACTTTAAAAAACAAAAAAAAAAATTTGAAAAAGCAGCTGAGATTTCTTCAATGCATGCAACAAGCTTACATATGTCGGGTAGGATAAATTATACTCTTCAGAAATTTTTAAGATGATCTGATTTAATTGATTTCAATGCTACTTTTATTATTTTAATGAAAATTCCTGCCTGCCAATAAAGTTCTTATTTCAAGATCCATCACATATAATAAAATGACAAAAATTATACTTTGATTAACACAGTTTCTTATTATAATTAGTTCAATATTTGATACATGTAACAGTAATTTGAACACAGCAGCTCAATAAACAAAAGTGAAATAGTTTAAATTATAAAAATTAATATTTGTAAACGCAATAGCAATAACTTATGTTTCAACACACTTATAAAAGATAATTATATCAAACTATTAATAAAAGAGTGTGTGTGTGTGTGAAGTCACTGTAAGGATGAGATATAAATATCTTAGATCCTACATAAACCACAAATAGAGCAGTTTTATGGTTCCCCTTTTTTCATGCCCACCTTATTCAATAGAGAAATGGCCATGGAGGCATAGCATTGACTGGATATCAAGATCCGGCTCGCTACCAAAAGTGCAACCCATTAAAAAAAAAAGAGAGTTAAAACTGACATTGTTTTCTGTATATTAATGTTGCAAACGTTGATGAGTAACATTTTTTTCACGAACATATTTTACCTTATGGATTTTACCCACAGCACAGAAAATAAAATTTCAATCCCAGTGAAAACGATGTAATCATTGTTTAATATATTAAAAGGTGATTAGCAGCGAAAATTTTGAGAGCAAAAAAAAAACAAAAAAACTATCCCTTTTTAAATGAAAGAAAGAATGAAATAAGATGAATTACCTTCCGGACATGAGCAAGTAAAATTACTGATGCCATCTTTACAATGGCCCCCATTTAAACAGTAATTCACACTGCAATCATCAATGTTGTTTTCACAGTGGTGTCCATTAAATCCATCCTTCTAAACAAAGTCAAAATTTTAAAACTATATTCATATGGAAACAAATAAGATATAAAAACATTGCAAGCCATTTAAAAAAAAAAAAGACAAAAAAAAACAGTGGCAAAGTTTGAGAAACAGAAAATATTACAATTGATGTAGACTTGACTTTCAAAATAAAAGTAAATATAAGTTATAACATTTTGCTATTTGTGAAAGAAATTATTAAAATTGATTTTGACTTCTTTCTTACAATCTAGTACTAAGCAAGTGACAATAGACCAACATAATTAAATGATGGCAGCGGGGAGTTAGTGAGAAAATTTTGCGGGGGTCTGCAGAAGATTTGGACATCAATAGCAATTTCTTTTTATTATGAAAATAAAAAAAAAAATTAATGAATTAAAATATTCAAAATAAGGATGTTACATGTAGCTTGTTTAATATTTACTAAAATCCAATACAAATTATAACACTGATAAAATTAAACAAGCTTAGTTGTGTTAAAAAAAATACTTTAAACTTATCATATAAAACATAATAAAATGGGGCTCTCTGATCGTAATATTACACATATGTAAAAAGGGAGTGCGAATACTATACCAAGTCACCTGAGCCTTGATTAACTAACATGAACTTTTTTGCCTCATAAAAAGAAATTTTAAAAATTTTTTGTCTCAGGCCATAACGTATGAGCGAAAGTAATGTGGAAAGATATCGCATGCTCATTTTGCATCATTCCACAGCACACAAAATTTAACTGATTTGATTCACTTAAAATTAGGTTGTTGATCCGAGTCTTGGATCAGATTAAGTTATTGAACAGAGTTGCCATTGTATATTTAAATATATATTTTATGAAAATGATTTGAAACAACAAAGTTGTTGGAATAGCAACTCACACATAAACATTGGCTAGCAGATCCAATCTTCAAGCAGTTTCCACCATTTTCACAGTTTAATAAACAGTCCTGAGACTCACAGCTGTTAAAAAACCAACAAGAAAATTTTTTTTTTTTTACATATACTTATATGGACCACTAATCATTTACAGTACATATGACCCCCTTATCAATTGTAATGCTAAATTTGTAATTTCTGAATTTATAATTATACAGAACTTAACAGAAAGCTAAAGCGTTCGGTGTAAAGATATATGTTCAATAATGTAACTCACTTTCCATAATAGCATGAAGTTGACTGGAGTTGATTAAAAACTGGACTGGCACATGTTGGCCCAGTAAAGCCTTCAAAATTCACATAAATTAAAATCATTAAAAAAAAACACATTCGTTAGAAATCATTTCTTTAAACTTTTAAATGTTGTATGAAAGAAGCTCAAAAATCATAAATGCTACGATTTTTGTATATGTTAATACAATTGTATATTCCAATAACTTTTTAAGAGTTTCAAGAGAAAATTATAAGATGAAGATCATAAAAAAAAATGGACGTGATGCACCTAAGCAATTTAAAACTTAAATTATAATTTTAAACTTAAATTGTAATTTTAAACTTAAATCGTAATTTTAAACTTAACTCCCAACAAACGGCATACAATAAAATGTGACTCTGGTGATCCATAAAGTCAAACCATGAAAAATATTATTTTTTTAAATATTTTTTTATTACAAATGTAATATTTTTATTAAAAAAATGCATGCTAAATACTTTCTAATAAAAAATATTTATTTATATTTTATTTAACTACAATTTCTCGCAAATAAAATAACACTATCAGTTGACCGGCACCGAACGCCATTTTGATTTGTTTACGTTTTGTCAGTCACTTTGACTACATTAAAATGGACTCAGATTCTCATTATTTAGTGGAAAAAAAACTTAAATCTAGTGACAAAAATGAAACTAACACTCGCTAAATCAAAAAAAAAATATAAAAACATTCAAAACTGACCAAAAAACATTTTTTTTCAACTTTTTCAAGAAAAAACACAAGGTAGCCTCACGACACAGGCGGGCATAAGGCCAAACCCCTCACTTTTTTGACAAAATGTCAAAAAAGTGAGGGGCAGTGCAAAAAACACACTGTGCATTATGTCTTTTTTAATAAAAAAAACTTTTTTTTCTACATTTTTTGCGTTTTTCTTAAAATTAAATTTTTTTTATGTGAATAATTAAAGGAAAATATGCATATTTGAAAAAAAGTCACCAAACATTTTTTTTTTTGAAGAAATTGATTGATAACTGAATATTTCATTTCAGAAATATATGTAGATTAATAAAATGTCTGAAAAAATGTTTTTGTTTTTAATACTTGTTTTTTGTCTTATTGCTGTTTGTACACTTTAAAAAAAAAAAAATTTTGTTTTGTTAAATTCTTTTTTTTTAAATATTATCAAAATTCATTTTCACAAAAAAAAAGCTGCACAGTTTTAAAGCCTATTCAAAGAAGAAAAAAAATGATATATCACACATATATGGGCTATAAAGGAAACAGACAATATAGTCCAAAATGTAAGGACACCTGTTTGGTAATAAAAAAATGCCAAAAACCTGCCGTCGATTAAGAGATAAATCGTAATTTTAAACTTAAATCGTAATTTTAAACTTAAATCGTAATTTAAAACTTAAATTGTAATTTGAAACTTAAATTGTAATTTTAAACTTAAATTGTAATTTTAAACTTAACAGAAAAAGTAGGAAAAAAAAATTTGATTTGCTTAGCCAATAATGAATGTGATGAAGAGAAGTGAGTTGAGCTCATTTGTAGATCATTAATTTGAACTGAAAAATGTTTCGAGTTTTTTTTTTATTATTTTGTTTTCTCGAAAGTACTCATACCTGGGGAACATTGACAGTGCCAGTCAGTGCCACTGCTGTGACAAGTTCCACCGTTCCCACACAGCTGTTTGTAACATGGGTCATTTGCAGGGGAACAAACTGAGCCTGAAATCAAGAAAGAACAACTGACAGTTTTCTGATTGTGTCCATATTATAGCTAAAAGTTTAGTTGCTAAAAAAACATCTTTTTTTTTTTTTTTTTTTTTTAAAGAAACAGCTATGCAAATTTAATAGGGGTCCCCCTACTGATAAATAGCTCTGAAAATTAGAATACTAACCATTACAAGTGCACCAAAAGTCTGTCTGATTTAGGAAGCAGGTGCAGTTATGACGGAAGGATTTATCCTGGCAGTCATCTATAAAGATACAATTTAAATCATCATTTGCAGCAGAAAATTTTTTCCCATCTTTTTCGTTTAAAGATTATATTTAAATTCTCTGGCTAATATTACAGCTTGGTCAACTACTTACATAATTTTTTTTATTAAAATATGAGGAGAAAGGGGGAGAAAAAAAAAAGTAATATAATTATAATGTACAGAGTGAAATTTTCTTACAATTATTTAAAAATGCATTCAATTATTACCTGGTAAACAATTTCTTGGACTAGTGGCTCCAACAATTTTTGTCACTTCATTAGCTGGACAAGATGTGCAGTTGAAACTATGTGAATTCCTGTTGTAATAATTCAGTGGACAAAACTTACAAGGTGATGTTCTACTCACGCTGTACCCACCTAGCATGCATTTACCTAAAAAAAAAACCAGTAAAATGCAAATAAAATATTCAGCTCTTAATAAAAAGAATAGAAAAATAATATTCTGATTTGTTTTATAAAATTTCACTGAGTGACTAATTTTTTTAAAAAGTTTAATATGAATACATTGTTTTGAAGAAAACATCTATGTTCTATATATAGCCTATTGCCTATTACTTTATTAACGCACGTATTTTTTCACTGCAGTCAATTGAAATACTGGATTTTGATAATGAAAACTGTACAATGGTTATGTGTTTTAACAAGTTGTGGCTACTGAGCTACAATTTATAGTTCGTTGTAATGAACGAGTTAAAGAGATGCACTTTTAGTAACGATTCTTGCTCCAAAAAAACTAAGGCTGACACCACAAAAATGGAATCAGCTAGAGAAGATGGAAGAGGACTCTGGATATCTCTCATTGCTGGCCCAAACCCTGCCTGGGGTGGTAAGTAAAAATGGGTGCTGCAGATTGTGGTGCTGCAACATGTTTTTGCACTTTTCATACTTGGAAGAGGATGCAAAAATATTTAACAGGGCGCCACAATAGCTAACTATGGCTCTGCGTTAAAATGGGACAATTAGCTTACAAGTGAAAAAAAAATAAGATGTATTAGATGATTTATTATGTACTAGAGTTATATTCCCTTAGGTTTGATCAGTAGGCTAGGTTATTTTTGGTTTCTGACAGATCCGATTTTTTTTCATGATTTCTATTACTATTGCTTACGTTTGACGATTTTAAACTGGAATACAGTTGTATCAATTCTTTACTTTCGATCTAATGCAGAACCCACACCGTTAGTATTTATATGTGCTTTTTTTCTACCTCAGACTCATTCAATAAACAAGATGGCTTATTATTATGTACTAGCTGTACCCTGAAAAACCTTTGCATAGAGTTATATTCCCTTAGGTTTGATCAGTAGGCTAGGTTATTTTTGGTTTCGGACAGATCCGACTTTTTTCATGATTTTTATTACTATTGTTTACGTTTGACAATTTTAAACTGGAAGATACAGTTGTATTAATTCTTTACTTTCGATCTAACGCAGAACCCACACCGTTAGTATTTATATGTACTTTTTTCTACCTCAGACTCATTCAATAAACAAGATGACTTATGCACCTACTTACCCTGGCAATATGCTTCACTGCTTGTGCACAGTTCACAATACTTTGACCCTTTGTTTGGCTGATGATATCCCTGAGGGCATGGCTGACATGGCTGTAAGCCAGAAACTGAGAATTCATTCTGACCACACATGGCTGGTGATGTGAAAATTTTAATAGAAAGAGGCTAAAAGACTACTTATTTTAAACATGCAATAATATAACACATGGTGCTCCTAAGTCATTGTTTACTTTTCTACACAGTTTTTTTTTTGCATTTTAGACTTTGATGAAAGGATTTTAAAAGTAAATAAAGGGTGTGGTTATATTTCAAGAAGTGATAGTAATTTCTTGAAAAATTCAGAGAAAAGTCAATTCTGCATACCAATAAAACCTTTTTGATAACTTTCAATATGTTAGCAGCATTTAAAACAAATTTAGAACACTGCAATCCTTTATTGATTTATGGAAGAAATTTATAACAAACATTGTTTTTATTTATGTATATATATATATATATATATATAAACAGTGACATTCAGAAAACAAATAAAAACATAGCTTAGTTTGAAACAAGAGAAGTGAAGATTTAATTGAAGGCTTTGAAATAAGCCACACCCAAATATTAAAGTTCACAAAATGATGTAATATTTACTCAATTCATAATTAGTTTATTTAATTATAAAATATCTCAAGATACTGTGTTTAAATTGATAAACATTATATTCATTACCAAGACAGGCCTGAAAATTTGTGGACTTGATTCTACTAGTGGAATATCCAACAGGGCATTTCTCACAGTCTGTTGCATTTTGCTGACTTTGGTAAGAACCGATTTCACATTCGAAACATAACCCAAAATTGTAGTAGTATCCGGGAGGACAACCATCTGCAAGGGGCAAATTAAAAATTTTAAAATATTTTTATATAAAAAGTTACATTTTTCAAGATCCTCAATGCATTTAATTCACAATCGTTTATGCATTACAGCTGTTGTTATGACTTGTATAACAGGAAACTACTGTAGGTTTTAAGTGCATTGCCTTAAGCATGATTATGTTTTTTTTAATAAAGAATAAATAGAAGACTCAACGAGGTTCATTATTTCTTTAGTAAAGTAGGAACATAAAACTT
Organism: Bulinus truncatus; assembly: GCA_021962125.1. Classification (NCBI taxonomy): domain Eukaryota; kingdom Metazoa; phylum Mollusca; class Gastropoda; family Planorbidae; genus Bulinus; species Bulinus truncatus. The sequence goes on from JAGDYQ010000064.1 coordinate 2,699,945, forward strand.
TGTAATCACAAGGCGGATCTTTAAAAAAAAAAAAACATATTACTTCTTAAACATAGCAAACCCACATAAATAAGTAAAATGAGAAATTTATTTTTGATCACATCTTTTATGGTACATAAACAAGTATGAGTGCTGCCCAACAAGAGAACTGTATCCATGTATTCTAGGCTTTTTTTTCTTATTACTTATTTGTGGCCCTAACATTTTTTTCCCCCAACAATGTGGCCTCTGAAAGCTAAAGTGATGGGCAACCATCATATATAATGTTAAATACAGATAAGCAGAAAGAAATTATTACAGTGATGCTTCAGAATTTGAAATTATCTGTTCCTGGAAAAAAATATAAATTGTTAGACCCCCAATGTGGGATGGGTGGCTGAGTGGTATAGATACTCCACTGTCTACCTGAGAGTCCTGGGTTCAACCCTAGGTGAGAACCTTAGAATTTTTCCAGGTGAATGTGGTGCAAAGTCATCTCACAAGTCCACCCAGCTTTAAATGGGTACCCAACTTATGCTGAGGCTGTAGAAACAGATGAATTCTACACTTCAACTGCCCTAATGGCCCATAAGGGCTAAGGGAACTTTTGAGCCAAATAAGTTTTGTCCCATGAATTGAAATGTTTCTGGATCCCCACCAACTTGATTTTTCAAATTGATTATTTGTACTAAATTTGAGGTACAATAAAGAATAAAAAAAAACAAGGGGAAATTCTTAAAATTAAAATACAAGAAAAAAAAATTTCCAAAATCCCATTTTCCTAAAAAAAAAAAAAAAATATTAAGAAAAAACCATGAGATATAATAAATTAAATATTGGAGCTCCAATGCACATTGGAGTTTTAGGGAGGGGGTGGAATTCTTCAAAAAAAATTCTTTTTTTAGATTTTAAGTAGTTTCTGACGAGTGTCAGGATTTAGATGCATCACTGTACTTATTTTTTGTTTCGATACAAAACTGCTTACCATCAATGTTACAAGCCGATACAGTATCGTTCCATTTTCCGTCATAGCAGGAGATTGTCTGAATTGGGATGTTAGAATGTGGGCAAGTCATTGAGCAAATCAAAACCTGAAATAATAATTTTAACCGTCAGTAAATTAAAAAAAAAAAATCATTCTGTAAACTTGTAGTTCGACATTAATATTTTCATGTAGCGGGGGAAAAAAGAAAAATATTTGTAAATGTTGTAATCAAACATTTTGTGATGTTCTATTAAATGAGTTTAACTAGTTTTAAGACTTTTGTAAGATAAATATTTTAAATTAAAATGCGAAATCTAATGCTAATTACACATGTTTTTTTTTTTAAAGTTGATTTGATATAAATGTTAGAAAAAAATTTCTTTTAAAAATGTATGATACATATATTCTGTTTAGAAAAAAAATGCTAGTTGCAATTATCATTACCTCATTATTGCTGTCTAGTTTAGTACAGTTTTTGGTAACTCCATATCGGGTCTGCAAAATCCCATCAAAACAACCTTGGGCTTTTTAAAAAAAGAAAAATTAGTGCAACTTTTATAAATAATGACACCTAATTTTAAATTACATTCAAGAAATAAAAAATGGCTTACGTTTGACGATTAGCATAAAATGGCATGATTTTGTGTTGCCGCTCTCATCGGTGGCCACCACTGTGACTGTGATGTTTTGATTGACAGGGATCTCACTATTTTCTGGTGGGAAAAAGGCAAGAGAGACGCTGCCAGAGTTGTCACTGTATGAAATGTTGACTTTGGAGTAGTTGACCCTGTACATTGTGTCAGTGAGCTTTTCTGTGATGGTGACTGCACGAGGGCAAGTCAACTCAGGAGGAATTTCATCTGTTCAAGTAATAACAGGAAATAATATTACGTGTAAACTTGTTTTTATAGCGCTTCAGAACGACCACTACATGAATTATCACTTTAATGATAACAAGTACAGTGTTTTTATGCTAAATAAAAACAGACTAATGTAAAACAGAACAATTAAACAGAAGAAACTCTAGATTAAACAGAATGTGACTTTAAAATGCAAATTAATAAAAAAAATACTATCAAATGGGAATTCAATTTTAAAATTCAAATCAACTTAGCACAGAAATTGATGCAGTGAAAAAGTCGTGGCACTTTTTTTTAAAAATAATAAAATTAAAAGATACGCTGCAAAAGTTACAATGAACTCTAAGAAAGATCTTATCTTTAAGCATTTAACCTTTATTATTGCATGTGTGGCAGGTTTTGTTTTAATGTTTGGAGTGAGACTGATGGTAGAATTTTAAAAAAATTAATTCAGGCTGACTAATCTTATTTTTTTAGAAAATGCACAGTCAGATTTTGCTAAAAAATGTTATATCTTTAAGTAAGGGACCCTAAAGACTAAGAGATTACCAAAGAAAAAATATGACAAAGATTCAGATGAATGTACAACAGTGTCAAATGTACAGCATTGTATTATCAAACTTTTAATTCTCCACCATTTTCCTATTGGTGAGGCCAACTCAAAACTGGCATCAACACTGTGAAGAATGACACCCATCCAACAACACTGCTCAATTATTATAGCAGAACTGTTTTTGTTACTTACCATCAACCATTAACCAAATGTTACATGTAGCTGAAAGTCCAGCACTATCAACTGCTTGGATTACCAACAGAATTTTCTGAAAGAAAAAAAAAACACATAGAAATCACTTGTAAAAAACTTTGTGAACACAATTTAACTTCTTGGTAATAATTTACTGAAAATGTTATTTATTTTAATTTATAGATTAATTAAAAAAGCAAAAGCATTAATTTAAATGTCCAAAATAAAATGTAAAAAAAAGAATGAAATCTTGCTTTATGAAAAGGTCTGAAAATTGTAGTGATGCATGTATAAACTTTCAAAGGACAATTTTCTTTGCACTAATCTTGGTTCAATTTTATAACGCAGTGGCTACGGTTCGGTCCGACCGAACGCGTATTTTTTTTTTTGGGTACCAGCCTTACTTATTATTGCATAGCGGCCGAGTCGCTGCACTGAACTATATAACAACATAATTTATTTTTTTTTCAGATTTTTTTTTTCAGGATTAGGGTTAGGGATAGGGTTAGAGATAGGGTTAGGGATAGGGTTAGAGATAGGGTTAAAGTTAGGGTGTGGAGCAATATTATCTATGGCTGGTACCCGAAGTAAAAAAAATACGGGTTCGGTCGGACCGAACCGTAGCCACTGCCATTTTATAAAAAGTACAAATTTTTTTTCAAGGTAAAGTATAATTTCTTTCAAACTAAAAAAAAACATTTTACAAATCTTACTTTATGGATAGGGGCTGAAATTCTAAACTGTGGTGGTGTATAAGTGATTGTAGGTACTAGTCCAGAATTGTCAGTGACCTCAGGTAATATAATCACTTGCTTGTTCAGAAAGCTGTTTAAAGTGATGGACTTTGGCTGACCAGGGCAGTCTTGAAATTTCGGTGGGTCCATATCTGAGAAATTAAGTTACCATAGCAGGCAAATTACTTACATTTTACAAATTTATAAATGATCTGAGAATGACACTTAAAAAATATACTAGAAATAGGAATAAATGGAATATTTTTAAATTGTACATTTGCAGGCCTACATTATACATGTATTAATAATACATTTCGTCTAATTTTTAAAAATTATCTAAACATATAAAAGATTTTAGAAATTAGACTAAATGTGACATCTTTAAAATGTAACAATTTTTTTTAAGACTCGCAGGTCCCACAAACCAGAATAAACCAACAATTAATCATTTGTCATTTGTACAAAAAAAAATAGCCAATCAATTTATCAGCATTAAATTTAAAGTGCCACAGTGCCGGTAGACAACAGGTTTGAGAGTCCTTGATGTAGGTTCATAGGTCTGATCACTCTTTGATGATTTTATAATTTGTTTGAGTGCTGGCCTGTTAGTTTAGGTAAATTATTATGATTGTAGATAAGTTTAAAAAAAGAAAACTGACCAATGCACTGTGGGGGCTGACTGCTCCACTTGGCATATTCTGTTACATCACGTTTGTGTCGTTCTTTGGGATGAGCACCTAACAAAGAAGAATAAAAAAAAAAAAAAGGTTGAGAAATAAATAAAACGTTATTGAAGACAATTACGAAGATATTGGCTGCAAGAGACAATGGTTAAACCAATAATCTTTGAAAAAAAGTTTTCATAGAAGTGTTTTAAAAATATATTTAAATATTTAATAAAAAAAAAATTAAAATCAATTTAGCGATATTTTACATGGAATGAAGTCAGCTATCTGGCAGAGAGATTATTTGTTTGATTGTTAAAGTAAAGATGATTGAAGTGGCCAGATATTATGAAGACCTGTTATGGGAGTTGAATGCTAGTCTATGTATGTTAAAACTAAAGCAAAGGTGTTTAAATTACCGCTGTCCTTGTTATCCAGAGGCTGGATGGACAACTCACATCTGTGAATGACTGGGTTATACTGTTGATTGGAAAAGCATTTCCAAACAGGGGATGAGACGGTATAGTTGGCAGGTATCTGTACGTTCAACCTGCAGATCTTAGAGATGTTCTGCACCATGGTCTCCACAGGCTGAACAAGAACCGATCCTAGAAGATCAAACACTTGATTGGTGCAATTTTCAGAGTGTCCTTTATCATTTTGAAGGCTGAACAGCTTCAAAGGAATGTGAACCTGAGCTTTATCCTGTAAGGTCAAATTTATTTGAATCAATATAACTATAAATACAAGTCTGTAATATAATCTGTAATACTATAAATGCAAGTCTGTTAAGCTTATCTTGAGACATCACTTATGCAGATTGTAGCTAGAAAAGATATTTACTTGTAAATAAGAGTATGAAAATACTTTAACTGTCAATAATTATCTTTAAAGTAGGTAAGTCTTTGTTCATTTCTTCATGCAAATTTAAATTATGCGGCTTGGGTTTGGAAAAAGATAATTTTTTTTGTTAAACATGTATTTTTAAATTCATTTGTGGAAGATATTACAGAGGTAGTAACAGAAATTCAAGAAGCTCTTTTAAATTGATACAAGTACACACTACACTAAATATATAGGATTACTGGTGTTCTTTGGAAGGAGAGCTCTGTATATAGAAACGGTCCTTATAGTTTACCAAAAATTTTACAGATACATGTATCAAATTTTAAAAAAATATGATTTATGATTAAAAAAATGATGACAATTTATAAGAACTTCAATGTACAATTTAAACTGTATTTTGCTTTAATTACAGAATAAATCAGTCAGGGAAGTGTGCCTATTACTTCAAATATAAAATTAATTTTGAGTTTTTTCCCCCCATTTCAAGGGTGCAAAATATTATTGAAATGGACAATTTATTTGAACTCTTAGGGTCGCATCATTTTTGATTATCTATATAACATTTTGAAAGTTTTTCTATGAAATTCGAAGGAACTTTTCAAGAAATCTACTGCATATTTGCATAAGAAAAAAAAATACTGTACTGTAGTAGGGTTTTAATTTATTTCTTACTGGCATTATTTTATTATCCAGGTCATTAGATTGCGAAATGAACAAATCTTTTGAACTCTTGCAGATCACATGGTGAGAGATGCTTTGCTGAATGTCTCTGATAACCGTCTGAAACATTTTCTCAGAAGATGCATTGATCGATTTCTTACAAACGTCCCCAACAAAGTTACCTTGAAAAATCAGAGTGACTTTGGAGATGAGTAAAGGCAGCTTCTCTGTAAAATAAAAAAAAAATTGTACACGTAAACGACAATTCAGCTTTTATATTTAATTTTAACAAAAATAAGTTTTTTTCATTTTAGACCATCCAATGCATTTTGAGTTTCAGACAGACTATCCTATAATAAATAAAAATTAACTTTTGGTAAGAATGATGTCAATTTTCTGTTTGTTTATTAAGAACATCCGTTGCTTTCATTTGAACTAACAATCTCGATAAAGAAGTGAGTTTAAAATTATCTTTATCAAGTGTTTATGAATTGATTTTTCTCTTTAAGAAAATGTCAATGGCCCTGCTCCAGCCTATCAGGAATATTGCTTTAGTTTTTTGTCATAACTTTTTTTATTTCTGATTCTATTGGTTTGAAATATTGTTCAGAATCCATTATTGAATATATCACAGAGGTATTTTTAAAGTCATACCATTGGTTTTAAAGTTATCGATGACATATTCATTACTTTCATCTGGCTACAGCTACAACCAGTACTACTAAACCCGAACTAATTTTGTTGAAATAATTCTATCTTTACTGATTATCACTTCCTTGTAAAGATAATTTCTTTTGAAGTTTTTATAAGAAAACCTATGATATTTAAACACTTTCATAAAACTAGCTTTAATTGACCAAGGGTCTAGTGTGAAAAATTTGGCTAAGATTAGTGTGACACAGTGAGGAAAATGGGCCAGTAGGGAATGAGTTAATGTTTTCCAAAGTAAAAAATCATAGGTTGTAAGCCATATAAGCTATTAGTACCAATGTTAAACATTCTAGCTATTTACAAACAAAAGGTTCACAAAAAACTGTTGCTCAACTATCAACTAATATATGACCTACCATTTAGACATTTCAAGTTGAAAGTATCAAAAAAATAATCTGATGGGCAATAGAATGAGGAACTATTAGCCAGTAACCAGAGATCTGCAAGACTCATCTTTGAACAACCAGGTATATCAACAGCTGTGGTACTGTCCAGCTTTTTTATAGGATAATGAAAATCCTTGGTGGAGATTGATGTTAAACTGATAAGACTTGATGCATTGACTGACTCATTGGCAGGTATCAAATGAACTGAGCTCTGTGCACTAGCCTGTACAGATATAATTAAATGAACATTGTTTATTTTACTAAATATACAATATTTTTATTAATAAAATTAAATTATGTTCATAGTAATTATCTTAATAATGATTGTATAGCTAGATGTTTCTCATCATCAAGATGATGACTATACCATAACCACTAATATTTCATTGACAATTCAAAATACATCTACTTGCTCTGTGATGAAGCAATGGTTTATGATTAAGAATATACACAATTTATTGTATCAACATCTCACAAAATATGGGCATAAATTACCCAATTGTCTCCAAATGAAAGATTTGCTTTTCTGTCTACATTGATGTTCAGACAAGAGATATTCTTGAATATATTTTTTATGGACTCCTCAAATATATCGTGGGTGGTTGAAGTAATTTTTTCAATGCAGTGTTTGTTCAAATGGTTCTGGGATTGATCAAGTGTGAAGTTGATTATGAAATTCATCTTCATTCTTGGTACAGCCCAGAAAGGAACCAAGTCAGATTCAGAACTTGATGATTTATGTACACATCTGAAATTGGATAAAGCTATACAAAAAAAAACAACGTAACAATGTCTGATGTAATAACTATAAAGTAATTCTATTCTAAAATATAAAACATATACGAAAGTATCAGCATAAAAATACAACTATCATTTTATTTTTAATAATGGAAGCGTAAATCTTTTGCAATACAGAAATTAATATTTCTTAGAGAGTAAAAAAAAAATGGTTGAAACCTTTTATATTTACTAAAAATTAGTTTATGCATGAAAAATTAGTTTGCAACTAAACTAGAATTGTAAGGCTTCATAGTTGATTGATAAACAATCCATATTTCTTTTTCAGTTGTGGTCAATTTTCATAATGATACATGTATATATCAAGAGAGTATTTTAATAAAGAGCAAGACTTAAGTGAAAAATAGTGATAACTATAAGAGGTATACATAAAACCAACTGCGAAAAACATTGCTAGAGAATAATGAAAAAAAGATAACAATGACAAAAAAATGCATTTAATGGCTTTGCAAGACAAAGTGACTTAACTCTAAATTAACATATCACTTACTGAAGTAATTCATCCAAAATGTATCCATTCTTACAAGTCCAGCCATCTAATGCAACACCAGTTTCTGTGCCAGTGTAGTTCACGATCTGACATCCGGAACCCACAACTTCACCATTAACTCTGCCTAATTTCTTGGGTAGGTTATCATCAACAAATTCCTTAAACTGACCAGCACACAGCTCAATGCTGGCCTTGCTGGAGGTAGTATAGACTATAGAAAAGTTGATGTATATGCTGGCCTGCAGAAAAAACATACGTATATGTATATATATTTTTGAAGAGAAATATTTTTTTTAACAAAAATAAAAAAAAAAAAACCATTACAAGCAGAAACAATAAAGCAGAACTTTCAGTTCCGAATTTTATACTTAGTATAATATATATTTGTCTGCTTCGAATATATAGAAATATGTATATAAAATATATAAAGAGTCCAAGGGTAGTGAATGTAGATGAATTAAAGTTCACAAGTTTCTAGAGTTTATATAGATCTCAATGTTTTTAGTAGCCACAGCATTAAAAGCTATTTTGTAACTAGCTCTAACTAACCTAGCTGTTCCCAATTAATGTCAGTTTAATACATCTAATACTAAAAACCTTATTTTCCATGAATCTAATGCTCCCAGCAGAAAGTTCCAAAGATGCATTTGAGTCCAGACAGAGGTGATGGCCCATCAGGCTGCTGAACTCCCGCAAGATTTCATTCACTTTGGTGTTGATGCTCACATGAGTGACATTGATGCAGGATATGTTGCGAAATCCACCAGTCATACTATCAGTCACAATAACAGAATAAAAAGCTGGAGTTGCTGCAAAAGAAAGTATAAAAAAGCTGGATTTAATTTAACCATTTAAATCATGGCTCTACCTCCCAAAGTGAGCGTAACAAATTCCGATTCCTAATTGATCGAGTTCTATGTTGTTGTTTTTTTTTAAAATCATAAAATGAATTAATCCATTCCTAGGTTACAGGAATAGTTACAAATAGTTTAAAATTGAGTTTTATAGTAAAGTCATAATCTGTTCAGATGCACTCTAATGCCAATCAATGCTGTGGGGCGTTTGTAAATGTTTTCTGTCAAAGTGAATATGTTTCTGTGGTCGAATCAAACTGGAGAATTTAGAGCTCAGCACAATATCTTAACTGTCCATGCTACCATTTCAAAGCTGGAAGATCAAAACAGCTCAAAGGTACTTACTAATCACCTAAGGCCATAGCAAAAGTGACCAGGACAGAGAGTCTGCCTAAAAACATTATCAGTTATTGTAATAGTATATACATGTATATAAACATTTTCTTTTTTTGTTAAGCTTTAATAAAAATAAAATTTTCTTTCTGTATAATTGTCGGGAGCGCATTTTCAAATATTCCCACCAGGTCGGGTGTGCTACCATTCATAATAAAATTTCATCTCCTACCACTTGGTGTAATTTTTTCCTTTAAAAACTGTAAATGAGGTAATTTTCCATTAAATATAAATATATACAGCATATACATGTATAAACCTTCAATTATCCTGCATATTAAAATCCGCCACACCTCAGGTCCTGAGGGTGCCGGTTTTTTTAATGACTACCTGTAACAGTTTTAGTTTCAAAAGCATCAGACGTGATGGAAACATTTTTCACTGTCAAACAGGTGACGATGACATGTGTAACAGAGATAAAATTGTTTTAAAAACAGGCTTGAAAGATAACATAAATAATAAATGTTGCTCTGTTTAATGAGTAGCATCAATATCAGACATACCCTAATAAATATTAATCACCTAATGGAACTTAAAAAAATAAGGTACGAATGCCATTCTGTGATCTCCAGAAAAATAAATAATCTAAATTTATTACACAAAATTTTGCTAGTAAAATTTAATCAGATAGTTACCATCTGAGAAAGTTGTTGGTTGTTCTAGATCCACTTTTGTGTGCTGACTCCCAGAAGTTTGACCATTCATGCAATCACTGGCATTACCATCTGTTTCAGCTGTGGTATCCACAACAGATCGGCTGTCATTCTTATAGTGTAGGGCAACATTGGTACAGACAGTGGTGTTAGTACTAGATGAGACATTCAAGGGCACCAAACTTGCCCTCTCTTCCTCGGAATCAGTTTTATTTTTAGAGCGATTCCCCTTCAGATCATCTGAAAAATCAGGGCTCAGGGTAACAACTTCAACATCAGGCCTCTCAGATTTTGGAATTTTGCGAGTGGTAAGTTGAAAAGAAGAGCTGTTTCGATCAATATCACTCAGTGAATAAGTAGCAGATGTGGTCTTGAAATTGTCATTATTGCTGATATTATTAGCATTAATATGCTCTTCTGTTGAAATAGCAGTTGATTTGGCTGTTGATGAAGGATGTATGTGCGACTCTTGAAATGAGGATGCAGTAGTATCAAATGTGTAGTCTGTTTTGGTTTCCTGAGATGCTGAAGTTTTGGTTGTGTATTCTTGCAATGGGGCTTTGGTCTGAGAGCTTTGAAAAAAAGGCTCCAATGTTGGTGTTGACAGACTATGATCAGTAGACAAAGTTCTGACTGTCGGCTGTGCCATGGAATAAGCTGAGAAAGTTAAGTCAGGTTGTTTAAAATCTGCAGCGGGATCCTGTTCAGCTCTTGAAGCTTGATCATCTTCAGTTTCAAATGTATAATGTGGTATGATTTCAAAGGGGATGCACTCTAGAAATATACAAAAATGAACCAATTGTTAAAATTTTCAGAAGAAACAAATGAATTTGAAGGAAGCTGGCTAAAAAAAATAACTAATTTACAGAAATATTTTACAGGAAATAATTTGATTGAACTGTGAAGTTTAATTATTATTAACATGAATATTACATTCATTTTCAATGAATATTACATTCATTTTCTGTCATTTAGTCAAATTTGTCACTACAGTTAGTTCATATTCTATAACTATATCATTCGGGAATGCTTATTGAAATGCGCTATTAAAATAAATATAGATTACTTTAAGCTTAAAAATGGTCATAATTAGTTTAAATACTATGAAAGAATACTGATTTTTAAACAAATATTATTCGTCGTTTAAAAATGAATTAAGTTGGTATTATCTCAAGCAAAAGTATTCACACATATTCTTTTAAAATAAAATTATTTTCATTTCTATGTAACAAAAAAAATTACACCGCATTTAGTTTAATTAAATTGTCCTTTTAATAAAATCATGGGAGGGTACTTATGCTGATGTCTTAATCCTATAGCGCCAGCCATGTTCAATTTGCTTCTATCTCAGGGATGTCCTTGTGCACATACAGCTTACAAATAATTATTAGAATAAATGAAAAACAAACTGTTTAACTTATTACCTTCTAAGCAGCCCGGGACTACATCACTGCTACATGTTTTGTTATTGAACCTCAGGCCAGGCCAACAAGACCAGGAGTCAGTGAAGTTTAAAACTGATCCACTCTTTATGCCAAATGCAGGGCAGCTAATTGAACAGTGTGAGAGCTCTTCTTGTAAGCTTTCTGGATTGATGGACCCTATTGTATCTATCAGTAATTGTCTATAGTGACACATATCTGATATACTGTCAGAAGAAACTGTTATTTTTACTGCAATAGTTTGCTGTTGAATTAAAACAATTAAAACAGCTAATATGCATAAAAAAAGTTACCCCAAAATATTCAATAAAGAAATGTCTCATTAAAGAGTGTGGCCACAGAATATAGAGCATGTTTAAGACTGTATAATTTATACAAAAATATTTCTTTTGATAATTTGATATTAGAAACTTTAATAAGATAAAAATTCTTTTAAAAAATGAAATTGTCAAAGAAAGAAATATTTTGTTAATATTAAATTTTGCTAAGGTAAAAAAAAAAAATATATATATATAAAATTTGTACGAATGAGACAATATCTATCAATCTTTTTACAAAAAATATTTACAGCATGATTAGAGCTGGGACTAGATTCGAGTTGAATGTGAACCTTTCTCAGATGAGCATCTTCAATCACTCTTCCCAACTTAAGTTTAAAAAGTTCCTCAACTTTGTCCGCGCAGGCATTGAGGCAGGTCTGGATGAGGTAAGCCTCGCCAAACAGCAGGACAGCAATATGTAGCGAAGGTTGGAGAATTGAACCTTTGGAGACTTTCTGGGGCAGGCACATTATTGGAGTAGGATCTGATAGTAATGGAATATAATTAATAGTATATATCATTTAAAATTATTTAATTAATATACATGTAAGCTTATGATATTACTTTTTTTTTTTTACATATTGTACTAAAAAAATCAAAGAGCACAGGTTGATTGTATTGCTATTAAAAAAAAAATTATGGGACATAATCAAAATAGGTTAATCCCTGGTTTGTATATACAAGAGTACTAATATTTCCTAAAGAGATTACATTTATCATGATAAGTGAGTTCTGTAGTTATTTTCCTTATACATGTATCATTCATGACACAAATACTGATGTAAATTTTACAACAGCCAAATAATTACCTGTGAGAGAATACCCTGGTTTATCACAGTGGAAGGTGACAGAGGAGCCGACAGGGAAACCTTGCTGATATCTGACAATCGAAGCATTACTTGAGGCAGCAGGATTTGCACAGAAGTGAACTGAAATAACATCGTAAAATAAAAAGTAGACTTATAAGATAGTTTATTACACACACGTGAGTAAAGAAAAAAAAATAATGTATGGTTCACAAACTATTAATTCTTTGTTGTCTGCAGCAAACTACCAAACCAAAAAGACAAACCCTGATTTTCAACTATTTTTTTTAATAATTCATTGAAGTATTTAAGCTTTTTTTTAAACCTTACATTTATCCCAGTAAAAACTTTGAAAGAATTAGAATACATTACTTGTGGCGTTGTCTAAATGTTTAACTTAAATATATGTACATATAACATGTTTTGTTGGCTCTTTTGAGTTAAGCCAAATTCAGTATAGGTTAAAAAAAAAAAGTTTAACTGTGAAGAAATATTCAAATCTAACTTTGAAAAGTAAGACATTACATTTTTATATTATTCGCTGTCCTATACCTTGATTTAAGATTTTTTAAACAAAACTAGCTTAGCCCCCCATGATGTGAGTAGGCTACAAGGACTCTAAAAGTTAAGCTGTATTGGCTCTAAACGCTTCATTAAGTGAAGTTTATTTAGCGCATATGGATTTATTGGGTCAGATGAAATGTTTCTGCAGCCAACATTCAAATGCTTCATATATTTATATAAATATATTTACACAAGAAACATTTCAAGCTAGACTAGGGCTTAAAACGCTTCAAATGATAATTACTTTGGCAGACAGGGCTGGGACTGCTCCAATGTCCATCAGCTTTACACCTAGCCACTGACTGACCAACAAGTTCATAGCCACAAAGACACCTGTAGAGCACCATGGAGTTGTAGTGTGTGGTGATGAAATGCACTGACCCATTGACCGGTGCCTGTGGGACTGGGCACTCAACATCTGAAATGGACATTCTTATATTATATGAAAAAAAAACCAATCACAATTTTTGTTTTCACCAAACATGTTTTAGTGCCTAAATTGTACACACACAGCATTCAATATGAAAAAAAAAGAATTCTCAGTCCATGTGGGTAATACGAAGGGAAAAAAAAACTGTAACACTTAGATTAATAAAGTAGTGATAAAAAAATCATGGTAGAAGACAGAAATTACAGTCGACTTACAGTTACACTGTGGCTGTACGCCACTCCATAAGCATTCACTTGTTTCTGCATTCTCTACACAGTATCTAATAAATGGCTTTGTTGGGACAAAACCTTCTTTGCATGAATAGCTTACTTGACTACCTTTTGTCAGGGTAGAATAGCTAACAAAACCATTGGCTGGTGCTACAGGCTTCTCACAAACAGGCACTGAAGAAAACAATTTTTTTTTTATTTATCATAATTTTCTCTCCTTGCATGAAATATCCAAAACAAATTATGACAAGAATAGCAAGTTAATTAAAAAGCTTATTTAAAAGGCTTATCAAACAAGTGATGTAAGTCTTTTACTCAAGCATTTGAAGTCAGCTGATAGTTTAAAAATAAAATGACTTAACCTTGGTCAACAAATGTAAAATAATTATAGTTTTCGGCCATGTAACTGACAGAAATGTCGCTATCGATGAAGCTGGGAAAATGTAATGTGAAATATATTCTAAAGCTCACTTGTTAAATAATAAACTTCAGCTGACATGCAAGATTAACAGAAGGCAAGTAATTACACAAAATTTGTTTATGATACCAAAGCACTTAATACAGGAAAACTCACACTGACAGCTTGGGAGCTTTGGCGTCCACTTAATTTTAGAAGCACAACTTATTTGAGTCGTTTCAGGGTGATAACCGAATGGACACAGTGCCAGAGCAGTTCCTACAAGGTACGCTTTGTTGTGAAGAGGTCTTTCACTGTAGATGATCTTTATACCATCAGCCACAACCAAGGGATCACAGGTTTCTGAGGATAAATATAAACTTGACTTCAATTCACAAAAATAAAAATGTTAATGTTCATAAGCTGGTTTAAGTTGAATGGGTAGCCTAAAAAATTAAATAAGCAAGATGTCAATCTATTGTAAAAGGATTAAAAACATTGTGATTTTTTGTATCATACCTATGCAAGTTCTGTTAGGGGTTAAAACTTGGTGGGATCTGATCTCTTTAGGCCCTTGATACAGAGCGGTATAATCAGGACACAGGCAGGAGTAGCCGCCATACGTGTTGTTACAGGTATCACTGCATCCCCCTTTGTTTATTTCACACTCATTGATATCTATTAGTTTGATTCAATAACAGTTTTTTTTTATTTACGTTCAATTAGTCCAACAAAATGAAATATACAGAGATATAATATACAGAGATATAATATACAGAGATATGATGGTAATAATAATCCATAAATAAAAATGATAAATAATAATTCATTTTTAAAAAAAAGTTCAAACCCAAATACTAAAAAAAAACATAAATGAAAAAAAAAAATGGTCAAATATAAATATTCCCTCTACGATGCTGCCATATAGATATGAGAAATATTTTGGCATCAGAGAGCTACCGAAAATTCAACTGCCATTCTTTGGAAATAATGATCAGGTCATACAACAGAATGCATTTTACTTCTACTTCACAAGGAATTTTTAAAATTTAACTAGTTCAATTGACAAAGACCTTTTTCTAAGGCAATTAATTAAAAAAAGCATGAACTTAATAGATTGGTTGATTTATTTTGATATCGTTTTTAAGCAATTTAAAATTTTTTCCTCCAAAAAGTTAGTATTTATATCTATAGTTAATATTATAAATTATTAGACTGCGATTGTGTTTCTTTGGTGATAGAACTGTGACATCGTTCTATCACAGTCTAACACAATCATTAATTTCTATTTTTAATTTCAGATATTTCCTCAAATGCAGAGTTTACTCAAAGTATTATAGTGCATGATGCCTTTTTAAGCTTAAACTGTACAACAGAGTTAAACTGCTATGAAGTAATCCTCAAACAAAATGTACAACAGAGTTAAACTGCTATGAAGTAATCCTCAAACAAAATGTACAAGAGAGTTAAACTGCTATGAAGTAATCCTCAAACAAAATGTACAACAGAGTTAAACTGCTATGAAGTAATCCTCAAACAAAATGTACAAGAGAGTTAAACTGCTATGAAGTAATCCTCAAACAAAATGTACAAGAGAGTTAAAGTACAATGAAGTGATCCTTAACAAAATTAGTATTTAAATGAGGATTTATCCTTCACACTAAAATAAAAGAATTCATTTTCCACATTTTACATTTCACTTTTGATGACCTGCAATAAATCGTCTTAAATAATTTTTTTTAAGATTCAGAATTATCTGGACAAATGAAAACTATATAAAATTTGAGGGTGGTCCCATCTAAACATTTTGTACACTTTTCAACACATAGATAATGTCTTGAAACTAAGTGAACAAAATGAAACAAACAAAAACAAGAAAGTGTTTTTTCTTCCTGACCTTTACACTGATGTTTAGATCCTGCTGGATGCTGATAGCCATTTTTACAATAACACTGATACCCTCCAGGTACATTCTGACAAATATGATCAGTACAATCATGGCTCCCAACAGCACACTCATCAATATCTGTTGAAAAATATTAATATATTTTTAGAGCATTATTCATGAATGTAAACAATGCAAAAAAAAAAAGGAATTTTGACATTTTTAATAAAGATATAAACACAACACACAACATATATTTTGACAATTTTTTAACGAATGACCATTCACACATTTGACTGCATAATTACACAGCATCATACACAATTTCCATGCGTTTTAAAAAAAAATATCATCATCTCACCTTTACATAATGGGACTGGTTGGTCATACTGCAGGTTTGCAAGACAGGTCAATGTACTTGGTCCAGTGGGGGCATAGCCTGCATTACAGGTGATCTCTACTGAATCACCAACAGATACTCGATCACTAGTGGCATTGATGCTTCCATGAGGTACGTGAGTTAAACGAGGACAATGAAAAGCTGCGAAAAAAATAAAAAATAAGTTTTAGCTCTTATTAATGACCTGAATATAGCTTACTAAAATTTGTATTAATAATCATATATATTTATATTGGGACATGATGGCAGTATTGTAGAGCGCTCAACTGCCAACCAGAATGTCCTGTGTTTGAGGCCTAGTAAGTGCCCTGGCTTTTCTTGAGTTTAATCAAAGTCAAGTACACCCAGCTTGAAAAATGAGTACCTGACATTAGTTGGGAAAAGTAAATGAGCTCTAAATCTGCTACCTTGGTTTAAAAATTTTTATCACAAGAGAAATTAAAAGCCGCAAAAAAATAATACAAATTTGTGATAACGAGAGTTTAGGGGGTAAAAGAATTTAAAGTAACCCAATAGGAATAACAAGCAAGCTAACTGATTGTTTCTTCTGCAGCTTAGAATTCTGCTTGTGTTTGAAACATTTTAATTAAAAATTGAACAGCTCACCTTGACAGAATGGCACAGGGCTACTCCACTGACCAGACAGGCCACAATGTGAATATTTGCTGCCAATCATCTGATATCCATCCTCGCAAAAGTATTCCCTCACATAGCCATAATAGAGGTATTCAGCCAGTGCCCGCCCATGTTGATGTGGAGGCTCTTTGGGACAAGTTATAACTGGCACAAAAAAAACACCAAAAATGCAATACAACTGACATTTTTTTTTAATAGAAAAATTTTCTAATTAAATACAGCATACAATATTTATTTTTGACATTCTTCTAATTTTTAAATGTTCCACTTGAATCCATTCAATAAATATATGTTTAAAAAAAAGTCAGTAATTTAATTCAAATAAAGGAAAAAAAAAACTGACAATTTTTTAAAGCCAAAAAATAATATAATTAAAAATGTTATATCGTGAAAATTATTATAAGTTAACTGTGTACAACCAGCATAAAAAATAATCTTTCATCACAGTGCATATTTCCTTATAAAAAAGGTAAAAAAAGTTAATTTTTTTAATAGTTGTTATGGCTGCTACTTCTTGACAATACTCATTACTCACCTTCACAAACTGGCAGATTTTCCCAAATACCATATCCACACTCAGCCACATCACTGTTTACCATTCTGTAACCATGGAAACATCTAAACTTAGCTAAGCTTCCAAAATGTGTCCCAGTTATATTGATTACATAGCCTTTGGGTATTATAGGAACTGGTCCGCAATCTATGTCTAAAAAAAAAAGAAAATAATTACCAGTAAGCAGGAAAAAACAAAAGGTTTGGCGTGCGAATAGAAAACAACCGAGCAATTTATTTAATTACAAATTTTACCAATTGAACAATCTTTCCTTTTATCTCTAGTATTACCTTATGTTACTCATAAAATATTGCAATTTACCAAAAGTTAAAATTAAATATAAAACTAGGTTTTACAATGGCTTGCTTACTTTTACAGCTGGGTTCCTTAGACATTAACCACAGACCTTTCACACCACATATAGCCAAAGTGGAACCAACAATGTAGAAACCCTGAGGGCATGAAAACTGGACTACTGTCCCAAAATGATTGTCAGTGGTATTTACAGTGACGGGAGGTAAAATTGACAATTTATCACAGTCTGAAATTGACACGCATCAAAATGTTTTTGGGTAATAGAATAAGTCCATCATTTAACCTCAATTTAGGACAATAAATTATACATTCACGATTAAATTAAGATTTCATATCAATAACTTGTTAAACTTTGTATCATAAATTTGAAAGTTTTTTTTTTAAATATTAGACCTCTCAGCCTATACAAAATTAACAAAACTGTTCTTGCTGTTTTTGATTTGATGATCTAATGTATTACTTCGTAAAATACATTTATGCAATGATAATAAAACAAAATGGAAATGCAACATTAATCAATGTTATAAGTAACAAACACTGGGTACATATTCAAACACAAGAATTTCATTGTCTTAATCAGCTTCATTACCTTAACTTTTTTTTTTTGCCTATTATAATATTAAAACCTCGGAAAAAAAAAAATAAACACAATAGCGTAGTCTATTACCATAAGTAACAATTGCTGCCCACTGGCCTCTGTTGACAGTAGAATCTGATGTGAATTCAATACAAAAATCTTCATTTGATAAGCTCATACTTTGTTGTCCAGGATACAAGCCAGAAAAAGTAGCTAATGTAAAGGAGGAGTTCTTCACCTAAAAAAGTTAGCAAGTATCTTCATTATTACCACCAGATATGTATGTCAAAGAGAAAAAAATATAGGGTTATTTTCTAATTGCTTTGATATAAAATTTATGAAATCAATTTTTTTAAACTAATCATGTCTTAAACATATTTGCCACAATTATTCACACTTTAAATGTATATTATTATGTATTTGTCAAGTGTAAAAACAGTGTTAAGCAACATTCTACTTTTCTTTTTTATACAAAAAATGCTGCAACAAATGATCACATTTTAATGTTTGCATATAAATTTACCTGGACAAAGTCATTCTTTGATCACATTTTAATGTTTACATATAAACTTACCTGGACAAAGTCATTCTGAGTTTCAGTGAGGAAATTTGGTAAAAAAATAACACTCTGTAATCTGCCTGAAGCCTGCCTCTGAACAGACCATCGACAATGGAGATTATTGCCATACTGAGATGTGGCATAGCCAGGTGATAAAATGATAAATGATTCAGTGGAAATAAAAACATCACAACCTGGGGCAGGAAAAAGAAATATGTTTTCAAAATTTAGATAAAAAAGAGAATGCTGGGTGGAAAAAAAATGTAAGAAGGATTCAGCACAAAAAATGGTTTTCAGCTTATATCAAAAAGTAAACTTGTAGAAGACGAGACATGAAAAGTTAAAAAATAATTAAATAAGGAAACAAAAAAATAAGTTATTTTTTTTACCTTCTGCATATGAAAGAAGGTCACTGGAGGTATGGAGGCCAATACTGACTTGAATGAAGAAGTATGGACCTGAAGAAACTATCACAGACTGAAAGTTGACGGATGTAAAACCTGTGAGGTTTGCACCAAGCTGAGATTCACCAGGAAGAAGGAGGTTGCCAGTTGAGCTGACCTGCCAGACAACAGGGGACTTGCTGTTGGGTCCATCATAGATTGTTATTTTATCTTCACCTTTCAATGTGAAGTTGGGATTAACCTGATCAATACAAAAATCAAAGTACACATTATAGACTATGGTAAAATGAAAATATAACTGCAATATATTAAATACTTTGAGTCTTGTAATGAAGAGGAAGGTAACTAAAAAAATAGAACTAAAACAATTCGATGCATCAATATTATTCTATATCATTTTTTTTTTACTTTATCAAAAGTTGAGATCCTAATTGCTGGTGTTATGATGACAAATTTTGTATTGACTCAAATACAATTACTGATTCTTTTCTAAACTACGGACTTTGATTTGAATTCAAAAATTGAAAGACTTAATGGAATGTTGGAAAATAGGTTCAATTGAATTGGATTAAAAAACTAAATTTTCAATATTGATATATCAGATTAATCGATCCATCACTAATCATAATCGATATTTTTTTTTTCAAACTATCTCATTACCATAAACCACCATTAACCTGCAATCTCTGAACCCACTTAAAATTCAATCATTTAAATGACATTAAAAAAATGTATTTGTTCTAAATGTGGTAGTAAAAAAATGCCATTCACTAACCTGTATATGAAGTACAGAGCTGCTGGATGCTGAGATTAACCATTCGCAAGTTCTTTGTTTAAACACCCTAGTGGAGGTGGTAGGCAATGTTAAGTGCAAGTTTACATCTGTGGCAGTCAACATTCCTCCACAGCTGGCACTAGATGGCTCCACTGTATAACAAGTTGAAATGTGTAAAACTTTACTACTGATTAAATAGGAAATAATCCTAATTATTCTCATATGTGAGTAAAGCATTGTTTCTTACACACTTTTTCATGAATGTATGCAGCGTTGATATCGACAAATGTCGTAGTTCTTATGATAATGATAGTTATTCCAGAGAGGAAATTAATACTAAATTTAATAGAAAAAATTTTGATAAAGTAAAAAAAAGCTATCTTTTAACCTGCTCGCCATGAAATGTTAAAGCCAGCGGCCTCAACAGAATAATCAGACTTAAACTGCAAATAAATAAAGCTGTTAGTTGAAGTAATTTTCACATGAGAAAGCCTGCCATCAAGATATTCTAGGAGAGTCTTATCCGACATCTGATTGCCATCGAAAATCTGCAGTGAATCAAACTCTCGCTCAATGTCCAATAGGTCTACCTGAAAAACAACAACAACATACAGCAGCTATTTAATCTGTTTACATTGAATACATTTTTTTAAAACAATTATCAATGGAACTCTTTAATTACGTTTGTAATTATAGGTGGTGAACAGACCGAGAAAATGGGGGAGACAGACTTGCTCAGATGGTTCCAACTTATTAATCTCAGTGAGCAGGGACGAGCCTTGAGTGTCGCCAGTCAATAGTCATATTTATAGATAATACTTTTTTACGGTACTGTGTATATTGAAAATAGTTAGCATAATCATTCATAATAAAATGACTACATGTTTAAATATATATAACATTCATTAATATATATATATATCGTGCATGTTTTTAGCCTAAATATTTAAACAAATATATACATTTGTTTGTTTTTTGCCTATGTGTATAGCATAAAAACATCTAAGAGTAATGACCGGCAACTCCACCACTTTATCCCTGTCTGTGAGTCTGAATCAATGTGACATTACTCCTTCACATGCATCAAGTTATAGAGAGGGAACAATCACTACAGGCTAATACTATAGCCTGACCACCCAAAAATTCACTATGTGCGAACAAGTGATTTATAATTAGAGAGAGAAGATATTTAACAGATAGCAAGGAAAGTGGTAAAAGTTAGGCATGTTATGGAGAATACTTAATTTATACATGGACTATCAAATCAAAAGAAAAGTGTCAAATATTGGTATGACAATAGAAAAGCCTCCTCTTACAAAGAATTTCATCAAATAGTCCAGCAAGCTAAATAGATTCATATTTCTAAAAGGACTTGGCTCACCCAAAGCTCTACAACTTTTGGAGGTGTGACTTCAATTTTCCAAACACAGTTGGACAATGCAGGATAATGACTAGGAAAGTTAGGAGAGAGCAGGTTCCCAGAAACTCCTCTCATTGTGGTTCCACAGCGTCTTTGGGCAGACAAGGACGCAACAGAAGAGCCTGTCAATTATAATTATAAAACACTAAGTATAGAATTCATAAATTAACTAAATACATTTTTTTTTTAATTCTTACTATTAAGAGATATAAATGTATACAAAGTGAACATTTTATTTCATACGGTTTTAAATTCTTTTTTGAGATAATTTATTGGAATGAATTATGGCAGTAGTTTCACTTCATGTAATAGTCAACTCAGTTTTCCGTGAATATATATATGTGCACAATAGTTCAAGCTTCTGTAAGTTTCAATAGTTTTTCAACAACCAAGTATCAAAATCTGCCTTACCATCGCTGCAGCCAGCCTCATCGGAACCATCATCGCAGTCCCAGTGCCCATCACACCTCCATGCCTTGTTGACGCATCTTTTGCCATCCTCACATCGAAACGTGTGCTGCTCACAGGGCTTCAGCTTGCACAAGGAATCATGAGTCTCCTCACAATTGGTGGTCAAAACCCATCTCAGATCTTTGTGAAATGGGGATGATTTCAGGTAACAGCACAACTTAGCAGGTGGTGAGACTGCACGAGTAAAAAGAGTAAAAAAAAAAAAAAAGTAACATAAAGCAAAATTACGAACTTAAATGAGTAAATGAGTAAATACCAATATCACTGCTATCAGATCAGCTTTTTTAACTTAAAAAAATAATAAAATGCTCATTTCTTTTTTTTTTCAATTGCTTCATTATCAATAATGGCAGATACATGTACATAAGCCTTTTCTAGTTAAGTTCAACAAAACAAAATAAATATAAGTTTGACTATTAAAAAGTGTTATGCGGTTTTACATTTGATTAAATATACAGAATCATTTAAAATACCATATGCAGAGTCAAGCCCATCGATTGCCCAGAATCCATCTTGCTCAACAGCCGATTGTCCATCAGACCAATAGTATGAGCCATTTATATGTCGAACCAAGCCTAAAGAAAATAATATCAATGTAACACCATACTGACCATCTATTTAATTCTTCACAATTAGATAAAATTACATATTTTTCAAATTATAAATCATGTCTAACTTTGAAAAGCTAATATAGTTTGAAAACACCTAAATAAATAAAAATAGAAGAGAATGTACACATTTTTATTAATGCTGAAAAATGTAATATTAAAAAAATATCAAGTTAAAGATATCAAAGAATAAAGATATCAAAGAATAACGACATGTTAAAAAAAAAAAAAGGAAAGATATA
>JAGDYQ010000064.1:2723237-2745322 GCA_021962125.1 Bulinus truncatus
GCTGAATTTAACCAACACTTATGGCTATTGACTAGGACAACCACCATGGAGGCTGTATTTAACCAACACTTATGGCTAGAGACTAGGACAACTCACCATAGGCTGTATTTACCCAACACTTATGGCTAGAGACTAGGACAACCACCATAGGCTGTATTTAACCAACACTTATGGCGAGACGTATCAACATCTTAGTTTTATTTAACTAGTTACCACCCCAGCATATGACACTTCGCCCAGAGGAACTAGCGCGTATTGCCTCTGAGGTTTTATAACTAGGGCCTTTGACTTAAATAGGACAACTTGGACCCCATTTGACCCCTCCCACCCAATTTGAGGTCCCTGACAATTGTTCGCATCGCACACCCTTAATGCGCGCCCCTCGCTCACAGCTACCTTGAACCTATATAGTTCAACTTGATGTCGCCTGGCAAATGGCGCTCGGTCGGTTTCCGCAAATGTTATTGCTTGGAGACGTGATAATGCTAAACAAACGGAACGACCTATCACAGACAACACTGTAGCATTGACATGAATATATATTTACATTGGCTGAGATGTCAAAAGGGATGACACGAAGTCTGTCATCTTTGACATGTGTAAGATTCATCCCACAATTAATGGTTTGAAGTCTCTTCCTACTCAACCAGCGATACTCGGGTGACGTGGTTTGGTGATGATTCACGCATCAAACTGGTTGTCGGAGGAGGGGGGCGAAGAAAATCTGAGCAGATGCCTTGATTCCAAAATTAATAAATAGATACAAAACGTTTTCGAATATTTAAATCTTCTGCTTATTAGTCAAATACCAAACTTTCCTCAATGAAGCAAAAATATGATATAGCCTAAAATGACTCTCTCATGCTTCTCCTCATTGCGACTAAAACGACTGCTTATCATCTCTCATAATTACCCACTATCCGTTTGAGAATGTTATTTTTGTCAGAATCAAGTCATTTTTGGGTTGAGCACCGTCTTAATGGCTTAATATACTACCGCCCGGTGTGGCACTTAGTTTTGTTATCTAAGAAATGTTTATCCGGCAACATTTACTGTGTACAAATCTTCTGAATGACTTCTAACAAGGTGCTAGTTGATAGAAATAAATAGCAAAAAGTACAAAAAACTTCCTTGACACCGGTATAAGATATTTATCAGGGGAGATAAATAAGTATAGAATGATGTCTCTGTAATATTGTTAAGTAGTTATAGGACTTGAGCCAACCCAATGTATTTAAAACCAAATGGAGAGCATATGAATGTGTTCTATACTCAGTGCCGGCTCGAGGGCAGTTGCACGGGACGTACCCTATTCATAGTGGCGCCATCTAGTATTTTTAATGAGTCTAATTTTATAAATAGACTGAAAGGGATTGGCGGAGGGGGGGTGCTATTTCATCTTGCTCATAGCTCCAGCAACCATTGGACCGGCAGGGCTTTAGGCATTAAGGGATCGTTCACGTATTTTATAACCGTTCATTTTTTTTTTTGTATTTACTCTCCCTTCAGGAACCACCCCCCCCCTTTTCCCGACCCCCCTATCAATTTAAACAGGCTTACCCCACCCACTCTCATAAAAAAAACAATGTATGAATTTCATGCCCTTTTTTATTATTTATTTGTGTTATATAACACAGTGGTCTCCAACCCCTCCCCCCCCTCGGGGGGCCGCGGACCATTACCGGAACGAATGTTACTGGGCCGCCCAAGAAACATTAAATTATTGCCTTTTTATTTATTTATCTTGTGATTGTGCAACTTTCCATGGAAGAGAAATAATCAACGCCGCCCCCCCCCCTTTTTCCAGTGGGCCGCCGTGAAATTATCAAACGCTGACCGGTACGTGGCGATAAAAAGGTTGGGGGACCACCACTGATATAAGAGACATGCTCTGCCATTACCTCGCCCATATATAATGAATCATAACAAACAAAACATACCTCCCCATACTCGTGTGTTGTAGAATATAAGCCAGACGGACAGGCATCAGTTCTAAAATTAAAAGCGTGGGGGGCTTTTTTTTTTCGCTTCATACCTGTCAAGGTCGCAGGGTAAACCTGCTACCATACCGGTATGGTGTTTGAGTACCCATCGCAACCGGCTGGCAAGGCAGGGTGTTACCTACCAATTTGACAGAGAGGCGTAAAAAAATAATCTAGATGAGCAACCACGCTAATTTTGTTAGAAATTATAATTTGTATAAATATTGAAATGTGTATAATCTTAATAATTGCTCTTTACTTTTTAGTTCATTTAAATAAAAGCTTATTTAAAAAAACCGTTTTATATAGTTTTGTTTTTTTTCACTTAAACTTAAATATCATTTTTTTTTTGGTCTTTGTTGTTAGGGTTTTTGTTTATGTCCATATTCCGGTGAATTGCGGTCATATTTTATTGAAGGGTAGAATTAAATAAAACAATGCAAGAGAAGAACTCTTTACACAAGGGAGACAATGGGGGTTAAGTTGGTCTTTACGTGATCTATCTCCATTATCAATCACCCTTGGATTCATAGACAAGGGAAATCACACAACTTTTTCTTTAAAAATTAATTTATTACATTTATTTTGTCTGTGGTAATGGCCTTCGTTTCAATGTATAAATTAAATATTTTTTTGTAAACAAAAGGGAGGAAAGGAATGGCATGTCAGAATTCTACAAGATTATTACAAAAGAAAAAAAAAAGTTTGATTGGCATTTCCCTAATAAGTATTATAGGTCTATGGCAGCGGTTGTCAACATTATACGCGACTGTACCCCCAAAGGGTACGACAGTATGTCCGCAGATAACCTCACATGCAAGTTCGCGAATAAATGCGACACTTGGGTACTTACATGTCGCTGCGTGCGTAGAGCCTTGGGGTATGTGTACCACAGGTTCAGGACCGAGGGTCTATAAAAGTGCTTCGCCACCGGTGCTAGGGTGTGCCGCGGCAAAAAAAAAACAACGAAATATTTAAAGTTTATGTCGATTAATCGATATAGGTTGTTGTTGTTTGTTTTTTTTTAATTTCCCGACGTCTCCATAGAATTCAGCATTAATTATTTCAAAGGATTAAACCCAGCCCCGTAGCGTGAAAAATTCTACAGCAGGGGCCAGGCATTCTACAGCAGGGGCCAGGCATTCTACAGCAGGGGCCAGGCATTCTACAGCAGGGGCCAGGCAATAGCAGGGGGCAGGAAATAAATTTTACTAAGTAGAGCAAACAAGCAGAGGGGGGGGGCAGACAAATCGCAGCCCCCTGGCCCTCCCGCACGCTACGGGCCTGGTCAAGGCCGTAGCCGGGGGGGGGCTATGGGGGATGCAGCTCCCCCCTTCCCAATTAATTCTGAAAATAAAATTTTATTATAAAATATACTTCTTTATCATTGCGTTCCAATTTTTTCTTATATAAAAACTATCCGCACAGCCCCTCCCCCAAACAAAATCCTGGCTACGGCCTTGGGTCTGATTAAACCTTTATTTTTTTATGTTGGCCTTAAACTGAACGATGTGTGTGGTATTATTGATGTGATTCTTGAAATATGAACAAAGTATTACAGAGAAAGTAATAAAACAGACACAGACGGAGTAAATACTGTTAGATATATATAGACTTATTGATATGCAGGTAGTCAGGTAGGTTGATAGATAGGAAGGTTGCCTTCAGGCCCGTAGCGTGCGTGGGGGGGCGGCTGGGTGGGCCGGGCCCCACCGCGTTTTGTCTGCCCCCCCCCGCTGCTTGTTTTCTCTACTTAGTAACATTTATTGTTTATTTTCTGCTCTCCCCCCCCCCCCCCGCTATTGGCCTGGCCCCCTGCTGCAGAATTTTCACGCTACGGGGCTGGTTGCCTTATCCACTAAGAAAAGTTTGAAATTTTTTTTCCCAGACCAGCGTTAAATTGTGTTACTCTATGTAATAATTTTATATCGACCAATACATTGTATTACCGTGTGCAATAATAATTTTGAATCGAAAGAATACATGGTGTTACTTGTCTGTAATAATAATTTTAAATCGACTAATACATGGTGTTACTTGTCTGTAATAACAATTTTAAATCGACTAATACATGGTGTTACTGTCTGTAATAATAATTTTAAATCGAAGAATACATGGTGTTACTGTCTGTAATAATAATTTTAAATCGACTAATACATGGTGTTACTGTCTGTAATAATAATTTTAAATTGACTAATACATGGTGTTACTGTTTGTAATAATAATTTTAAATCGACTAATACATGGTGTTACTGTCTGGAATAATAATTTTAAATCGACTAATACATGGTGTTACTGTCTGTAATAATAATTTTAAATCGACTAATACATGGTGTTACTGTCTGTAATAATAATTTTAAATCGAAGAATACATGGTGTTACTGTCTGTAATAATAATTTTAAATCGACTAATACATGGTGTTACTGTCTGTAATAATAATTTTAAATCGAAGAATACATGGTGTTACTGTCTGTAATAATAATTTTAAATTGACTAATACATGGTGTTACTGTTTGTAATAATAATTTTAAATCGACTAATACATGGTGTTACTGTCTGTAATAATAATTTTAAATCGACTAATACATGGTGTTACTGTCTGTAATAATAATTTTAAATCGAAGAATACATGGTGTTACTGTCTGTAATAATAATTTTAAATCGACTAATACATGGTGTTACTGTCTGTAATAATAATTTTAAATCGACTAATACATGGTGTTACTTGTCTGTAATAATAATTTTGAATCGACTAATACATGGTGTTACTTGTCTGTAATAATAATTTTGAATCGACTAATACATGGTTTCACTGTCTGTGATAATAATTTTAAATCGACGAATACATGGTGTCACTGTCTGTAATAATAATTTTAAATCGACGAATATATGGTGTCACTGTCTGTAATAATAATTTTAAATCGAAGAATACATGGTGTTACTGTCTGTAATAATAATTTTAAATTGACTAATACATGGTGTTACTGTTTGTAATAATAATTTTAAATCGACTAATAGTAATAATAATTTTAAATCGACTAATACATGGTGTTACTGTCTGGAATAATAATTTTAAATCGACTAATACATGGTGTTACTGTCTGTAATAATAATTTTAAATCGACTAATACATGGTGTTACTGTCTGTAATAATAATTTTAAATCGAAGAATACATGGTGTTACTGTCTGTAATAATAATTTTAAATCGACTAATACATGGTGTTACTGTCTGTAATAATAATTTTAAATCGAAGAATACATGGTGTTACTGTCTGTAATAATAATTTTAAATTGACTAATACATGGTGTTACTGTTTGTAATAATAATTTTAAATCGACTAATACATGGTGTTACTGTCTGTAATAATAATTTTAAATCGACTAATACATGGTGTTACTGTCTGTAATAATAATTTTAAATCGAAGAATACATGGTGTTACTGTCTGTAATAATAATTTTAAATCGACTAATACATGGTGTTACTGTCTGTAATAATAATTTTAAATCGACTAATACATGGTGTTACTTGTCTGTAATAATAATTTTGAATCGACTAATACATGGTTTCACTGTCTGTGATAATAATTTTAAATCGACGAATACATGGTGTCACTGTCTGTAATAATAATTTTAAATCGACGAATATATGGTGTCACTGTCTGTAATAATAATTTTAAATCGACGAATACATGGTGTCACTGTCTGTAATAATAATTTTAAAAATCGACCAATACATTGTAATGCTGTATGTAATCATTTCAGACCAGCACTACAGGTGTCAGTCCGGTGTGTACATTCTGTCCAAGTATCGATGTAATGGCTATCCAGATTGTGCAGTCACCGGTGACGACGAGATAGGATGTAAGTTTAGAAAGTTGCATTCATTTGAATAGTTTTTGATTTTTTTTTTTTTGTTTAGTTAGACAGCTTTACAAGTTTGATTTGGTGGCTAAATAGATAGAGCAATGGACAAGTCAACCATTCTACCCGAGTATAATTCTATTCCTATTGGTTGATGAGTATGGTGATGGGGCATGATATCGCCATTTGAGTACTTTTCAAAAGAAGAGCGGAGTGAGTTTGGAAGGGCAAAATATATTCTGTGGTAAAGAGTTCAATAAGATGCCAGGAAAGAATGTAATGGTGTATTTTTTTTATACCAATATGAAATACAGAGGGATATTTATAATGTGAAATACAGGGGGATATTTATAATGTGAAATACAGAGGGATATTTATAATGTGAAATACAGAGGGATATTTATAATGTGAAATACAGAGGGATATGTATAATTTGAAATACAGAGGGATATTTATAATGTGAAATACAGAGGGATATTTATAATGTGAAATACAGAGGGATATTTATAATGTGAAATACAGAGGGGTATGTATAATTTGAAATACAGAGGGATATTTATAATGTGAAATACAGGGGGATATTTATAATGTGAAATACAGAGGGATATTTATAATGTGAAATACAGAGGGATATTTATAATGTGAAATACAGAGGGGTATGTATAATTTGAAATACAGAGGGATATTTATAATGTGAAATACAGAGGGATATTTATAATGTGAAATACAGAGGGATATTTATAATGTGAAATACAGAGGGGTATGTATAATTTGAAATACAGAGGGATATTTATAATGTGAAATACAGGGGGATATTTATAATTTGAAATACAGAGGGATATTTATAATTTGAAATACAGAGGGATATTTATAATTTGAAATACAGAGGGATATTTATAATTTGAAATACAGGGGGATATTTATAATTTGAAATACAGAGGGATATTTATAATTTGAAATACAGAGGGATATTTATAATTTGAAATACAGAGGGATGTTTATAATTTGAAATACAGGGGGATATTTATAATTTGAAATACAGAGGGATATTTATAATTTGAAATACAGAGGGATATTTATAATTTGAAATACAGAGGGATATTTATAATTTGAAATACAGAGGGATATTTATAATTTGAAATACAGGGGGATATTTATAATTTGAAATACAGAGGGATATTTATAATTTGAAATACAGAGGGATATTTATAATTTGAAATACAGAGGGATATTTTGTGTATGGCATACAGAGGGATGTAATATGGAATACCGAGGGATATACTATGGAACACAAGGGTGTGCTTAAAACATGTGTGAGAGAGAGAGAGAGAGAGAGAGTCTTGAGAGACAGATGTCTTTATAGAACGTCACGTTATAGAACTATGAACCTTTATTAATGTTGAGATAACTGTACACTAAAAATACTTAACATAAAATAGCAATGATGTACATAAAAATAAAGTTACGCAGTGGCTCCGGATATGGCAGACGTGCATGCGCTCTAGACGGACCTTTTTTTTTA
The DNA here is from genome assembly GCA_021962125.1 of Bulinus truncatus. Lineage (NCBI taxonomy): Eukaryota > Metazoa > Mollusca > Gastropoda > Planorbidae > Bulinus > Bulinus truncatus. The sequence goes on from JAGDYQ010000064.1 coordinate 2,730,606, forward strand.
CGGCTTTAGATGTGCGCATGCGCGATAGCCGGACTCCGAATTATTTTTTTTCCGGGGTCCGGCTATAGATATTGCTCCTAATCCTAACCCTAACCCTAGCCCCGAAAACAAAAATTAGCAATAAAATGCAGTCCGTCTGCCGCACATGCGCACATCTATCACGTACCCCGGAAAAAAAAATACGGAGTACGTCTGCCGTATCTCGGAGTCTCTGATAAAGTTAATACCTCTATGGCCATTGAACGCTAGGCTAAGGTGGGGGATGAAAAAAAAAAGGAAAAAAACAAAAAAACAGTTCCTATAGAATCAAAGAGATCAAAACATATATTTACAGGGACATTAAAAAAAAAAGAAAATGTGTCATTCTGTATAAGATGTGCTCTATACTTTGAACAAAAAAAAAATCTGGAAACAAAAATGCCCACCGCACAACACATTATCCCATTGTTAAATGAAGTAATTACCAGTGGCGTCACTAGGGTTCGTGTCACCCGGTGCGGTAACTCATGGTGTCACCCCTCTCATGACACCCAATAGACATAACAGCATTCTTAGCAAAATTTATAAATAAATTTACAACGACAATAGAAGAATAAATAATTAATATCTATAGGTCAGTGCAAGTATACCAATAATTTCATTACAATAATTAATAATAAAAAGTACGCAGTGTCTGTTAATAATCGGAGATATTTTTATATTTGGCATTAATTTTTTTCGAAGCCTTTTTAAGTCATTTGCTGTTAATAATCGGAGATATTTTTATTTATTTTTAAAAATTAATTACGGCTTTGAATTATTTTAAATTACAAAATAAGTATATAGGCCTAAAACTCGATATTTTGCATTTGGGTGTCACCCCTTGTGTGGGTGTCACCCGGTGCGGTCCGCACCCCCCCCCCCCCCCCTAGTGACGCCACTGGTAATTACAACTTGATTTTAAAATATAATGATGAAAGTAGGTATCGTTACTGCTAACAAAATATAACAACAAATACTGTTCTTTTTTATTACCATAGATAATGGATATATGGTTCAAACCATGGTTCGGTTCTAATATAGCATATCTATAGTTCGGGTGATTCGGTTCGAACTCCTCAGCCGTATTCAAAATTAAAAAGTTTAAATTGCAACCATAGAAGTACAACCTTTTTCTTTTTTTTTTCCTCATTTAGGTGAAGAGCGATGTGATCCGCCCAATAAACAGTGCAGCAATGGCCGCTGTATCAATGCAGCCAATGTCTGTGACCACTTTTGTGATTGTCAGCTCTGTGAAGATGAAGAAGGCTGCAGTAAGTGTTAATTAGACTTAAAGATGTTGTTTCTTATTGGTAATGTGGATTTACAACTGCTCATTCAAAATCTTAAATTGAAGAAAACAACAAAAATATATTTCTTTATTAAACAACAACAATCGATGATACATACAATCATTACAATGAATGAATGATGGAAAAAACAAAAATTGACTAACTGTTAAAAGTGTTATTATACTAATATTTTATTCTAATTTTTTGTGAAGATTTTTTTCCATTGCTGTTGTTTGTTTTGTATATTTATGATCCATTATTTTAATATAATCTTATTAATTATTTTAAAAAATGTAAACGACATTTAAGAAACTTGAGGACCCAAACAACTGTTTGAACAAAATACAAAAACAACTGTTTGGGTTGCCTCCCCAATGTTAGTACCAGTTACTTGGCTTGTTCATTGAAGAAAGCACAGAGTTACAAAATACAAAAACAACTGTTTGGGTTGCCTCCCCAATGTTAGTACCAGTTACTTGGCTTGTTCATTGAAGAAAGCACAGAGTTACAAAATAAAGTAATTATTGTTAACAATTGATCAAAATATTCATTGAATTTTAAATTCTTGCAAATATGATACTTTTTGTTATGCAACATAAAAAATACTACTTGCAGTGGGCCAAATACAGCACACAATTCTGTTTGCTCAGGTCCACACTCTTCTCCACTCCACAGTCATTCGCATCAGTGACATTTACATTTAATTAACATTATTTAATATAATCACTCCATCTTTCTGCTCTTGTTCTGGCCCTTCATTCAAATTTATTGGCCAGTTGTGACCCATGTTTCAAAAACTTTTTCCGAGCCTATCCTAGGACCCACAAAGATCTAAAATAGACCAGTGCTACCTTCAAGAAATTTTGGGGGTGGTGTGGGGGGGTTGTCACAAGTTTTAAATTTAAGAAAGGGGCATATCTTCAGATTTATCACTTTGAGTTATATCCTTTACTTTAAATCAATTGTAAGTAACAAAAAGTAGAGGGCTTCTAAGTAATGTGGAAATACAAACCTTCTATATATGTCCGTAAAAGGTTAGCTCCATGCTACCTCATACTAAACCTTGTTCTAACAACCACCATATAGATTCAATTTTACATTTTTGGAAGCCCTATGCAGAGACTTTGAGATTTTGGAGAATCAGATTTGAAAAGGGGCCCTTGCCAGTGACATTCTTTGCCTTTTCATAAAGACCACCCTGCCTTAAAGATTTTTTTTTACAAAATTTTACTATGATGATGTGTCATAAACCAAAACCCGCTTAGTCATTTGCCAAAATATTTCTTTGCTCTCAGCAACTCTTTGTTAACCAATTTTTAGCCATTAACTAAGGTAATGCTGTATGAAGCAATTTCACTCACTTAGTTATTCTAGATAAAACATTGAAGTCATCTGTTATTTATATTTTCTGTTCTTTTGTTTCTGTTTCAGACAACACCTATTGTGATCTGACCACAAACATCATCTGTCTCAGAGCCAACCGCTGTCTTCCAAGCAAATACATTTGTGATGGCCATGATCATTGTATGGACAAAAATGTTCCGAGTGATGAAAATTTTTGCTCCAGTAAGAAATTCTTATGTTTGTTTGTTTTGTCTCAGTTTGGTAAAAAAGTTAAACCAGGGCTGGTGCAAACAAGGTTTGCAGGCCAAACACCTATCTGGGGCCCCTGCACTTAGACGCCTTGTCAAATACAGTAATCTGCAATCAATAGGTTTGCATGATCACAGTGACCCGGTGGGAAATCGTCATGGGCCCAAGATTGGCTTGCAGAAGCCCTGCTTTAAGCACAAACAGAAAGGTAACCCCTAACATACCAGTCCTTTAAGATTGGGCATGCCCTTAAAAAACAGAGTTAAAACAGAGTTAAAATTTTAATTTTTAGAATTAATAATTTAATGTACATGCTAAAGGTTTAAAAACTCTAACTATTGTTTTACTAATTCATTTTATCAACATCAGAACCAACTTCCTATTTTACAGAAAGCTTGGCTGAATGTTCAGCATCCTTAAAAAGGAGTAATCATTTCTACCCAGAGGACCAGTTGATTCTGTGCAGTGATGGCCGATGCATGTTAAATCACCACAAGTGTAATCACTTTCAAGAATGTTTTGGAGGGGAGGATGAAGCAAATTGTAGTAAGTTATTAATTTCTATCATATGATAATTATATTTACGGCAATTTGGCAGTAGTATTTTATGTGACATTAGTATTGTAATATGACAACCCAATTAAACTAAAAAGATTTGATAAATTTGCTTTTAAATCCTTTTATGTTACAATTAATGTAATGAGTATTTGTTACATCAACATTGTCTGTCCCGTCAGCTTTCAAAGCCTGTGCTGGAGATGAGTTTACATGTGAAAGTGGGGATTGTGTAAAAAAATTCAAAGTCTGTGACAATGTGAAAGACTGCAAGGATTGGTCAGATGAAAAAAACTGCTGTAAGTACATTGTGATGGTCATTCATATATAATGTTACAATCAGATTTGTTTATTATATGTATTTTTATTGATGCAACTTATTATAATTGATGTTATTGATAATGCTTGTTGTTTACTTGCTCTAATTACCATCAGCAGCGCACAACACTTGCCAAGTTGATTATAAGCAGTGTAGTAGCGGACATTGCATACCAGGGAAGTACTGGTGTGACCACTGGCCAGACTGCAGGGATGGCTCAGATGAAGTAGGCTGCAGTAAGTTACAAGGATTTGTATTTCAATAGATAAAAACTGCAGTAAATTGTAAGCGCTTGTTTTTAAAAAAAATACACATTAAAATCTTTCACGACATAGTATCTATTAAGGATTTTATATAGGATAGAACCCCAGCCTATCCAGTATTTAATTTCTATCTGACATTAGTTTGGAAGAGTAAATACTGACCTCTGTGTTAGACCCACTTTTCAAGGTGGCCAATACTTCATCTTGTCAACTATGAATCGTTGACACTTTGTGTTAGACCCACTTTTCAAGGTGACCAATACTTCATCTTGTCAACTATGAATCGTTGACACTTTGTGTTAGACCCACTTTTCAAGGTGACCAATACTTCATCTTGTCAACTATGAATCATTGACACTTTGTGTTAGACCCACTTTTCAAGGTGACCAATACTTCATCTTGTCAACTATGAATCGTTGACACTCTTGTTGCGAGCCAGAATGACATATTGCAGGTTACGGATTTGAGCCTTAATGGCTATAAGCACTTATGTGATTCGTAGTGTACCTATGGCCATATCTGTCTGGGCTATTGTGAGGATGCAGAAAGAGTGTGGCTTAAACTGTTCCAAAAGGGGTTTATATGATCAGGAGGTAGAAATCTCTTTTTTTTTTTTTTTTTTCATGGACTCACAGAACCATCCTCTCAGTAGTCATCGTAGGCAATTAAGGGAATATTTTAACCTTTAACTAACAGCTTTCCTGAAAATGAAACTTAACATTATTTGTGTATTTCTATGTGGATTTTTAAATTACAGTTTACAGGACATGTTCATCTGATGAGTTCACTTGTTCTAATGGAGAATGTGTCCCTCTCAGCATGCACTGCTACAATGGAATCACAGGAAATAACATGGGATGTCGTGATAAGTCCAATTTACTTAACTGCAGTGAGTGTTTAAAAAAAAATTATTTTGTTTTCATTTTTTTCAGATGTACTTGTAAATATTTTTAATCGTTCCAGTTGTTTTGTTGATTTTTTTTTTCTTGGCTACAAATTTAAATTTAACTGGCCATGATGTTATTTATCATAAATCACACCAGGTCCAGTTTTTATCACTTGCAGTGAATAAAAAAAAGTAAAGTTCCCTTAACCCTATTGGGCCATCGGGGCAGATGAAGTGTAGAATTCATCTGTTTCTATAACCTCGGCATATGAAGGGATTTTATGGTTAGCACAACGCCCAGCCGCCTTTACTTCCCCAACTTAAGTCAGGTACCCATTTAAAGCTGGGTGGACTTGTGGGACGACTTTGCACCAATAACACCTGGAAAATTCCATGGTTCTCACCAAGGATCGAACCCATGACTCTCAGGTTGACATTCGAGTATCTACACCACTCGGCCATCTGTCCCACTACTTGCAGTGAATATTAGAATAAAAAGGTTTTTTTTCAAATGTACATACAAATTTTATTTAACTGACCATAATGGGTGGCAATATAAATTTGAAATTAATACAGGTACAAGTTATGTTTCTGTGTTGTGTCTTTAATTCTAACCCATTGGTTGTTTACAATAAAAGGTCAGCACAACTGTCTGGACCCACAGACTCAGTTCAAATGCCAAAAAAGTTTCTGCATTGACAACAGTCAACTGTGCAATAACAAGCCTGATTGTATCTTTAACTATTATGATGAAACAAACTGTAGTGAGTATCATGAAATAAAATTGTAACCTTTAACTATTATGAATAATCAAGCTATGGTTAAAAGTGTGATAAAATGATTCTTGGTTCTCTATTTTTATAGGGCTTTCATTAAACACCCTTTAATTACTTGAGATAATTGATTTCTTTGTTTTGTTTTTTTAACCTGTAGCCTATCCATGCCCTTACCTCATAAATATCTGCAAATGTAAAGGCCAGGAAATGTTCTGTGACCATCGCAGTCTGACTCAACTGGTTCTGCCCACGTCACATGAGTCTATAAACAAGTTGTAGGTAAAATTTTTACTTCCATATAGCTTCACCCATATTTTTCATTAATTTATTTAGGTGGTGTTATAGCTTGTTTAAATAAATAAATAAAAGTTAAATGCATTATAAAAGCTCATGATTTTCTACTCTATATCAGGTGATGATGTTTATTTTTTTACTATACACTAGCTGAAGATGATAATTCTTTATACTAGCTGAAGATGATAATTCTTTCTACTAGCTGAAGATGATAATTCTTTATACTAGCTGAAGATATTAATTCACATGTGCCGTTGTTTATTTTTGAAATCATCATGACTTGTTAACAAAATTTTAACCTAAAATAAAGTTAAATGTGCATTTGCATGTTTGATGTCTTATTATAAATGTATCTAGTCCCTGGGTTGATTATATTACTTCCCATAGCCATCAACTGAATGGTGTTTACTTTTTTCTTTAGGAGCTATCAGGGCAACAAGCTTGGCTTGAACCTCACTTCAGACAGTTTCAGCACAGGACAAATACCAGACAAAGTTATTTACCTGTAAGTTTTCTGCACTTTTTTCCATGTAAAAAAAAAAATGAAGGGCTGATCATAGGTTTCATTAGTCAATTCATATTGAGGAATTGTATGACTAGCTTTTTATTCCCCAATTAGTATCAAGTCCCTATTTTTAAGCTGAGTTGACTTGGGGAAATTCACCAGTACCTGATAATAATCCTGAGCTCTCTCCTGGGCTCAAACCCAGGACCCTTGGGTGGATACCTGTGTGCTTGACACCACACCCCCTATACCACATATCTCCTCCTTTTCCGTCATGATTGCAGTTAAATTTTTCCAAAATTCTAGCTTCATAGTAAGATACTGAAACCTCTTGGCTATAGAAGGTAATGTTTAAAAAAGAACTTGCTGCTGTAAATTACTTAACACCGCAAAGTAATTTGTGTGCATTCATTTAACCCACTAGTTTTATAGTTGTACTTTTATTTTATTATAATTTTTCTAAATTATTTGTTGTTGTTTTATTCCAGTGAAGTAGACATTAAATGGTTTTCACTAAAACCCTGGGAGGATCTATACTTTTACGTTTTTTTTTCATATTGTTAAAAACATTCAAAGAAATCTCTTGAAGGATAGAAATTTTGATTTATACAGAAAGAATATCCTGAATTATTTTAGTTTATGTCTAACATGAAAGTAAAAGAGCATAATTTCAACAGCTTTATTAACAAAGGGGAAAAAATTTATTCCAAATAAATTTAGTCTTGATACGCATTAAAATTGTAGGCCGGATTTATTTATTTTTTTATGACTAAGTAATATATTATTTAGTCTTTCTTAGTTTTACATTTAGAAATATATATTTTTCATAATGTTACTTTAATGATATTTAAACATAATTCTATTTTATTTAACAATGTGACAGCGACCTCAGCAATAATGCCATCAGTGACCTCCCTGGTTACATATTTCAGTACATGTACCGAGTTAAAACTTTGTAAGTATTTTTTATCACAGTGCATTTTGTTTATATTTCTGTTAATATTTGTTTCTGTTCAATCATATTATTTAACACGAGCTGTGCCTGGCCACATCAGTTCGTCCCTTCAGTTCATTTATACATCCCTTCCTCCCTGTCCCCCCTCCCCCAGCTTCTATCGATACCCCACCAGTCTGTTTACCCCACCCCATGTTCTCCAGAACACCATTCTCCATCTAACCACTCGCTCCTTAACCAACCCCCCATACCCTTTGGTACCTTCCCAGGAGCCCCATTCACACTACCTACTCCTCTGTCTTACCACCCTCTCCCTCCCTGATCCCATTTCTCCTGATCCCTCCAGTTTCTGTAGAACTCCACCCCTCTATCCCACCACCAAAAAATATGTATGCATCTGTTAAGGCTAGTGTAGGGAATCGCCATAATAAATTTCATGAATTTCAGACTGTAAAGAAGAATTCAAAATTTTAATAAGGTGGCCGTAAGTGTTGTCATACTAACAAAATAAGTACGTACATTAGGACGTATAAGTCGCCTGCCAAGTCTTTTGAAAATGGGTCCATAAAATTAGTAGGTTTAATATGGTGGACCTTGTTGACTGTTGGAACCATTACATATAGAATTTCAAAATAAAACCTGCAAGATAAGTACTTTTAAAGGTTTTTGTGACCACATGTAAGCCTCCTATCCTATGAAGTTTGGGCCATAACTAAGAAAGCTCAATTCGGCAGACATTGTAGACCATTACACAGCAAAGAATGAAATCAGTTTCTCTTGGTATACAAGTCTAGTCCTCATTTGTTATATCAAAGGGGAGACAAGTTTCTCTTAAAACACTGCAGCTCTTTACTGAGTTTAGTGCTGCTCCCATTCAATATGATCCTCATTTAATCAGCAGGCATTTTTTTTCTTTTTACTATAGAAATCTTGCTGACAACAATATAACGGAAATAAAAAGCACAGACTTGTATGGACTCACTGCTTTAACACAGTTGTAAGATTTATTTTTTTTATTATACTTAACCTAAATTTAACTGAAGTTTAATATAAAATTATTGACTTAATAATTAAATAATTATTAAATTAATACATCTGTTTGTCTTATTTTACCCATGGTTAATAGATATTTAGATGGCAACCGGATACATACATTGGAAACATATGCCTTTATGAATCTTTCAAGATTAATTACATTGTAAGTCTTATTCTTTAAGCCTAGCAAAATAATTACTGTGACGTGACAGCAGCGTATATTGATTTAGGAATTTTTTACATTGCAATATTGCAATACTTCATTAAAATAAAAAACGTATATGTTAGATGCTGTAATATTTCTACAGAATTTCATTTAATTATTATATCGATTGTTCAAAAGCACTTTAATCAATTTTGAATTGAAGTATTTATTTTATGACAAAACATGCTGTTCAATGCGATTTTTTTTTTAATTATAACATTTCTTTTCCTCAAACAATTTTCAGTAATTTTTGATTAATAAAATTAAATTTTAAAAAAATGTAATCTTTATGTAGAAAAGTGTCCATTATTTTTCCCTTTTTGTTAGTATGTTAAAATTGATCTAGTGTAAAAAAAACCAGTTGATTTATATAAAATGTTTTGTTCATTGTTTACATTTAGAGATCTGAGTTACCAGAAGATAACCAAATTGAATCCGTTCACTTTTGTTGGATTGGATTCTTTACGAATGTTGTAAGTAAACTTTTTATTCTTGATTACTTGATAGGCCTTAATCTCATTTTTTTTTCTGTAATATTTTTTCTGAAAATATCTAAAATAAAAAAAAAAATAAAAAAATTTATTGAATTTATATTTCTATTACAGAAACTTAAGTGGAAATGAGTTGAAGAATATTGAAGATGGAACATTTTATGGTTTGAACAATTTGCTAACTCTGTGAGTGTCAATTTGTTAATATCTCAGTAACATTTAATTTTTTAACAGTTTACTGAATCTAGAACTAATATATTTATTATCAACCATGTCCACTTTGTGAATAGTTTGCTTTACTAATGGCAGAAATGTACTTAAAGGGTTTATACCTGTCGTACCCAAACATATAAAGGTTATAAGTAATATGATACACTTGAAGAAACACGGAAGAAAAAAAGCTTTTTTTTAATGCTTGTTTTGTGCTTTGATTTCAACAGTTCTCTATTAATTTAAAAAAACATATTTTTAAAATGAACTTATGCAAATATATAAAAAAAAAAGATAAACAGCTTTTAAACATCTTACTATAATTAATAAATTGTTAGCTAGTTTTGGTTCCAGTATTTAATCATGTAATAAAAGTTTTTAAAATTATTTATTCCCTTCATATAGTGATATTAGCAATAACAAGATACAGAACATTGGAAAAAGAGTTTTCTACAATTTACCCAAACTCAGTTTCCTGTAAGTAGCAGATTTTATTTAAACTTCTTATTTATTTTTCAACTTTTATTGCAGGCTTTTTAAAGGCTTTTAGCATCATCCAAAAATGTATTTATTATCATAATTTTAAATCATTGAATCATGAACAGATTGAGAGAAATGTCATTCCTTCATTGAAATCATGCAAAAGTCTGGAGCAAAATTATCACATTTGATGGGTTTTTTTTTGTTACAGCATCACTGACAAGTTTAAGTTCTGCTGCCTGGCTAAGAGTGTGCAGAAGTGTCTCCCTGAACCTGATGAGTTCTCATCCTGTGGTCACCTGATGGACAACTATGTACTCAGAATTTTCATCTGGCTGCTGGGCTTCATTGCCTTCTTTGGAAATGTTGTGGTCATCGCCTGGAGAATAAGAGGCATGAGAGGTCGGAAGGTAAATATACGGCAACAGTTAACCGACAAGATGAATAAACGAGGGACATCTAGTTTATTGATGTTAATACTTATGTGCTATTTTCATGTTGCCTTTAGAATAAAATGTAAAAGAATTGTCAGTAAAAAGATTTAAATTAGATTTTCAAGGGTTTATTTTTTTTTAAATTGAAAAAAAAAGATTAGAAAATCAGTACATAAATACATAATGAAGAGCTTTTTTAACCTCATTAAATACATCTCTGTATTTGATTTGCCTCATCAAGTTTACGTCTCTTATGAGAGCGTTAATTAGATAAAGCACACTGATACTGAGTGGCACATTTTGGGGTGGCAACTTTGGCTAATCTTCCAGGGCCTGCGACGTGCTGCATGAACATTGCATTGTTATGTTTCTTGGACCTGAATACTAATAAGTCTTTGTTTTTTTTTCTTGCCATGATGCTATACTTTGAATAAAGTCACAGCATTATCTTTAAATTTGTTGTTTGGTAATTTCTTGAAGCCGTTCAGAGATTTGTGGAAACCATGCATATATTTAATTTTGTTGTTTAGCTTTCGTGAAAATTGATCAGCGATTCCCCACACTGTTTATTGTTGTTAGGAGCGAATCAAGAGATCTCTATCTTAATCACCCAGGTCCATTCAATTCTGATCACTAATTTGGCACTTGGAGACCTGATGATGGGGGTTTACTTGCTGATTGTGGCGGTGGTTGACACCTACTACAGGGATGTGTACATCGCACATGATGAGGAATGGAGGCACAGTGCTCTGTGCAAATTTGCTGGATTTATATCTACTTTCTCTTCAGGTAGGAAAAAGGGTGACACGGTCAAGTTAAGAAAAAAAAAAAACTGATAATGTGGTTTGCTTTCCTTCATGTCCATTTTTTTTTTATTTTTAAGAAAAGCTTTTAGACAAGGTTTTGTAAAATTAGAATAGAATGACTTCCTCCACACTCACATTTATTTATTTCTGGTAAATCAAGTCTTTAAAAGAATGATTTCATTGGCTGGCTGAAAACTTATTTCAGATTGTGGATTGTGTTGTTGCTTTTTTTTTTACTGCCCCCAATAAAATTGTTTTTATTGGCTGTACACCAGGGTTGGCCAATGGCCCACTATATATATGCAGTCCTGTATTTAATGTAAATCATCAAGATAGTCCTAATTTTATAGTCTCATATTTTCATGTTTTATTCTCAATTATTGTCAAGTTAACTAAACCAAAATATTTATATTTTACAATGAGGTAAGCTGAGAAAAACAGCGACCCTTGCGGTGCACTATTTGAAAAATCACTGTTCCACATTTAATGTTGAGTATTTTTACATATGTAATTCTAAGCTGTTCTTTGGATTTTTTCATGGGCTCTAGGCAGAGACTTTAAAGTAATCAGGCTTGGGCAAAAGTACTTTTTGGGGCCCCTATTGCAACAGATGTGGTGGTTGCATAGCCTTCATATCCATTAAAACAGGTTGATGTAATTGAATGCCTGATTTACGAATGTAGAGAGAAACAGTTTTTGTTAGTTAAATATACATGTTCATATGACAAAGTGTGTGTGTGTGTGTGTGTACATTGCAGAACTGTCTGTGTTTACATTGACCATCATCACCATAGACAGACTCATCTGCATCATCCTGCCTCTGAGGATGACCAGGCTCAGTGTAAGGGAGGCAACTTACACCATGCTTTTTATCTGGCTGCTGGTCTTTTTTATATCAGTTGTCCCCCTTATGGATATACCGTATTTTCAGGTGAGGCCCCAGTGTTTTATTGTTTATTCAACATTCTATCATTGTTGCACTTTACTGATTACCATTGCGAGAGTCTGTACTAATTACCATTGTGAGACAAATATGATCGGTAAACAGCTTTGTGAAAAAAGCAGTCAATTCCTTATTTTATTTCTTTTTCTCTCAATCTGAGCAAATCTTTTTTTTTTTTGGATTAGAGTATTAAAACTTCAAACTTTCTTTATTGCATATGCTCATATGTATGAAATAAAATAACATTAAAATAGTGGCAAAAGCAATAAGGCCACAATTTCAATAAAATAAAACTTAGCTCAAGTCTGCTGTGAGACAACTGGATGAAGACTTACATAACTGAACAAAATTTAAATGTAGAAAAATGTAAACATTAGTCCTTGAATAAAATCAAATTTTATGATGCACATCAATAGAAACTTTTGAAAAATAGTTATGAAATTTCTGGTGAATTTGACTTCATTCAGGTACATAAGCACTGGTGATTGTGATTTATTTTCTAGGTTTAAGTCTAGACGTGGCTAATATAAATTTTTACTTGTCGCACCATTAAAGTTAATGTCATAAAATTGAGATTAATTATGGTTCATGAGATCATGAATATTTATGTGGACAAATTAAAGATGACATTAAGATATATTTTTTGCACCTATTTTTTAGTGTAATTTAATACACTGAAATATTTTATTAATGCCTACTCTAGTAAATGCATGTATTCTGTTTAGATAGCCAACTCAAGTAAATACATGTATTCTGTTTAGATAGCCTACTCTAGTAAATACGTGTACTCTGCTTAGACAGCCAACTCAAGTAAATACATGTATTCTGTTTAGATAGCCTACTTATCAGGTACTCTTTTTTCACTTTCTGATGCAGAACTTTTATGGAAGATCTGGCGTCTGCCTGGCTTTACACATCACACCACAGAGACCACCAGGTTGGCAGTTCTCAGTGGCCATCTTCCTGGTGCTCAATTTTGCTTCCTTTCTAATCATTGCTTTGTCGTATGTCTGGATGTTCCTGGTTGCGAGGGAAACAAGGTCAGCAGGTAAAGTTCACAATTTTTTGCAAATCTCAGATCATTTTAACTAGACTTTACAACTTTTTATAGCATTTCATTCTTAAAGTCAAACTCAAATTTTTTTTTTTATTGGTTTATCATTTATATATCACCAGTAAGAAGTATCGAAACCAAAAATGACACAGCCATGGCAAAGAGAATGACATTGATTGTGATGACAGACTTCGCTTGCTGGATCCCCATCATCATCCTTGGATTTGTGTCACTTGCAGGGGGTAATGCATCTAATGATGTAAGTAAAACACTGTTGGAGTTGGTATTCCAGAATCAAGTTTTCATCCTATAATTTTAACATATTATGTTACAGCCGAGTTCTTATTTAATTGGTGATCTCTGATGCCAATGTAAGCATGAATATACATACTTGCATCGCCTTGTTTAGTCTTCATGTGTGAAAAAAATAACTGGCAGCACACTTCAGATATCAATGACTTTTCACCTGATTAAAAACATTTGGTTTTATTTTTTTGACTGAAAAGAATTTAAAATTTTTAATAAAAAATTATTACTTTTATAGATTATACATCCATGTCTCTACTTGTATATATTTTCAGAATCAAATGTATTATTTTTTTTGTAGTCAATATTTGTGTGTAAATTTCAGGTGTATGCCTGGATAGCCGTATTTGTGTTGCCGTTAAACTCGGCAATAAACCCAGTGTTGTACACACTTTCTACGGCTCCTTTTTTAGGAAACTTTCGAAGTAGGGTGTGTAGATTCAGGAAATCCTCCATGTCTCAAGAAACCAACCACAGTTACATTGGTAATGGTGTAATTTTTTTTCTCTAAGGTTAAACTGTATAACCTTATGTTTATAGGTTAATAATATTTAGAACATCTCTATTTGCATTAAGGATGTGAACAATCCTTTTGTGTAATTTTAATTTGTCAAGGCAAGTTTAAGTCATAAAACTTTTGGCTGTCATTAACAATCATGATTTAACTTTGGACACTTGTTTGTTTTTTTTAAGGGATATTAATTTCATTTAATTTTTTAACCTAACCAGATGAAAGAACTGTTAATTCCCACAGTGAAAGAAAATCTCTGAATAAAACAGGCGGAATCTGTCCGGATGAAGACTCTGCGGACATCTGTCCGCACTCACTCCAACCATGTACATCAAATGACCTTTAAAAACTGCTGAGTAATTAGCTGCATATCCTGCCCAACGAAACTCTAGGCCAAGAGAAAAAACTGTGACAAGCAGCAGCTGTATCTGTGCAACTCCTTGATGATATTCACATGATCAACTGTCAGAGTTCTGATGATGTGGCATTCACAATGTGTCCACATGGCAACATGTTAAAGGATTTGCTGTGTGGTATACTTGTGATGCCCAAAAATACAATATTTATATTTTTTTTCCATTAATGTATCATTAATGTACATATGAAATGCTTAAATAGGATTATTATTTATGGTGAGTCACTGGCCAGAATATTTGATTGTAACTTTTCTGTAAGGAATCATTTAAGCTCCAATCTTTATTATGATGCAGTCTCTGACATATCCAGGCTCACCCTAGTATATTTTTTTTATGAATATGCGTGAATTATAAAATTTCATAATGTTTT
>JAGDYQ010000064.1:2745822-2759713 GCA_021962125.1 Bulinus truncatus
GGATCTTCTTCTTCTATGGCATCTATAGACTTGGCATGGTGGTGATGGTGGCCAAGGGCTCTATCAATCAGAGTCTGAACAAAGCCCTAACAAAAAAATTAAAAAGAAAAATCTAAGATACGTATTTAGATAATGCAGCATGAAAAAAATGAGTAAATATTTTGATTATAACTGTACACATTCAGAAAAAACAAATTACTTTTCTAGATAGCATTCAATATAACATTATAGAAGTAAATTGAAATTATCTTTAAGCAACAAATCTATATTATAATAAAAAAAGAGCGGTATATAGCTGATATCAGTGGCTCTCAAAGTGTCAGTATAGGAGATTGCAAGCAGATTTGAAATGGGTAACAGAGAAGGTTTATAATAATTACTAAATCAGGATAAAAGAAGCTGATTTTAAAATGTTCCTTCCTTCAGCCATTCAGGTTTTTAGTAGGTAGCAAATCACTATAGTTTGATAATTGTGTCTACGCGTAATATTTAATAATAGTCAAGATAAACTTTAGGCATTTGATTTTTATTTTACTAAACTAATAAATGTTTTAAATAATATTTATCATCAAGAGCCTCAAACTACGTGTAACTGGAAAACTGACTTTAGGAATCTCTGCATAAACATGGCCAGATATCTTCAAATAATTAAAACAAATATGAAGATCGAATTTGATATCGCTATGAGATCAATTATTTTACCTTCCAGAATATTCCTGTTTGCTCGCTTAAGCTAACATGTGACAAAGATGGATAAATTTAAAATTTTAATCTATCTTCTTGCCTTCTTTTGCTCCAATTCATCTTCAATTTGGCTTGATTTTCTAAAACCAACCAAAATTAACCATAAAGATAGGAACAAATATAGGCAAGTGCTTCTTCTCTCTCAATGATGATTTATCTAAAAAAAAAATTAGCACATTGTAAAATAGAAATGAAAAAAAATAAAGAGATTTCCAGAATAAATTATAGCATTTATATAAATATATTAATTTAAGAATATTTTCTCTCATTTATATAATAATGAATAAAATATATATATATTAATATATAATTATATATATATATATATATATATATAATATTTTACTTTACAATACAGTACACATAAATGGAGTTAGTAAATGAAGCAAGATAATTAAGTATTTATATAAAAGATGTTAAAAAATAAGCTCAGCATTGGATAATAGAAATTTAGCAAAAAAATAATATGGATAGTTTATATATATATATATATGATGTGTGATGTGACCCAGATAGGTATTATCTTACATTACACTCAATATAACTCCATCAGCTACTAAGGTGAATGAAGAGCGCCATCTCCTGTTTACTACAATGATGCTAAAATATTTGATTGAGTACATGTGTCATTTACACAATACTGTAAATAAATATGTGTATTAAGTATGGCTTGCATTTATTGCCTATTGCCTTGATCTGGCCTGTAGGTCTGATCCAACCCACACAACTGTTTCATTGGGTTCCCCACTCTAGATTTTTTATGATGTCTTCTTTCAATTTATATTAGTTTGTGTCAACACCCCTTCTACAGTGCTCGATTTAAGAAAAAACCAGTGCGGGGATGAACAAAAATTTCTGCATAGCCAGGATACGTGTCTGTGATTTCAGCCCCGGCTGGGATATATTAGCTAGGCTGAGCCGGGGGATGACAGGTCTCAGTCGGGGGATATCCCGGCGGTAAATCGAGCCCTGCCCTTCTACTCTAGGTCGGCAAGCTGATCTAATTAATAGACCCAAATGTGGCCTGAGACTCAAATGGTTCGCCCCATGCTTAATCTAAGCTCTAATGTTATGTGGAGCAGGTTAACTTGCACAAAAATTATGGTTCTTCAAAGAAAGAATCAAGAAAATTTGGGACAAAAAGGTTGTATACATGTATAAGCACTTTGACTTTTTACTTTGTTTTTTTCTAACCTTTTCAAATAAAATAACTTAAAAACCATTAATTCCTTAAAAATGTTCTAGTTGGAAAAAAATATATATTTTGTACCTACATGTTGAAATATATTTTAAATTCTTCTAGATTCAAAAATATTCTAATTTAGCTACTAATGTAAGAAAAGCATGGTCATGATTAAAAAATTATTACAATGAGTAAAAAGTGAACACAACAGAATTTAACCTGAAAGCTGACCTGTTGAATAAGCAAAGTACCTGAAAAGGTTGGGCTTTTTTATAGTGCAAAAAGCTGAAAGTTTATTTGCAGAGACTCTTCTCAAGCTGGTCAGGTAGAGTTATGCAAAGAAAAAAACAAAATTACAAAATCTCATCTTACTTTCTTCGTTCAGCTTACTTTTCTGAGCAAAATGTATAGAATAGTCTTGAGCAATGAATATTAATTTGCAACCAGGACGGTGGCTGGAGTCCTTCCTCTTGAACAAAAATGGGAACATCTGAAAATACAAAAACCTGCATTTAGCACATTACCGCCACAGGTGAAAGACAATACAAAATTATTTTTTAGAGCAATACTGACTAACAATAAGCAAGATGACCAGCATCAAATAAAATTAAGAACAGACCAATACAAAACAAAAGAACAGACCAATAGAAAAATAGATAACAGACCAATACAAAACTACAGTACAGACCAATAGAAAGCCCTCTTACCTTGGTTGGTGGGCCATGGTAATGTGCAAAAGGAATACTGTGAGACAGGTCACTTATTTCTGAACTATCTGACTGATCGGTGGCTGTTAGAAGTAGGGTCTAAAAAACAAAAAGATTTTATCCATTTAATACGACTGATGAAAGCTTCAGGAAAAAAATCTACTGATATTTTTAACTTCCAAAGCTTTTTTTCCCCATCAAAAAAAAAAAAATTGGAAATATATTAATGTAAAAATAATTTAAAATTAACAAAGAAATTTAATTTTCATTGGAATTTTAAAATCTTCAACAAGGAGAGAATGGAGGTTTCAAATCAATTAATAACTAAGTTCATAAACTTACGACAGAGTTTTTTCAGAGGTCAAACCAAAATTCCATAGGGATAATTTCTAAATACGTGTACATGTCTGTGCATCATTATAATCAATCCTTACAGGGGGGAAAACATTTAATTGTTCTTCATAAAACCAAGTGAAAAACGCACATGTATTTAAAATAAAGCATGTAAAAAAGATTTACAAAAAACTACCGTATTTGAACTTGATTTTTTTTTTTCTGCTACTCTCCTCAGATTTCAATATAAAATTATGGTGATTTTCAGGTTTGTTACTTTATTTTTTTTTCATGTTGTATTTTCTTAAAATGGCAGCAGGGAGAAAATAAAAATATTTTCAAGGAATGTTTGGTTTATTTTAGCAAGAATCAACCATACATGAACTGTTTAATATTTTTTTAAACAAAATTTTTAACTCACCTCAGAATCAGCCTGTTTTAGAGTTAACAAAATGTATTTTTCTGTGAAATGTACAATCTCAGCAGAATAAGTCTGGAAGCAATAATTTATTCATTAAAATAGGAAAAAGTTTACTGTTTTATTGTGTATCTCACAGTCACTTTTTTTATAGGTAGTGTACAAAATTCAATGTTTGAAAAAATGCTTCAAAAAATGTATGCAACAAAATTGTTTTTCTACAATACCTTTTCCAGAATTTTATGTACAGTGAACGTTTCCTGGGGTGTGAGCACCATGAAAACAAGACGGTTCTGGGCTGAACGAAACATTATAGCAGAGCCTAAACCTGGGACCAAACCTTCAATCTTAGACTCAGGAGTCAGTGGGAAATCCAGTAGCTAAATTGAACACAAATTTCATTAGAATTTATTTTCTGAATGTCCTGTTTAAATAATAAATACTATGATCTTTTAGTTGACCAAACAATTTTCAGCTAGTTGAAATAAGAAGTTTCAAAATAATGATTTTTTATTCTTATAAAATAATTTCCTTGGTTTTCAAATTGTATTTATAATGTATTTTTTTAATGGATATCAAAAAGTACATATTAATCATGCACAGCTATGATGAAGTTAAATAACTGATCTCAGAAAGCTAATTATATTTGGAATATAAAAGAAATATATTCTAACAACCTCAGTTTGCTTAAAGACTGCGACATGCTCCAGATTAAGTACTTGTAGAGACTGTGACTGTGGTGAATAGCAAACAAAGTGCTTGTCATCCTCCATAATAATACAGCTACAGGGACATAAACAAATTTGGTCATCATTAATCATTATTCAAGTGGTAGACACATATAAAAAAAATAGACATTTAATAAATATACCTATGTTTACCAAATGCGATGAGGCATATTTAATTTACAGTAGATACTTGCGTATAAGTGGAAAAATTTATACCTTAAAATTCACTGAAAAAAACAGGGTCAACTTATTCGCTGGCAACACAATATTCCATATAATTAGGGTAACGACATTGTACACTCAACACCGTAAGGCAATATGGAAACCGGAAACAAACTCACCATTCATTTGGCGTGGCGTTTTGCAACTCTTTATTAAATTAGCATTAAATTGTTTCTGTACCCAGCATATCTAATTTTCTAATAGCATCTAGACTTCTAATCTAAATGAGGCAAAGTGGCTGAATAGTTCAGTTGGTAGAGAGAGTGCTTGCAACGCGATCATGACAGTTGGAATCTGGTCACCCTGTGCTTATCGTTTGGTGCCTAGTGCATACTGATAAAGCGAGTTAACAAATGCAAATTTAAATGAAATTACTGTAAAAGTCCAGTGGTATAATTATGAAATTTAGAGAATATAATAGTTGTCAAGTTTTACCCTCGACTTATGCGCAGGTCAAAACAAATATCGTAATTTTCAGTTTAAAAATACTCTCGACTTATAAGCGAGTATCTACGGTGATTACCACAGCATGGAATCTGGTGGTCACAAATAACTAATAGATGATTGAAATGATTTAAAATTGTTAAATAATAATTAGCTTTTTTTTCCCATCTACACTGTACCTGGTTTCAATATCAATCCACGGAGCAGGAACATATTTAGTATTCTTGCTGACTGCTCCATCTGCTGTTATGGTTGTTACTGTCACCTTCTGACCAGGTGTGATGCCCACTGCAATGAAACTGCCGTCATCTCGTTCTTTCACATACCAACGCTCAACAGAGTCACTGTGAAATAAAATAGCTCAATCAGTCAAAAATGTTTTTCCTCACAAGCAGGAACAAGAAAAATTAACATAGTGCAACAGATAAAAAAATGCTTTTACAATGATGTACTAACACTAACAGGTTACACCATAGAGAATTTTCTGTTAACTGGAATAGGGTATAGGAAGTATCAGAATTTTATGTTAAGCATTGGAGAATTTTTCTAAGCTGATCTCAATTCCAAAAAAAGATTCCTGAGATTTTTTCATTTAAAACTCAGTTCACACATTTGATTCCAATCACCAACTTATCAATATTTATTGATTCAAAATCAATAAAACTTAAAAGATGTAATAACACCACTATCAGTGAAGTGATTAATTTTTTTCTTTTTATTGTGATACAGTAATCTTTAGAACTTAATATATATATATATATATATATATATATATATATATATATATATATATATATATTTTTTTTTTTAAACCACAAATTATATTTTTTTAATATATATTCTTTAACAGTTTTTAAAATAATTATGGCCATTTATAAGTACAAAACAATCTGTACTGATATTTTTTAGTGCATTTTTTTCCAAAGTCACACAAAATTCATTTACAAATTATTTAAATATATATGCATGTATATTGAGGGTTTTTCCCAGTTAATATTTATTTATCAGAATTCATTGACTTTTACATCTGCAATCAAATACACAGTATTTTTTTCACAAACAAACCTGTTTGGCATTTCAGCTTTCCATTCTTCACTTCCATCTGTCTTCAAACAATATAGTGTTCCAGATGTTGCTATAATCAAATGATCTGAAACAGGATAACAAAACACCAGTATTTAAACCCTTTCTATGATTTAAATAGAGCAGTTGTACTGATTAACAAATCATTATTGTTATCTTCTAATCTTAGTGGAAAATATTGTTGTAATTTTATAATAAAAAAACACTCAACATTTTATAACAAAAAAATAGTTTTGTAACAGAAATGTTGACTATAAATTAAGAAATGTTTAGCCTTCAAATATAATTCTCTTGGAAATAAATAGTTTGAATATAAATTTTAATCATTGACATGCTGCAATTTTTAATGGCTTGAGAAACTTTATATTTTGCTATACTCAATTGATTAATCATAGACTTCAAGTTATGGTCGGAATTTTTCCTTTATTTATAATAATGTGCTAGGTTATAATTGTCATGTGATTAGAGAGACAACAGTATCGTGTTTTAAGACAGATAAGTAATAGGAGCACCAAGTAACGAAAAACATTTATTTTTATGTCCAGACCCTTTGTTTATGACATTATTGGGAATGAGAATTTTTATAAACGCAAATGTTACTCGACCAGCAAACTGGAATAAAAAAATATTTTTCTCGCCGACCAGCAAACGGACTCGGGCTGCATACCATTGCATATTTTTTTGTTTTTGGGGCTAGGGTTAGGGTTAGGCTTAAGAATAGGGTTAGGCGCAATATCTATAGCTGGATCTCGAAAAAAAATAATACGGAGTCCGTCTAGTCGCGCATGCGCAATATCTATAGACGGACCCCTAAAAAAAGTTGCGCATGCGCACATCTATTGCTGGTCACCGGAAAAAAAAATATATTATTCCAGTTTGCTGGTCGAGTAACAACTGCGTTTTATAAATAATTATACCATGCGACATTCTAATATATTCTATTTTCAGGGAGAAACTGATTCTGTAACCTAATAACTTCTATGCAACCATGTTTTTCTAACAATTAAGTATTTTTATTATTACAGATTGCATCAGTTAATATTTTTGCCTTAGCACATCCAGCCTATTCTTACTGAATCATGGAAACAAAGGATTAAAGAACTCTAACCTTTTTTGTCTTTTTCAATAAAAAATCCTGATGCTCTGAAAACACAAAAAAAACAATGTAAGACTGGCATAATGTAATTATGAAATCACTTGATATTTGGAAAAAGAGAAAAAAAAACTTGTGTTGCTATTTGTAAATTAAACTTGACACGTACTTTAAACATGGAAAAGCTGGGATTTAATTATTTTTAAAAAATATAAATAAACAAAGTGGATTAATTAATGCTAGCAATGAATAGAGTTTGAAAGAGGTATAAGGCCTATTACATTTTAATATTCAAATTTTGTCATTTCATTAATACAAGAGATATAAATTGGCACTCCCACTTTAATTAGCCCCTGTTTAAATACACCCTACGCCCAGACAAAAGTTAAATCAAAGTCTTTAAAAATTAGGCTAAATGCTGATGATAATCATGTACCAATTAGCAGAAAAATTAACGACATCATTTATCAACCTGTACACATCTTTTTTTTTAGTGTGTCTCTGTGTGTTTTAACACATTAGAGGCATAAGATTTTATTAACTAATAATATTCAGCAGTATTTGATGTTCACTGTAGTAAAGCAAGTAATAAAATGGAGGGAAAATTTATAATTTATGACAGAAGACCATTGATCGTTATTTGCAAGATTAAGCGATAAGTCAGCATCTTTGACATATCTTTAAAAGAAACCTTGATTATCAAGACAACCAAAAAAACAATATACCTGCTTTCCACGTCATCTGACAAACTTTTCTCCCACTGAAGACTACCAGAAGGAGCTGCCCAGCTGCGCACAAACTGACCTCCAGCATGAATACTAATAAGATCTGTTTTAGAAGAATAAAAAGAGGTTTAGTATACAGGTGAGAGAGAGATTAAATAATTTATCAGTTGTTTTTTCTCAAAAATATTGTCTTTTTATAAAAAAAAAAAAAAAACAATACTCACATGAGCCTTTGTGCAAAAATGCATCAATTCTACCTCTGGCACTGGGTTCAAATATTCTACGCCAAGCTGCAAAAAGAGAAAATGTTTCAAAAAAGAAATAATAAAGCAATAAGAATAGAATTTGATCAAAAACTGTAATACATGTATTTTACTAAAGGAAGCCTTCAATCATTAATTTATGAAGTATTTTTGTTTTCTAATAATGCAAATAACTGAAGAGTAATTATTCTCCTTGTGCAGTGGTAGGCCCCCATATCCATGTAAAATGTATAGCTTAATCATTGTGCCCTAAAATATTAAAGAAATGTTCTTAAAACTGTCATCTAACTTTCACAGAAGTCTCTGATTAGCCTCTGATAATGAATTTTTGTCATAAGTGACTTTGCTTTCATAAAATGAGTTCTCAACCCAAAAAAATACCAGAAACATTCTACAGTTATAATAGTTATCTTAAGTACATATTCATTTTAAAAAACATATATTAAAGACATTTATAACACAGTAATTACCTATACTGCCATCATGAGCATTTAGGGATGCAATAACATTTCTTTCAGATGCAATGAAAACTTTTTTTCCTGACTGGGACTGAGTTTGGTCCCAGTGGAATTCTTTAACTTTGCCAACATATTCCTGCTTCCTAGATGGTAGAATTTTATAAAGAAAAAAATGTTAGAAGAGTTTTGAAAACTTTTACAAGGAAAAACATTCTTAATTTCTTAAAAGTACATTAAAAACACTATCACAGGGTATGCCCTGTGACAGCACACCACATGGATAATGATATTGAACGGAAGTTAGAAAAGTAGTGACGTACGAACGGTTGTTGATTTAGAAAAAGGAATAGATTGTTTTCATACCCCTTATTATTTGTTGTTTGTGTTATTTTATATTTATATTTTGATAAACATGTTTCATTTCAATTAAACTAAGCTAAGAACTTTAAGCATTTTATGGCTGATACAGTTGTTTTAAAAGTACTCTTTAATGAATCCTTTATTTTAAAAGCTAAAAAACTGGTTGCTTATCCCATCATGGGAATCTTTGTCTGTGGCTTTTTTTTAAAAATGAGTTATGGACGGTGGGGTAGGAGGATGATCTAGAGGTATCTTTAGCTAGTAGTTATAATCCTGTCTTAGTATATAATAAATTAAGACATGCTTTAAAGAGGTGGGGAAAAAGTAATGTTAAGAATTGTTTTTAATGAAAAGAAAATGACTTCTAATTTCTTCTTGAAATGAGTAATGGAGACATTGCCATTGTGTTGTTTGTACAAGAGATTTGTACAAGTAGACCCCTCAGCCGCGCCGTAGAACTGATGGTGGCTGGCTTAGAATTGTTATGGTTGGCTAGCCGGCTTAAGCCGTGGCTTAGGACAATGTGCGGCTTACGATGACTTGTGGCGGCTTACAGCTTACAGGCTATAGCTTAACACATATAGAAGTTAAACAACGCAACGTTGGACTGAACAAGCATGTTCACTCTTACACTCAGCAACGGTAACGTCCCTACATAACATTTTTTTTAACTGTTCCCTAAAAAATTGTCAACTTGAAATTGTAATATAACATGAACAGGCCGTGGCAGGCTGGAAACTAAAACCAAACATTCATTAAAAAAAACAAGCAAATAATGAATCCAATGATAGTTTAGTTTTAATATATAATATCATATAATAATATAATAACATAATATCATTGAATGAATCATACGACCATATGATAATGTTATGACAGTACAACGTAATACGCAACGCAACGCAAAATTTTAGCGGTAATTCCAAATCTCCCACGGCTTAGGAAAGTTTTTGGCAGCTTGGCTTAACATTTTTTGTGGCGGCTTACAGCTTACAGGCTTCGTGGCGGCTTATGACGGCGGCTGAGGGGTCTATGTACAAGAGATTGTAATTAAGAACTTCAGTTTAAAAAAAGTAAACTTCAATTGTATTTCAGTAGATGCTTTATTATAGGCTCTGATGTTTTAGATTTGGTGTTACTGTCTGGTTATTTTTATTGGTATTTAGCGGTTATATATCAACACAATGCTTTTTCAAAATGAAAAAGATGGTGTTATTTATATCATTTAACATTTTTATACTAATTTATAGTGAAATGGGAAAAATGGTGTATTAATAGACTTAGTGATTTAACAAACAAAAACAGGACAGTTTGTCATTTTGTATCTTATTAAATCGTATGTCATTTTTGACACTATTTACAGCAGTGTTTCTCAAACTTTTGACACATAACATAAGGATATCCCTTTATTTATTTTCGCAGTTCTGTATACCCTTAGTGGCCTTAGGCTTAGTAAAAAAAAAGCCTTGCATATATTGTTTTTAGTCATGTTTTCTGCTCATTTCATTGTTTTCGCTTAATCCAAGCATGTTTACCTTACATAAACAGAAAGATGCAGAGCTTACCAACTTTGAGAAACACTGATAATTGGCTGATATTATTATATACTCAGTATTATAAATTCAACCAACTGCTACTGACAATCACAGTGAATATGAAACTGTTAAAAATAATAACTAAAAAAAATTTAAAGTTTGTTTCAACTGTTATATAGCTTTTTTAAGACATGTCTAAATCGTATCAACTTATGATAAGTTAGTATTAGTATGGATGGCAAACTTTTGATCTGGCTAGAGCTGTAAAACGCCGAATCGTTCTCAGTATAATGACTAGTGACTAAAGTAGCATTCATAAAAGTGATCAAGTGATTTACCAATCAAATAACCCAGCTTGATCTTCGTATAGGCCAGATGAAGCGAAAAAATGCAAACTTATAATGAATGTGCGGATCAACACTGTACTAATGGTTTTCGCCATGTTTTTTTTCTACAGAAAGAACCGAAAGAACTAAAGAAGTAAATTTTAATTGATTTCTTGCAGCTCAAAAAAGAATTTAGCAAAACGAAACAAATATAGAATTAATTGTAATTTCAGTGTACATACTAACAGAAAAATTATAATCAGTATAAGATAAAAAAAATTTAAATATGATAAAATTATATTTTAAATACAAATTGATTTCCTTTCTTTAGGATAACTTAAAATGTGTTTTACTTAAGTTGACTTAACACATTACTATGAATATATGATGCGATTGATCATCAAACAGACACATATAGATTAGATAGGCCTATAATGTAATACGTGGTCCAACTTAAATAGTCGTCGTGTACTACTGACATGTATTTAAATTAAAATAAAAAATATAATATAATTATAGTTCTAAAAGTATTAAAAAATTATTGACATCATTGAACGAAAGGATTCTACAATTTTACTTAAAAAATAAATTTTTTAACCATCGATGTTCTATAAAAGTGTGTGTGGGGGATGGGGGGTGATGTTTTGTAATGCTTAGTGGTGTATATGCTAAAAGTGCACCCCCCCCCCCTAATTTAGAATAATTTAGAAACCGAACAATATATGAAATACCTTTAAATGCAAACATGCTTAAACATGCGTGTTATTTCTGTGCTTTTGTGAAAAAATATTTAGGCCATTCCCTCTGCGATCATGCCATTTCTTTGCCATTTATATTAATCTCTGTGTAGTGAAATTATCTGGTATTATTTTTGCTAATTTTTCGAATCTAAGTTGAAGGTTTTTTTTCTTTATTTAGTGATTTCATTTTATTTGTAAAATAGAAACAAGGGGCCGTCCATAAAGTACGTCACGCTATTTTTGACGATTTTTGACCCCCCCCTCCCCCCCTGTCACAAAGTGTCACAAAGTGTCACAAATTTCGGGACCCCCCCCCCCCTAAAGTACGTCACACTTTCGAAAAAAATTTTTTTATTAAGAACTAATTAAAATTTAATCGAAAACTTAAATCGCACTTCACTATTAAACTGCCTTAAAATATAAATATTAAAAAAACTATCAGATTATTAAATGAGTTTAATAGTAGAATAACTAATTGTCAATAGTTGTATCAGTTATTCTTTGAAACAGTAACTCAATCAATTGAATTTGAAGAAAAAAATTGCAAAAATTAGATTGACAATTATATAATAGACATCATTTATCTGCTACCTATTCATTTACAATGGGTGAGGTGAACTTTGAGATAATCTTCCGATTATGCATTCTATTGACACAGGATAAGAAGTAGATTAGCGAAACTTGACCTCAACAATTGATTAAATAATAAAAATGGAAACAAAACAATGTGACTAAAAAAAGGACTAGATTGACAAATTATGTGATCTCTCTTGTGATATATTGAATATGTTTATAGTGGACCTGTGAATTATGTTTAATTAAAAAAAAATTCACTAGACATCATCCATCCATAGTGAAGTGAAGTGTTCATCCATAGTTAAGACTGACATAAATCTTTCCCCCATCATCGTTTCCTGGAAGGATAGTTGCAGACAGATCAACTTCATCCTCATCTAGCCACCAACATTCTCTGAATGTGCATTTTCCATTCTGCCAATAATTGCCATGAGTTCTCTTTGCCTTCTAGCAGCGATTCTCAATGGACGAATGCGTTTTATCTGAGTTGATTCTGGAAAATTTGGGGTTGGCACATTCTCCTAGGAGACGGGTGGTCGAGTGGTATAGAGCGCTCGACTGTCGAGCGGAGGGTCCCGGGTTGGAATCTCAGTGAGACATCCACTTTTTCAGGTCCTGGTGAAAGTTCCCACGTCCACCCAGCTTTAAATGGGTACCTGACTTTATGTTGGGGGAGTAAAGGCGGCTGGGAATTGTGCAAACCACACAATCCCTTCATATGCCTAGGTTATAGAAACAGATGAATTCTACACTTCATCTGCCCCGATGGCCCTTTAGGGCTAAGGAAACTTTACTTTTTTACATTCTCCTGCGCCCGAGCTCTGTGTTATCCTGTATGTTTCTTCAACATTGTTTATGAGGCAAAGTATAAGTGACACACTATGCAAATTCGATCATGTATGCTGGTCTGCAAAGATGGACAATAAAGATCATATGGTTGCACTTTAAAAACTCCTGTTGGTCTTGGCATAATGTCATCAAATTTGAGAGTTTGTGCCACAAACAAACAATGAAGGAAATGTATGTGCATCTGCATCTGCTCTTTCTGAAGCTCTGAGTCCATCAGTTGTTTTGGTTAATTGGGATTGGATTTGGAGGAGGAAATAATCTCGAAGGTAAAACGTTGAAAAATGAGCTCCGTACTTTGTCGCAACATTTTATGTCCTGACATTTCACAATTTGAGTGAAGTATTGGCTGGTGAGAACATGATGGTCAAACAATTCTTATCTTTCGACATCAGTCCTGCTGCATCCAATTCAGATTTCCAGGGTTGATATATTCTGCAACTGTTGGAAATTGGTCAACAATCACATGCGACCAGATTTCAGCTAAAGTTTCACCTGCAAACTTGAAGTTTGTTCTTTCCAAATCCTCATTTATTGTTCTGCCCTGCGAATCAAAGTGAATGCCAAAATGTTCATTTGGCAATATGACACCAGACAGTTCGCTGCTAAATGGAGCCATTCGATGTTCCATGCGATTATAAGCACTTCTTCCTGGTGCACTGGTTGCAAGGAATAAGGCATCAATATTATTTTAACGAAGTGATGGATTGCAACTTCAATTACTGTAATTTTTTGTATTATAATACAAATTCCAAATTTCTTTATCAGTGATATAATTATGATGCAGCAGACAACAAAGAAATAATAACACTTCCGTAAGGCTACTGATAAAACAAGGCTTTGCAACAGTTTATTAACGGTCCTAACTAGCATGAGGAATTGTGAACAACACATTGAAAAGATATGCATTTCATGCTATTTTGACATAAAACTAATTCAAGTGTTTCACAATTTTTTTTTTAATTATTTTTAAAACTATTAAGTTTTACTGAAAATAAAAAAAATAAATTAGAAATAAAATTAAAAATATATTAAAAATGTGACCTCACACTTGGCCTGACCCCTCCCCCTGTCACAAACTGTCACACTTTCTTATACCCCCTCCCC